>JAJDFG010000217.1:220000-230000 GCA_021039105.1 Scomber colias | reverse complement strand
TTAGCATCGCTGTTAATAATCACGTAATAAAGTTTTTCTGTTTCTGGAAGTTTCTCGTCTCTCAGGACCAATCAGCAGCCGTCCAGCTGTTATTAATGAGTCATTATAAACTAATCTTCTGACATAAAGTCGTAAAGTTACGAAAAAACGTGAATATCTTCTGACATGAAGTCGTAAATTTACGAGAAAAAACGTGAATATCTTCAAGTCGCAAATTTACGAAAAAAAACTCGAATATCTTCTTTTTATAAAGTATATTTTTTCGGGCTTTTTCTGCCTTTAATGTTCAGGACAGTGGAGAGACACAGGAAACAGGAGGCAGAGAGAGGGGGAATGACACGCAGGATAAGACCGCTCGGCTCGGGATTCGAACCGGGATCACCTACAACGAGGACTATAGCCTCAACACATGGGGCGGGCGCTCTACCCGCTGAGCTATGCTCAACCCCAAACTTGAATATCTTCTGACAAAGTCGTAAAGTTACGAAAAAAATGTGAATATCTTCTGACATAATGTCGTAAAGTTACGAGAAAAAAACTTGAATATCTTCTGACATAAAGTCGTAAAGTTACGAGAAAAAACTTGAATATCTTCTGACATAAAGTCGTAAAGTTACGAGAAAAAACTTGAATATCTTCTGACATAAAGTCGCAAATTTACGAGAAAAGAACTCATATCTTCTGACAAAGTCGTAAAGCTACGAAAAAAAGTGAATATCTTCTGACATGAAGTCGCAAATTTACGAGAAAAAACTTGAATATCTTCTGACATTTTATAGTCGCAAATTTACGAGAAAAAACTCGAATATCTTCTGACATGAAATCGCAAATTTACGAGAAAAAACTTGTATATCTTCTGACATAAAGTTGCAAATTTACGAGAAAAAACTCGGATATCTTCTGACATTTTAAAGTCGCAAATTTACGAGAAAAAACTTGAATATCTTCTGACATTTTAAAGTCGCAAATTTACGAGAAAAGAACTCGGATATCTTCTGACATAAAGTCGCAAATGTACGAGAAAAAAACGTGAATATCTTCTGACATGAAGTCGCAAATTTACGAGAAAAAACTCGGATACCTTCTGACATGAAGTCGTAAAATTTACGAGAAAAAACTCGGATATCTTCTGACATAAAGTCGTACAGTAACGAAAAAAACGTATATCTTCTAACAAAGTCGCAAATTTATGAGATTACGAGTGAGAGGACGGTTCTGTAGAACAGAGGAGTCAAACTCATCTTCATTCAAGGGACACATACAGACCAATCTGATCTCATGTGGGCCGGATCATTAAAGAGATGTAGGGAAGGAAGAAAGGAAGGAAATAAGAAGAGAAGGAAGGAAAGAGAGACAAAAGGAAGGAGGGAAGAAAGGTAGGAAGGACAGACAGTGAAGGACGGACAGACAGATGGACGGGAGGAAGATAAGAAGGACAGATGGAAGGAAGGACAGAAGGAAGAAAGGGAAGAAGGACAGATGGAAGGAAGGAAGGACAGATGGAAGGATAAAAGGAAGTAGGAAGGACAGATGGAAGGATAAAAGAAAGGGAGGAAGGACAGAAGGAAGAAAGGAAAAGAACACAGGAAGGAAAGTGGGCCGGATTGCTCCCCTCGGCGGCCGGTTCTGGCCCACCTCTTACCAGGAACTCCTGCAGTGGAGACGCGGCTGAAGGTGCAGAAACTGCTCAGGATAGGTTTGAAATCACACACTACATACTACACACTACATACTACACACTATTATACTACACACTATATACTACACACTACATACTACACACTACATACTACACACTACATACTACACACTATTATACTACACACTACATACTACATACTACACACTACATACTACACACTATTATACTACACACACTCATGGACTCTGAGCTGAAGCTTTGAAGCCTTTAAGCTCCACAAACACACAACTTTCTAACTGCAGTTTATTTAAAACTTTTATTCTGAAAAGATGAATTTGAACATTTATAAAACCGGCTGCTGGGTGAGCAGACGGTCCAACGGTCGGTTCTGTCCGACTGAAACGTCCTCACAGGAAACAGGAAGTCAGACTGAAACGTCCTCACAGGAAACAGGAAGTCAGACTGAAACGTCCTCACAGGAAACAGGAAGTCAGACTGAAACGTCCTCACAGGAAACACGAAGCTCAAACTTTACTGTCAACAGAACGTAGAAAAATAAATGAGGAAGAGTCGATGGCAACGGTTACAGACTAAAGACACTACAGTGACAGTCCGGTCAGCGGCGCCCCCTGCAGGCGTCGTTAGGAGCAGCAACGGTGCAGCGGCGCCCCCTGCAGGCGTCGTCAGGAGCAGCAACGGTGCAGCGGCGCCCCCTGCAGGCGTCGTCAGGAGCAGCAACGGTGCAGCGGCGCCCCCTGCAGGCGTCGTTAGGAGCAGCAACGGTGCAGCGGCGCCCCCTGCAGGCGTCGTTAGGAGCAGCAACGATGCAGCGGCGCCCCCTGCAGGCGTCGTCAGGAGCAGCAGCGGTGCAGCGACGCCCCCTGCAGGCGTCGTTAGGAGCAGCGGCGGTGCCGCGGCGCCCCCTGCAGGCGTCGTTAGGAGCAGCGGCGCCCCCTGCAGGCGTCTTCAGGAGCAGCAGCGGTGCAGCGGCGCCCCCTGCAGGCGTCTTCAGGAGCAGCAGCGGCGCCCCCTGCAGGCGTCGTTAGGAGCAGCGGCGCCCCCTGCAGGCGTCTTCAGGAGCAGCAGCGGCGCCCCCTGCAGGCGTCGTTAGGAGCAGCGGCGCCCCCTGCAGGCGTCTTCAGGAGCAGCGGCGCCCCCTGCAGGCGTCTTCAGGAGCAGCAGCGGCGCCCCCTGCAGGCGTCGTTAGGAGCAGCGGCGCCCCCTGCAGGCGTCTTCAGGAGCAGCGGCGCCCCCTGCAGGCGTCTTCAGGAGCAGCAGCGGCGCCCCCTGCAGGCGTCGTTAGGAGCAGCAACGGTGCAGCGGCGCCCCTGCAGGCGTCGTCAGGAGCAGCAACGGTGCAGCGGCGCCCCCTGCAGGCGTCGTTAGGAGCAGCGGCGCCCCCTGCAGGCGTCTTCAGGAGCAGCAGCGGCGCCCCCTGCAGGCGTCTTCAGGAGCAGCAGCGGCGCCCCCTGCAGGCGTCGTTAGGAGCAGCAACGGTGCAGCGGCGCCCCCTGCAGGCGTCGTCAGGAGCAGCAACGGTGCAGCGGCGCCCCCTGCAGGCGTCGTTAGGAGCAGCAACGGTGCAGCGGCGCCCCCTGCAGGCGTCGTTAGGAGCAGCAACGGTGCAGAAACTTCTTGAAGAAGTTCCTGAACTCGGTGTTGAAGATGGTGTAGATGACGGGGTTGAGGGCGCTGTTGACGTAGCCGAGCCACGTCACCACGCTCATCAGCCCCGGCGGGACGTAGCAGTCCTGGCAGCGAGCTCGCATCGTGTGCAGGACGAAGAACGGAGTCCAGCAGAACAGGAAGGTACCTGCAGGACCAGAAGAAGAGACGCACCTGAAGTTCTCTACAGTCACGTTTCACCACAACTAAAATCTCAAAGCTCTTTAACCCTCCTGTCCTCCTCCCGGGTCAAATTCACTCCGTCTGTTTCTTCTTTCCTCCCTTCCTTCCTTCCTTCCTTCCTTCCTTCCTTCCTTCCTTCCTTCCAAAGTTTTTATGGTTACACCACTTAGACATATTCTCTCTAAATGGATTAAAAGCAGAAATTTGATGCTGGGTCCACAAAAAAAGAACGTGTGAAGTTATTCATACGTTTATTTTCATATTTTAACTCTTTAAATTTAAACTAGACCTCGTGGAGATTAAACCTCACTGACCCTTTTACAGACTTTTAAACTGTTAGTAGATCAGTTTGTTGGTCTGGATTAAATCAGTGACCTGGTTCAGACGCGTTATATAAACCCCGTCCCTGTTAGGAAGGTGTGACGCCCCACAGGAAACCCTCGCGCCTGCTTCCTGTCCAGCAGACGGCTTTGTTACCTCACACCTTCTCTGACACCAGCTGGGTTTATATTCAAAAGAAAAAACCCAAAAACAATATGAAGAGAATCAGAGAGTGTTTCCCTCACGCTTCAGAGGAACCTGCTCACTGAAGCTCCGTCTGACCCGCTCTGACGTAATAATTGGATTTCAGATTAAGGAGCTACAGGATTAGCTGCTGTGTGCTAAAGGGAAGCACTTCTACGCATTAGCACCATCACTGGCTGCTAATAATAGGCCCGACCTTTTCTAACTGATGAGTTAGAGCCTCCATCAGAGGTGGAGGTGAGGCGTTCAGGTACCTGCAGCCTCTCTGAGCCTCCATCAGTGGTGGAGGTGAGGCGTTCAGGTACCTGCAGCCTCTCTGAGCAGACATCAGAGGTGGAGGTGAGGCGTTCAGGTACCTGTAGCCTCTCTGAGCCTCCATCAGAGGTGGAGGTGAGGCGTTCAGGTACCTGCAGCCTCTCTGAGCCTCCATCAGAGGTGGAGGTGAGGCGTTCAGGTACCTGCAGCCTCTCTGAGCCTCCATCAGAGGTGGAGGTGAGGCGTTCAGGTACCTGCAGCCTCTCTGAGCCTCCATCAGAGGTGGAGGTGAGGCGTTCAGGGACCTGCAGCCTCTCTGAGCCTCCATCAGAGGTGGAGGTGAGGCGTTCAGGTACCTGCAGCCTCTCTGAGCCTCCATCAGAGGTGGAGGTGAGGCGTTCAGGTACCTGCAGCCTCTCTGAGCCTCCATCAGTGGTGGAGGTGAGGCGTTCAGGTACCTGCAGCCTCTCTGAGCCTCCATCAGAGGTGGAGGTGAGGCGTTCAGGTACCTGTATCTTTCGGTACGTCGTAGAATCAGAATCTGCTTTATTGGGATTTGACTCCAGTAGAAGTCAGACGGGGTTTTGGGTTTCTTACGTTTGGAGCCGTTAATCCGGCGTCAGTAAACCTGCTGGGTCCCGGGGCCCCGACACACCTGGCGGGTTATAGCCCGGTGTGACGTGGTGGTGATGTCACTGACAGGAAGTAAACTCACCCACAACGACAGGAAGCACCTTCATGGCCTTCCTCTCCCGACTGTTGATCTTGGCTCTCTTCCTCTTGCGCGGGTCGGCGGGGAACCGGATCTCTGTGAAGCTCACCGTCTTCACGAGTCCGTCTTTCCCCCCAGACGTGGCGAAGGCTCGGTCCGAAGGCGCGAAGGCGGGCGGCTCGTCCGGACCGTCGTCTCGCTCTATGATGGGCGGGAGCGGCGGCGGCAGTGAGGCGAGCGGCGGCAGCGAGGCGGCGGCTTCCTGCAGCTTCCTGCAGGCCTGGATGCTGCTCCTCAGCTTGGCTTTACGAGACTCCTCCCAGCGCCGCAGCCCGCGGAACATCCCGCAGTAGAGCAGCAGCATGATGGGACACGGGATGAAGAAGGAGCACACAGACGAGTACAGAACGTAGTCGTCGTTCTCCAGCTTGCACTCCGTGGGGTCGCGACCCGGAACGTTGTTGATGCCGAACATGACGGGCGAGGCGACGGCCAGAGCCAGGATCCACGTCGCCGACAGCAGGACCGCCTGCCGCGTGTCCACGTGCTTCCTGTTGTAGTTGAGAGGAATCAACACGGCGATGAACCTGAAACATCAAACGTTGTTTTAGTAATAGAACAGAACCGGCTCCGGGTCCCTCGGCCGGGTCGGTCGGGTTCCCTCGGCCGGGCCGGTCCTGAGGCTCATAATGTGGCGTTGCCCTTTAACTGGTTTCCAGTAGCGACTGAAGACATGAAGTCATCTGAGTGTTGATGATGTCAGTGATGATGTCAGTGATGATGTCAGTGATGGTGTCAGTGATGATGTCAGTGATGGTGTCAGTGATGATGTCAGTGATGATGTTAGTGATGATGTCAGTGATGGTGTCAGTGATGATGTCAGTGATGATGTCAGTGATGATGTCAGTGATCAGTGATGTCAGTGGTGTCAGTGATGATGTCAGTGATGTCAGTGATAATGTCAGTGATGATGTCAGTGATGGTGTCAGTGATGTCAGTGATGGTGTCAGTGATGGTGTCAGTGATGATGTCAGTGATGGTGTCAGTGATGTCAGTGATGGTGTCAGTGATGATGTCAGTGATGATGTCAGTGATGTCTGTGATGATGTCAGTGATGATGTCAGTGATGATGTCAGTGATGATGTCAGTGATGTCAGTGATGATGTCAGTGATGTCAGTGATGATGTCAGTGATGATGTCAGTGATGGTGTCAGTGATGTCAGTGATGATGTCAGTGATGATGTCAGTGATGATGTTAGTGATGATGTCAGTGATGATGTCAGTGATGGTGTCAGTGATGGTGTCAGTGATGATGTCAGTGATGGTGTCAGTGATGATGTTAGTGATGTTGTCAGTGATGTCAATGATGGTGTCAGTGATGGTGTCAGTGATGGTGTCAGTGATGTCAGTGATGGTGTCAGTGATGTCAGTGATGGTGTCAGTGATGATATTAGTGATGATGTCAGTGATGATGTCAGTGATGATGTTAGTGATGGTGTCAGTGATGTCAGTGATGATGTCAGTGATGATGTCAGTGATGGTGTCAGTGATGGTGTCAGTGATGTCAGTGATGGTGTCAGTGATGGTGTCAGTGATGTCAGTGATGATGTCAGTGATGATGTCAGTGATGGTGTCAGTGATGTCAGTGATGATGTCAGTGATGATGTCAGTGATGGTGTCAGTGATGTCAGTGATGATGTCAGTGATGGTGTCAGTGATGTCAGTGATGATGTCAGTGATGATGTCAGTGATGGTGTCAGTGATGTCAGTGATGGTGTCAGTGATGATGTCAGTGATGTCAGTGATGATGTCAGTGATGTCTGTGATGATGTCAGTGATGATGTCAGTGATGATGTCAGTGATGGTGTCAGTGATGTCAGTGATGATGTCAGTGATGATGTCAGTGATGTCAGTGATGATGTCAGTGATGATGTCAGTGATGATGTCAGTGATGATGTCAGTGATGTCAGTGATGATGTCAGTGTGTGTAGTGTGTAGTAGTGTGTGTGTGTGTGTGTGTGTGAGTGTGTAGTGTGTGTAGTGTAGTGTGTGTGTGTGTAGTGTAGTGTGTGTGTGTGTGAGTGTGTAGTGTGTAGTAGTGTGTAGTAGTGTGTAGTAGAGTGTGTACCTGTCCACGCTGATGGCACACAGGTTGAAGATGGAGGCGGTGCAGAGCAGAACGTCCATCGTCATCAGACCGTCACAGAGCGCCGTGCTCAGCGTCCACACGCCGTCCTGGAACTGACCAATCACAGAGCTCGCCTTCATCACATGATCACTCTCAGCTTCATTACTCTGAAGAACCAGGATCCACTAGAACCAGGATCTAGTAGAACCATGATCTAACAGAACCAGGATCTAGAACCAGGATCTACTAGAACCAGGATCTACTAGAACCAGGATCCAATAGAACCAGGATCTACTAGAATCAGGATCTAGAACCAGGATCTAGTAGAACCAGGATCTAATCGAACCAGGATCTAGTAGAACCAGGATCTAATAGAATCAGGATCTAGTAGAACCAGGATCCAATAGAACCAGGATCTAGTAGAACCAGGATCTAATAGAACCAGGATCTACTAGAACCAGGATCTAATAGAACCAGGATCTAGAACCAGGATCTAGTAGAACCAGGATCTAATAGAACCAGGATCTAGTAGAACCAGGATCTAGTAGAACCAGGATCTAGTAGAACCAGGATCTAGTAGAACCACGATCTAATAGAACCAGGATGTAATAGAACCAGGATCTACCCAGGGGGTTAGGGTTAGCGTCCAGATGTTGGGTTCTACGGTCGGTTCTTGGTTCCTGTGGTGTGAGAACGGACTCTAAGCTGCAGACTGGACTGGTTCTCCACACAGGAACCCCTGTCCAGGACATGGACTAGAACAGGGGGGTCAAACATGCGGCCCGTGGGCCAGAACCGGCCCGCCAAGGCGTCCAATCCGGCCCACTTTCCTTTCTTACTTCTGTCCTTCTTTGTTTCCTTCCCTCCGTCCTTCCTTCCTTCCTTCCTTCCTTCCTTCCTTTTGTCTTTCCTTCCCTCCTTCCCTCCTTACTTACCTTCCTAATCCCTTTTCCTTCCATCCTTCCTTCCTTCCTTCCTTTTGTCTTTCCTTCCCTCCTTCCTTACCTTCCTAATCCCTTTTCCTTCCTTCCTTCCTTCCTTCCTTTTGTCTTTCCTTCCCTCCTTCCTTGCCTTCCTAATCCCTTTTCCTTCCTTCCTTCCTTCCTTCCTTCCTTCCTTCCTCCCTTCCTCCCATCCATCTCTTTAATGGTCCGGCCCACATGAGTCCAGATGGGTCTGTATGTTTGACCCCCCTGGACTAGAGACCGGGCTGTTGCAGAACCAGAACCAGAACCACCAGCTGATCCACTAGAAGCGTCTGAGATCTCATATGAAGCCGTCAACCAGCCAGACTGTGACCCGTGCCCCCTGAACCCACCTGAACCCACCTGGACCCACCTGGACCCACCTGGACCCACCTGGACCCACCAGAACCCACCTGAACCCACCTGGACCCACCTGAACCCACCTGGACCCACCTGGACCCACCTGGACCCACCTGGACCCACCAGAACCCACCTGGACCCACTGGGAACATTAAGCCCATGGTGTGGGACTAGCCTGTCCCTCTGGACCCGACTCTCCTTCTGCTCAGTGACCCGTCATCACATCTGGGACTGACCCGGCGGACCCTCACCCTGACCCGGCGGACCCTCACCCTGACCCGGCGGACCATCACCCTGACCCGGCGGACCCTCACCCTGACCCGGCGGACCATCACCCTGACCCGGCGGACCCTCACCCTGACCCGGCGGACCCTCACCCTGACCCGGCGGACCATCACCCTGACCCGGCGGACCCTCACAAACTGTACACTAGGAAATGTCTGGACTAGGATGTGGAGTGGGGGGGGGGGCGGGGGGGGGTTATATGTCAGAACCGTCTACAGCCCGGAAGAGAACCGCTTCGGCTGTAATGGACCAGATCAGTTCAGAATAAGGAGACTCAGTAAAGGTGTGAGACACTAGATGGGGAGGGGGGGGGGGGGGGGGGGGGGGGGCAGGCAGGAGGGGTGTGTGGGGGGGGGGGTGTTAGAACTGTTCTTGCTGTCTGACCTGGTCCTGTGAAACTAAAATTGTTCACAAAAAAAAGAACCAGGATCTAATAGAACCAGGATCCAATAGAACCAGGATCCAGTAGAACCAGGATCTAATAGAACCAGGATCCAATAGAACCAGGATCTAATAGAACCAGGATCTAATAGAACCAGGATCCAATAGAACCAGGATCCAATAGAACCAGGATCTAATAGAACCAGGATCTAGTAGAACCAGGATCCAATAGAACCAGGATCTAATAGAACCAGGATCCAATAGAACCAGGATCTAATAGAACCAGGATCAAGAGAGGAGGTTCTAATGTTTGATCCTGACTCATGAACTCTGATGTTCTAGGTTCTCCAGACGGACTCAGAGGTCCAGACTCACTGAAACATTCTTTTAGTTTCAGAACCTAGAACACCACAGTTCATCAGCTGTGAGGTGGACTAGTTTAAACGGTCCCGGTCCCGGTGAGTCCGGACCCGGTGTGTCTGGTCCCGGTTAGTCCGGTCCCGGTTAGTCCGGACCCGGTGTGTCCGGTCCCGGTGAGTCTCACCTCTGAGTAGACGAAGAGCGGCAGCACGAGCACCGCCAGCATGAGATCCGCCACCGCGAGACTGACTATGAAGTAGTTGGTGGTGGTCTTCAGCGCGCGCTCCGTGAACACGCTGAGACACACGAGCAGGTTCCCGAAGATGATGAACAGGATCAGCAGAACCCCGAACACCAGAGCCAGCACGTTGTGTCCCGCCATCTCCTCCGGTCCTGCTCCCGGTCCTCCGGTCCTCCTCCCGGTCCTCCTCCCGGTCCGGGCCGCCTCTCATGCAGGCCGAGCGGGACTCTGGTCCCCGCACTGTGGTCCCATCCTGGTCCTCTCTACCGGAGACTACCGGCTCCACCGGGCAGCTCCA
>JAJDFG010000217.1:180000-212500 GCA_021039105.1 Scomber colias | reverse complement strand
AACTTAACATAGCTGTAGTCTGTAGTACAGCTGAGAGTTATAGTTAGATCATATCAGCTGGTCGGTCCAAATACTGTGTAACACCTCCGGTCAGCGGCGGGAAACTAAGTAACGGCGCTGATTATAGTAACGCGTTACTTTCACCAGTAACTGTAATAATAATAACATCACCAACATTTATTAACTTGTTTCCCCCAAACACGGAGCAGTTTATCTTTTACCTGTCACCCCGAACCGTAACCGGAGGGGGTTTACGGTAACCGGAAGGGGGACGTGATTCTAGGTAACACAGCTCATCTGTTAGCAGTTAGCAGAGAGGAAAGAAACTGCTTTTAAAAACAAACACGACGACACATCGCTGTAAAAGGAGCATGGACCCGTTACTGCTGTGAGACCCTGTGAGGTGAGACTGAAACATGTCGGCTTCCGTACCTTCCGAGATGATAAACTCCCGATTCGGCTCCTGAACGGACGGTGAGCTGCTGCTAACCGCTCTCACAACAGGAAGTACCTGCTCGTCTCCAGGGCTGAGGACCCGCCCCTTTCCTGTCTCTGATTGGCTCTGACTCTGATCCAAACAATACCACTAGCCAATCAGAGGACTTGGATTGGCTCTGACGCAACTAGCGTCACTAGCCACTAGCCAATGAGAGCCAGAGTAGGGTGGGTCGTTCCGTCACCGTCCTAGGAAACTAATAATAACCGTCCTAGGAATAAAAAGGGTAACAACAAAAAGTCGGGAACTTCCGGCGTTATCCCGAAAAGTACCGAAAAGTCCCCGATGACATTTTACTTTTATTTTTCCTTTGAGAAAATTCCCCAAAGTACCAGTAGTATGTAGTATTACAGTAAAAGTACTGCAGTATTACAGTAAAAGTACTGCAGTATTATAGTGATGTAGTATGCAGTATTACAGTAAAAGTACTGCAGTATTATGAGTGATGTAGTATGTAGTATTACAGTAAAAGTACTGCAGTATTATAGTGGTGTAGTATGTAGTATTACAGTAAAAGTACTGCAGTATTATAGTGATGTAGTATGCAGTATTACAGTAAAAGTACTGCAGTATTATAGTGATGTAGTATGCAGTATTACAGTAAAAGTACTGCAGTATTACAGTAAAAGTACTGCAGTATTACAGTAAAAGTACTGCAGTATTATAGTGATGTAGTATGCAGTATTACAGTAAAAGTACTGCAGTATTATAGTGGTGTAGTATGCAGTATTACAGTAAAAGTACTGCAGTATTATGAGTGATGTAGTATGTAGTATTACAGTAAAAGTACTGCAGTATTATAGTGGTGTAGTATGTAGTATTACAGTAAAAGTACTGCAGTATTATAGTGATGTAGTATGCAGTATTACAGTAAAAGTACTGCAGTATTACAGTAAAAGTACTGCAGTATTACAGTAAAAGTACTGCAGTATTATAGTGATGTAGTATGCAGTATTACAGTAAAAGTACTGCAGTATTATAGTGATGTAGTATGCAGTATTACAGTAAAAGTACTGCAGTATTATAGTGATGTAGTATGCAGTATTACAGTAAAAGTACTGCAGTATTATAGTGATGTAGTATGCAGTATTACAGTAAAAGTACTGCAGTATTACAGACTTCAGAGTAAAATTTATTTATTTCCAGCAGAACAAAACAAACAGCGGTAACCATGGTAACGCCGACCCAGCGGGAACAACGGTAACAGAACAACGCTGTGGTAACCATGGTAACGCCGACCCAGCGGGAACAACGGTAACAGAACAACGCTGCGGTAACCATGGTAACGCCGACCCAGCGGGAACAACGTGAACAGAACAACGCTGCGGTAACCATGGTAACGCCGGCCCAGCGGGAACAGGCTGTGTTGCCGCGGTGACAGCAGCCTAGAACAGCATGGACTGCAGAGACTTGCGGACTGTGGCCATCTCCTGCTGTTGCTATGGAGACAGACAACAAGAGGAAGTGACATCACAGTGTTCAGTATTGATCAGTGAGTACACACACACACACACACACACACACACACACACACACACACTCACCGTGTCCATGAGGATCTTCTTCTGCAGCGTGGCCATCTCCTTCCTCAGCTCCTGCTGCGCCCCCTGCAGGAACGACTCATGACTCTTCTCCATGTCCTCCATGTTCTACACACACACACACACACACACACACACACACACACACACAGATATACACACACACATACACACACAGGTACACACACACACACACACAGGTACACACACACAGGTACACACACACACACACACACAGGTACACACACACAGATATACACACACACACACACACAGACACACACACACACAGACAGACACACACACACACACACACACAGACACACACACACACACACACACACCCACACACACACACACACACACACACACACACACACACACACACACACACAGACACACACACACACAGACAGACAGACAGACACACACACACACACACAGACACACACACACACACACACACAGACGCACACACACACACACACACACACACACACAGACACACACACAATGGTGCAGTGATCTGGTTATACTGGTTATACTGGTGCTGGTTATACTGGTGCTGGTTATACTGGTTATACTGGTGCTGGTTATACTGGTGCTGGTTATACTGGTTATACTGGTGCTGGTTATACTGGTTATACTGGTACTGGTTATACTGGTTATACTGGTTATACTGGTACTGGTTATACTGGTTATACTGGTACTGGTTATACTGGTACTGGTTATACTGGTTATACTGGTGCTGGTTATACTGGTTATACTGGTACTGGTTATACTGGTACTGGTTATACTGGTACTGGTACTGGTTATACTGGTGCTGGTTATACTGGTACTGGTTATACTGGTACTGGTTATACTGGTGCTGGTTATACTGGTACTGGTACTGGTACTGGTTATACTGGTACTGGTTATACTGGTTATACTGGTACTGGTTATACTGGTACTGGTTATAATGGTTATACTGGTTATACTGGTACTGGTACTGGTTATACTGGTACTGGTTATACTGGTTATAATGGTACTGGTTATACTGGTTATACTGGTACTGGTTATACTGGTACTGGTTATAATGGTTATACTGGTTATACTGGTACTGGTTATACTGGTTATACTGGTACTGGTTATACTGGTACTGGTTATACTGGTTATACTGGTTATACTGGTACTGGTTATACTGGTACTGGTTATAATGGTTATACTGGTTATACTGGTACTGGTTATACTGGTTATACTGGTACTGGTTATACTGGTACTGGTTATACTGGTTATACTGGTACTGGTTATACTGGTTATACTGGTGCAGGGGTCTTACCTTTAGAAACTGCTCATAAAGTTCTTTGACCGTTTTCAACTTCTGACTCTGAACCAACCGAGCCTGCTGGAGCACCTTCTGCTGCTGTCTGAACAGAGACTAGAGGAGGAGCAGGAGGAGCAGGAGGAGGAGAGAAGGAGGAGGAGGAGGAGAGGAGGAGCAGGAGGAGGAGGAGGAGGAGAGGGGGAGGAAGAGAGGAGGAGAGGAGGAGGAGAGGGGGAGGAGGAGCAGGAGGAGAGGAGAGGGGGAGGAGAGGAGAGGAGAGGAGGAGGAGCAGGAGGAGAGGAGAGGAGGAGGAGAGGAGGAGAAGAGGAGGAGAGGAGGAGGAGAGGAGGAGAGGAGGAAGAGAGGAGGAGGAGGAGAGGAGGAAGAGGAGAAGGAGAGGAGGAGGAGAGGAGAGGAGGAGGAGAGGAGGAGGAGGAGGAGAGGAGAGGAGAGGAGGAGAGGAGAGGAGAGGAGGAGGAGGAGAGGAGGAAGAGGAGAGGAGAGGAGGAGAGGAGGAAGAGGAGAGGAGGAGGATGAGAGGAGAGGTGGGGAGTAGAGGAGGAGAGGAGTAAATGAGTGAATAAATGAGTGAGTGAGTGAATGAGTGAATGAGTGAGTGAATGAGTGAATGAATGAGTGAATGAGTGAGTGAATGAATGAGTGAGTGAGTGAATGAGTGAATGAATGAGTGAATGAATGAGTGAATGAGTGAGTGAATGAATGAGTGAGTGAGTGAATGAGTGAATGAATGAGTGAATGAATGAGTGAGTGAGTGAATGAGTGAATGAATGAGTGAATGAGTGAGTGAATGAATGAGTGAGTGAGTGAATGAGTGAATGAATGAGTGAATGAATGAGTGAATGAGTGAGTGAATGAATGAGTGAGTGAGTGAATGAGTGAATGAATGAGTGAATGAATGAGTGAATGAGTGAGTGAATGAATGAGTGAGTGAATGAGTGAATGAATGAGTGAATGAGTGAGTGAATGAGTGAGTGAGTGAATGAGTGAGTGAATGAGTGAATGAATGAGTGAATGAATGAGTGAGTGAATGAATGAGTGAATGAATGAATGAGTGAGTGAATGAATGATTGAGTGAATGAGTGAGTGAATGAATGAGCGAGTGAGTGAGTGAATGAATGAGTGAATGAATGAATGAGTGAATAAATGAATGAGTGAATGAGTGAGTGAATGAATGAGTGAATGAGTAGGTGAGTGAATGAATGAGTGAATGAATGAGTGAATGAGTGAGTGAATGAGTGAATGAGTGAGTGAATGAGTCAATGAATGAATGAGTGAGTGAATGAGTGAATGAATGAATGAATGAGTGAATAAATGAGTGAATGAATGAGTGAGTGAGTGAATGAATGAGTGAATGAATGAATGAGTGAAAGAATGAGTGAATGAATGAATGAGTGAATGAATGAGTGAATGAATGAGTGAGTGAATGAGTGAATGAATGAGTGAATGAATGAGTGAATGAATGAATGAGTGAATGAATGAGTGAGTGAGTGAATGAATGAGTGAATGAATGAGTCAATGAATGAGTGAGTGAATGAGTGAATGAATGAGTGAATGAGTGAATGAATGAATGAGTGAGTGAATGAATGAGTGAGTGAGTGAATGAATGAGTGAGTGAATGAATGAGTGAATGAGAGAGTGAATGAATGAGTGAGTGAGTGAATGAATGAGTGAATGAATGAGTGAATGAGTGAGTGAATGAGTGAATGAGTGAATGAATGAGTGAATGAATGAGTGAATGAGTGAATGAATGAGTGAATGAATGAGTGAATGAATGAGTGAATGAGTGAATGAATGAGTGAATGAATGAGTGAGTGAATGAATGAGTGAGTGAATGAGTGAATGAGTGAATTAATGAATGAATGAATGAATGAGTGAATGAATGAGTGAATGAATGAGTGAATGAATGAGTGAGTGAATGAGTGAATGAATGAGTGAATGAGTGAGTGAATGAATGAGTGAATGAGTGAATGAGTGATTGAGTGAATGAGTGAATGAATGAATGAGTGATTGAGTGATTGAGTGAATGAGTGAATGAGTGAATGAATGAGTGAATGAATGAATGAATGAGTGAATGAATGAGTGAACAGACGTTGAGTTTCTCCTCCTGGTCTTCGGCTCTCTGAGCTTCAGTCTCCCACTGCTGCAGCGCCGAGGAGACCTGCTGGGAATACTGCTGAGTCATCTTCTGCCTGAAACACAGCAGCAGCAGCGTTATTGATCAGGGATACATACTGATGATGTAATGACTATATATTGATTATATATTAGTAACGTATTGATAAGGTATTGATAGGTATTGATAGGTATTGATAGGTATTTATAGGTATTGATTGGTATTGATAAGGTATTGATAGGTATTGATAAGGTATTGATAAGGTATTGATAGGTATTGATAAGTATTGATAGGTATTGATAGGTATTGATAAGGTATTGATAGGTATTGATAAGGTATTGATAAGGTATTGATAGGTATTGATAGGTATTGACAGGTATTGATAAGGTATGTATTGATAAGGTATTGATAGGTATTGATAGGTATTGATAGGGTATTGATAGGTATTGATAAGTATTGATAAGGTATTGATAAGGTATTGATAGGTATTGATAGGTATTGATAGGTATTGATAAGGTATTGATAGGTATTGATAAGGTATTTATAGGTATTGATAAGGTAGTGATAGGTATTGATTGGTATTGATAGGTATTGATAAGGTATTGATAGGTATTGATAGGTATTGATAAGTATTGATAGGTATTGATAAGTATTTATAGGTATTGATTGGTATTGATAGGTATTGATAAGGTATTGATAAGGTATTTATAGGTATTGATAGGTATTGATTGGTATTGATAGGTATTGATAAGGTATTGATAAGGTATTGATAAGTATTGATAGGTATTGATAAGGTATTGATAGGTATTGATAAGTATTTATAGGTATTGATAAGGTATTGATAGGTATTGATAAGGTATTGATAAGGTATTGATAGGTATTGATAAGTATTGATAAGGTATTGATAGGTATTGATAGGTATTGATAAGGTATTGATAGGTATTGATAAGGTATTGATAGGTATTGATAGGTATTGATAAGTATTGATAAGGTATTGATAGGTATTTATAGGTATTGATAAGGTATTGATAAGGTATTGATAAGGTATTGATAGGTATTGATAGGTATTGATAAGTATTTATAGGTATTGATAAGGTATTAATAGGTATTGATACGGTATTGATAGGTATTGATAAGTATTTATAGGTATTAATAGGTATTGATACGGTATTGATAAGGTGTTGATAAGTATTGATAGGTATTGATAAGTATTTATAGGTATTAATAGGTATTGATACGGTATTGATAAGGTGTTGATAAGGTATTGATTGGTATTGTTAAGTATTAGTAAGGTATTGATAGGTATTGATAGGTATTGATAAGGTATTGATAGGTGAACCTCTGGCCGTGGTAGTTGTTCCACAGCTCTTCCAGCTTGTGTTGACTTCCCTTCATGTAGTTCTTCGTCAGAGACTCCAAACGTTTCTTCTTCGCCTGCATCACTTTACTGATATCAGCTGTTAACACATGACATCATCACTTTACTGATATCAGCTGTTAACACATGACATCATCACTTTACTGATATCAGCTGTTAACACATGACATCATCACTTTACTGATATCAGCTGTTAACACATGACATCATCACTTTACTAATATCAGCTGGTAACACATGACATCATCACTTTACTGATATCAGCTGTTAACACATGACATCATCACTTTACTGACATCAGCTGGTAACACATGACATCATCACTTTACTGATATCAGCTGTTAACACATGACATCATCACTTTACTGATATCAGCTGGTAACACATGACATCATCACTTTACTGATATCAGCTGGTAACACATGACATCATCACTTTACTGATATCAGCTGTTAACACATGACATCATCACTTTATTGATATCAGCTGGTAACACATGACATCATCACTTTATTGATATCAGCTGTTAACACATGACATCATCACTTTACTGATATCAGCTGTTAACACATGACATCATCACAGATCAAACAAACCAGTAAATATTCATATTTAAGAAGCTGAAGAAGAAGCTTTTAAATATTTGGTGATTAATTGAATAGTTATGGTTAATAGTTAATAACTAATCATTATGACTCTACAGCAGTGTGTTAGTTTAATCTGATTTATTTAGTTCAGCATCTTCCTCTGCTACAAAAACACTGTTTACACATGTTAGTGCAGTCTGCTGTTAAACATAATACTACTACTACTAGTACTACTACTACTACTAATAATAATAATAATAATAATAATAATAATAATGATAATAATAGATGAATCATCACTGATAGCTTTCATTCATTCATATTAAATCTGACAGAAACTTACATCCAAACTTCTCCAACATGGACTGAACCTCGTTTCTGGAGACAAAAGACAAGTTTACATTCATTCACCTTCAATACAGTAATATATATATAATATATAAATACTACACTAATATATATAATATATAATACTACACTAATATATATAATATATATTAATAGTATATTACCCGACAGCACAGGAAGCTGGTTCAGCCTCGAAGTCAGCAGGTCGTTTCTTTGTCGGCTTCTCAACGACGATCTGAGGTTCATCTGAAACATAAAGTACTAGTACTTCAAACTGTACTACAGTAAAGTACTAGTACTTCAAACTGTACTACAGTAAAGTACTAGTACTTCAAACTGTACTACAGTAAAGTACTAGTACCTCTAACAGTACTACAGTAAAGTACTAGTACCTCAAACTGTACTACAGTAAAGTACTAGTACCTCTAACTGTACTACAGTAAAGTACTAGTACCTCAAACTGTACTACAGTAAAGTACTAGTACTTCTAACTGTACTACAGTAAAGTACTAGTACTTCTAACTGTACTACAGTAAAGTACTAGTACTTCTAACTGTACTACAGTAAAGTACTAGTACCTCTAACAGTACTACAGTAAAGTACTAGTACCTCTAACTGTACTATAGTAAAGTACTAGTACCTCTAACTGTACTACAGTAAAGTACTAGTACTTCAAACTGTACTACAGTAAAGTACTAGTACCTCTAAATGTACTACAGTAAAGTACTAGTACTTCAAACTGTACTACAGTAAAGTACAAGTACCTCAAACTGTACTACAGTAAAGTACTAGTACCTCTAACTGTACTACAGTAAAGTACTAGTACCTCTAACTGTACTACAGTAAAGTACTAGTACCTCTAAATGTACTACAGTAAAGTACTAGTACCTCTAACAGTACTACAGTAAAGTACTAGATGTACTTAGTTACTGATAGTTGTAATCTGATTACATCTTAAAAGTAATCTTACCTCTGACTTCATCCTCTGAGCCGCTCAGCTCTTTCTTTTCATCTTCAATAAAATCAAAAACTTTATCTTTTTTTTCCTCTGTGTGTTTTTTCTTCATCTGTTTTCTTCCCGTCGCCATTTCTCCTTCTTCCTCTCTGCTCGCAGACCGACGGACGTTTCTTCCTCTCGGCTTCAAACCAGCAGCAGCAGCAGGAGTAAAGCAGCAGAGCTAACAGGCTAGCAGGCTAACACGCTAACAAGCTAACCAAGCTAGCAGCGACGGCTCGTTTCCCGCCAGAAGTAACGTCTCCTTTAAGGAGGATTAATGAGGACAGAGTACAAAATCAAACCGCAAAATGATTGAATTACTTTCATTTATCATATTTATTTGTTTATATGTCGAGTTATAGCGTTTTATAAAAGTTATTCCCTAAACTTTGAGCCTAAAGCAGCCTTTTCAGCCTGTCAATAAAAAAACCCATTCACTCTTCACTGGTACGGAAGACAAATCATGACCAAACTTTTAAAGGAAAGTTAGTCGTGATTTAGTTTTTATTGATAATGGTTTGTTAAAATCATGATGTAAAAAGTCAAACTAAATAATAATCAGATTTTTATTTTTACTTCTGATGGTTGAATTAATTAAAGTTAAAAATAAATATTCCAACCTCGCAGACAAAGCTTTGGAATTATTATCTTATCATTTTAATTAATTTTAATGTAGTTATATATTTTTTAATCTCATAATTTTAACTTTCTATTTAAATCTCAAAATAATAAAAAGTAAAACTCAACAGAAGAACATTCCTGCCAGTTAAAAGAAAGAAAAAAAAGAATTTATGCTTCGTTAAAAATAATTGTTCATGTTTACTATGCTATCATTTTAACTAAACTGTCTCAAACTCATAAAGTCAAAATCAAAATCATGAGATAAGATGTCAAAATGATGACATGTAATAATTAATGATGATTAATTTTTAATTTGACTAAATCAAATTTTAATTTAAGTATTTCAGTATTTGAAAAAAAAAGTACATAATTATTTTTATCAGAGTGCGTCCTGTACTGTAATAATAATACTGTGTTTTCTCTCCACTCTCTAATAAATGTATGAAATGACCAAAAACATACTTAAAAAAACTTCTTTAAATTAAATTATAAACCTCTGAACACTGAAGACAGAAATGAAAGTTTGATCATAATATATTTATTTATTACGTTATTATTATAGTTATTATTATTATTACATTATTTTAGTTATTGTTATATATTCTCTGATTGTATTATTATTATGAGATTCCTCTCCAAACATTGAAGCACAGATGTGTTTAAAGCATCAATAATCAATAATCTGACTGATCAATAAATGAGATTAAAGCTTGATTCATGTTTCAGAGCAGAGAGACTAAACATCTCCTATCACATAATATCATGTTTTACCTCAGACATGAAAATATAACATATAATAATGATGGAAATGTCTCTTTTTGGTAGTTTTGAGTCTCTTTAGTCTCTCCATCTCTACGTTACCATGGTAACCAGATGGCAGTTGTCACTCAAACTAACTGGAGGTTGTTTTTAGTCATTATTGCATCTCTTTTTGGTAGTTTTTAGGTTTCTTTCGTTAATTTAAGTCTCTATTAGTCATGTTTGCATCTCTCTCTCTTAAATGTTATTTTATATATAAAGGTAAAATGAGCAGAGCTTTGTGGAAGTGTGGGGTTTATTGTAGAACCATTAGAGCCATCAGTCTTCATCCTCATAACTACTATCTTATTAAAGCTATTTGTAAATGAGGGAAGGGTTAATGCTAGTCCGTTTAGGGTTTATACAGTAAACAGGATGCTGGGTTGGTAAGGACCCAGGAATAATGAGGGGGATCTCTTCTTTCCCAGCAGATCAGTGTCAGTGTTGTAACAGTTCTGAAAATAATAATAATAAATCATATTATACATCATCCTTAATAATAATATAATGGTTTACATAAACAGAAACATATATACAATTCTCTTCTGTGCATATAATAACAACACAAACCAACCAACAGCAATACACTGAACCATAATACTGTGTCACCTGATCTAATAGCACCATCTGCTGGTTAAACCGAATATAAAATAAACACTTACACACAGAGCACATGTCTTCCAGGCGGGGAGTTCCTGTCCTCTGAAAAGAAGTCAATGGAGAAGTAACTTAGAGCTGCATTCTATCAAAAGGCCACCAGGGGGCGACCGTCTCTATACAAGTCAATGGAGAAGTAACTTAGAGCTGCATTCTATCAAAAGGCCACCAGGGGGCGACCGTCTCTATACAAGTCAATGGAGAATTCACCAACTTCTCACTTGATTTCTAACCTCAGTAAACGTTTTCAAAATGTGTTTATGGTCTCAATCGCTAGTTTAAAGCCTTCTTCAATGCAGTCTGATGTTCATTTGGGACATTTTGGCCTCCCTGATTTTATATGTGACGATAAAGCAGGGTATGCATTAGGGGGTGGCTACGTTGTGATTGACAGGTTGATTGACCAATGTCCTTGAGATGCAGCCCTCGTAACCAATCGCAGCGTCCCCGCTCCGCCGTTGGTCCCGCCCATACGTCCGTCCATGACTCCGCCTCATGCCCATATAAGTAGAATCCGTGTTCATTTTTTCCCAGCATGCACCTGAAATGTTCAAGATGGCGCTGCCTAGATTAGAAACTATTGGCTTCCGAGCAGCAGTCCACAAACCAATGGGTGACGTCACGGATGTTACGTCTGTTTCTTTTATACAGTCTGTGATGTCTTCCCACCTGCTCCTCGTTGCTTCATCAGAGTTTACATCCTGGTGTTCAGTTTAAATAAGTCATCCTTCAGCCTTGCTCCATCTTAACCTCCATCCTAACACTAACCCTAACCCATGATGAGAAACGTGCGATGTGTTTTTAATACTTACAATAAATGAGTCGTGCTTGTTTGTAAAGCAGAGGAGTCAAACTCATTTTCATTCAAGGGCCACATACAGACAAATCTGATCTCATGTGGGCCGGACCATTAAAGAGATGGAAGGGAGGAAGGAAGGAAGGAAACAAGGGTGGAAAAAAGGGAAAAGTGATAGGAAGGAAAGACAAAAAGGAAGGAAGGAAGGAAAAGGGATTAGGAAGGAGGGAAGGAAAGACAAAAGGAAGGAAGGAAAGGAAGGAAGGAAAAGAAAATGAAGGAAGGATGGAGGGAAGGACACAAAGAAGGAAAGAAGACAAGAAAGCAAAGAAGCAAGGAAGGAAGAAAGGAAGAAAGGAAAAGAAAATGAAGGAAAAGTGGAAGGAAGGAAGGTAGGATGGAAGGAAACAAAGAAGGAAAGAAGTTAGAAAGGGAGGAAGGAAAGAAGGACAGATGACAGGAGAGTATAGGAAGGAAAAGAAGACAGGAAGGAAAGTGGGCCGGATTGGACGCCTTGGCGGGCCGGTTCAGGCCCACGGGCCGCATGTTTGACACCCCTGTTGTAAAGGTTCAGTCTTCTGTACTCTCAGCTGTGCTGATGTAAAGATACATTGACTCTACACATGACCAACCACACAGGCACCTCTGCTTAAATGCCTAAAGGGGCCCTGAGCAGAAAGGGGCCCTGAGCAGAAAGGGGCCCTGAGCAGAAAGGGACCCTGAGCAGAAAGGGGCCCTGAGCAGAAAGGGACCCTGAGCAGAAAGGGACCCTGAGCAGAAAGAGGCCCCTGAGCAGAAAGGGACCCTGAGCAGAAAGAGGCCCTTGAGCAGAAAGGGACCCTGAGCAGAAAGGGACCCTGAGCAGAAAGGGACCCTGAGCAGAAAGGGACCCTGAGCAGAAAGAGGCCCCTGAGCAGAAAGGGGCCCTGAGCAGAAAGAGGCCCTTGAGCAGAAAGAGGCCCTGAACAGAAAGGGGCCCTGAGCAGAAAGAGGCCCTTGAGCAGAAAGGGACCCTGAGCAGAAAGGGGCCCTGAGCAGAAAGGGGCCCTGAGCAAAAAGGGGCCCTTGAGCAGAAAGGGGCCCTGAGCAGAAAGAGGCCCTTGAGCAGAAAGGGGCCCTGAGCAGAAAGGGACCCTGAGCAGAAAGAGGCCCTTGAGCAGAAAGGGACCCTTGAGCAGAAAGGGGCCCTGAGTAGAAAGGGACCCTGAGCAGAAAGGGACCCTGAGCAGAAAGGGACCCTGAGCAGAAAGGGACCCTGAGCAGAAAGGGGCCCTGAGCAGAAAGGGGCCCTGAGCAGAAAGGGACCCTCCATGATTTTATTTTGTCTGAAACCTTCTAAGTCCAAAATGAAATACAGAGTTAAGACGTTTCCACTCTACAGCAACGTTTTCCAATCAGAGTAAAATTGAATAAAAGTTGCTTCCAGTGTCATGATTGGCTGTTTTATGGGTTAATTTGATGGCTGAGTGAGTGATGACTGGTTAGCAGGCCATAGTGCATTGTGGGTAGGAGGTATCAATGAGTGCGGGGCAAAGAATGATTAACTAACTAATTAATTATGGGGTTGCAGGGAGAATGAGCTTCAGTGCTGGGGAACTACGCCAGCTTCGCCTCCAAACAGCAGCTTCTTACTGTCATATGAAAAACTGACACTTCATATTAAGAAAGTGTAAAATTAGATTCACAATTTCAAACAACCACCTCAACAGTTCAATAACTTCACAGATCTAAATCAAACAGAGGTGAGATGTAAGTTTCAGTCAAGATAACTCCTGGTGGTGTTTGAAGGACTGTTTGTATTTGGTGACTCTTTAATGCAGACCGGTTGGATTGTAATGTCTCTGAATGGGAGATTTCACAGAGAAACACATTTACAGTCAAACACCCACCTCAAGTCATGAAACAAGTCAACATTTTGGATATTTTAAAGCAGCTGTGGAAGTAAAAGCAGTTCAGTTTTCAGCCCACATGAAACTAACCTTCCACATTCGAGGTATTTATGGTGTCATTTTCTTCCCCAAACATGTTTTGTTTGTTCCATCGGTGTTGCCAACCATAAATGCAAATTAGGACCCATAAGTTGTATAAACTGCTAAAGTGGAGAAGAGGATCACAGGAGGTTGTGGTTTCATGAATATGAATAATGTGTTAGATGAGTGAGATGAAAAAGAATGTAATTATCATTGATTCTTTCCAACCTGTATCCAGGACATGTCTTAAGTCAGAAAGTCACTAAAAAACAGATATTATACAACTTCTCGGCAAACAGACGCGTGTTATGTGTTTATGGCGGGGGAAAGTCCACAGCCACCATAAAACTGAGCAGATAAGCAGAGAACAGGAACAGACGAGGGTCAGTTCAGAGAAGACAGACGCAGACATGGACGGGATTCATCCACCCTTCACTGTGAGGACGTCCATCAGCTTTCTGCTTCTCGTTCTGCTTCAAACGTCTAAAGCTCAGGACAGTGAGTACTGAACCCTGCTGCCTCACCTTTACCTGACTACACAACAGTGTGCTAACTGCTACATGAATAATACAGTAACTGATAGTATAATAATACAAATCACTTCCACAGGTCGGGCCGGGTATCAATACTCGACCAAAATAAATCTATACCAACTAGAATGGAAACGTCTCCTGTCAAATTATACCAGCGATCGATCCTTTTTACACTCAAAGCTCAAAATATGACAATCAATCTCAAAGCCAATCAACTCAAGCGTTCTTCGATTAAAACAGGAAGTGGTCTGACATTGAAACATTGCTGTAAAAAGTATTAGAGGTGGAGGTTGACGATCAGTGCAGGATTATTTATATCATCAATTGATTGAAATTTCTCTATTTTTCATCCATGAATACATCATCAGTCATTAATAAATGTTTAACACGTCAGAGAGCAGAGAGTTTGTATTATTCAGGTTTTGCAGTATTTATTTATGGAGGAAAAATACTCATAAAATACTCACTATGACTATGTTACTTAAAATAATAAGTTTTTCAAGCGATTCATTTTATGTCAAATTTAACTCAGAACATCCTCTACATACATAAATGTGGATGAGCTGTACAGTTTATTCTGGGTGTCTGTGTTTGGGCTGTTTTTACTGCTCTCAACTTTAAAAATGGGTAAAAGTCAATGTGAACAGTAACTATCAATTATTATCATTATTTATTAGTCTGTCAATTATGTTCATGATTAATCGATTTGTTGTTTGGTCCATAAAATGTCAGAAAATGGTGAAAAATGTTAATCAGTGTTTCTCAAAGTCCAAGCTGATGTCCTGAAGACTAAAGAGACCAGAACATGTCCACATTTAAGACACTGAATCAGAGAGTTTGGAAATGTCTTCCTTAAAAAGTTACTCCACACAATGAATGAATGATCAGAATAGTCAGCAACTGATCATCAATGTATTAACTGACTAATCATCTGACTCTGCAGAGAGAACAATCAGTATTAACTGCATGTTGGTGTTGTGTCTCCTCTGCAACAGTCTGTAGTGCTCCTCGAACTGTGAACTTTGAAGAAAACAATGCTCCGAATGCTCTCGTGTTGACCATCACTGTGGAGCCGGGGGTCATTCTCGCCTTCAAACCACCTGTAGACCCTGACAGCCCTGACAACCCATTTGTACTCGTTGGAAACCAGCTGATAGCTAGTAGAGCATTAGACTACGAGGTAACACCGCTGACCAGATCCAAACCTAAGACTTGATTTAGATCCTAAAATCTGTGAGAAAACTTGACTGTTGAGATCTGTTTTGTTTGCAGACTCAGACAACTCATACAGTCAACATCGACTGCCTTGAGACAGCCACGGGCCTCAAGGTAAGACACTATTCTTACACTAAACATGTTGAACTGAGTGGAATTAAATTTGCACTGAGCTTTTTATTTGAGTCTCTTCAGTGAGATCTGTGATTGTTCCTGATGCTGTTTGTCCTTCCTGCCTGGATGTGCTTGTTTTCTTTCTCTCTGTTGTTGTCAGGTCCTGATTTTAATGAGATCACCTGATTAAAGAAAGATTTTTACTGATGAATGGGTGTCAGGTGTCCCCCAGTGGAAAACAATATGAAAGGCTCTACTGTCCTGAACATTCGTGAGGGTTTGAGAGGAGAAACATTTTAGATTGTTCAATTATGATGTGATGTGACCTTATTTGACTTTACTTGGTGCATCTTGGTGATCTATTTTTTTTTTTTAGTATATTTTTTCGGGCTTTTTTGCCTTTAATGTACAGGACAGTGGAGATAGACAGGAAACAGGCAGAGAGAGGGGGAATGACACGCAGGATAAGACCGCTCGGCTCGGGATTCGAACCGGGGTCACCTGCAACGAGGACTGTAGCCTCAACACATGGGGCGGGAGCGCTACCCGCTGAGCTATGCTCAACCCCCTTGGTGATCTATTAAGAATAACTGTGCAAATGACAACAGGTGCAGACAGCAGTATTTAAGTGACAGTTTGCGTGTCTTGGCTGAAATTCTACAAGCGCAAAATAAAATCTGATCTCATAGAATTAGAGTTTCTAGTGAAAGAGGTTAACAAACATATTGAGTTATAGCAAAACAAATATTACCAGAAAAAAACGCCATATTAGCCAGTATTAGTGACAAAGTCAATGTTAGTAAACCAAAAGTATTCCAAAAATAGTTTTGTGTGTATTTTGTCATTGTGCCTCTGTCTCCTCGTCTCCATAGTAACAGCAGGTTAATACCTGCCCTTCAAAGGTATTATTTATAGATGCAGTTACTGTCAGTAACAATACCTTCAGCTTTGGTAAATTACAATGTGTGTGCTAAATAAACATATTTGCATTTTCTCCTCCCTGAATTTTGCCCACTGGGGTAAAAACCTCTCATATTACATTTATTATGGTAAACGTACTAAATGGACAGTGTGTATTATCTTACACATTTGAAAGATGCAAGCTTCAGTGTGCACACGTTTTTACACATGCAGATTAAATCAGGCCCTTAAACACCTGTATAAAACAATGGAGCCAGTTTCACTTGATGGTAATATGTTGAAACTGTGTGTGGGGGGGGGGGGGGGGCACCTAAAATATGCAGGGGGTTCAGTACCCAAAAAAAGGGTTTGTTATTTATACTCACTGCTTCTGGTTCTTAAGCACCTGGGTGCCTGAGGAGGTTCTCCAGGTTCCTGAAAAGACTGTAAAGGTTTGATAGAGGGTTGCACAGGTCCCCATGTAAGTTCCTGACTGGGTTCTCCAGGTGCTTGACAAGAAGCTTCAGGGTTTCTGTTGTTCCACAATTCTAAATGAGTTATACAGACAGGAAACCAAAAGATCATATTTTACATTTTCAGATTTAGGTTCAACATAGAGTTAAAAGATGGAATTCTGTATCTTTGATAGTGAAAATAATCAATGATTAAAATCAGGATTGTGTCTCTTTCTTTCCAGTTGGGGTTAGTCATTGTTGTAGTACTTCAAAACTTGAACGATAACGAGCCACAATTTGCTGAAAACCCCTACAATGTGAACGTCAACGAGGTAAGAGTCTGATCAATGCTTTGATGTATTGAGGTGTTATGATGAAGTAAGAGACTTTTCAGAACAGGACTGAACGGTGTTGACGTCGCATATTGAGTGTTAAAAACAGTTTCTTATCAATAATATCTCACACTGACTGTTTGTACCGTCTCGTCTCAGATGTCTCCAGTGGGCACAACTGTGGGCCGGTTTGCTGCCACAGATTTGGATAAGCCTAATAATCTCTACTACACATTGACATCTGCCACTGTAAGACTTTAATGTTTGTTTGTATTTTGTCTCAGTGTTTGTTTTTCTCTTCCATGACTCAGATGAGATGACTGATATCAGTTCATTTCAAGTACAGAGATGAGTACAGCATGTGTTTAGCCTAGCTTAGCACACATATTGGAAGCAGGGGGAAACTGTTTTTATTGTCTTGTGTGATTTCTGTAGAATGACTTTGGACTGGCGTCACAGACGATCCCGGACATTATTGTAAACACTCTTCTTGACTTCGACAAAGTCAAAAGTTTCAATTTGGTGTTGACCGCTCAGGTGAGTACTATTCACTGCTAGAATAGATTTTCTAGTTTTTTTCTCCCTCCGACTCAAATTAAATGTTTCTTTCAGACTATGTAGATCAGGTACTGTATATTGTCTTAAACGTCAACATGGCTCAACGTGGCTTAGATTTAAGAAGGTTTTTCACCATTTGTTGGGGTGGAAGTTTGATTCTAAGTTGAGAAAGACACTGAAGCCCTCTGTCACACCTGTAAAAGTGAGACTATTTATTCTGCTGAGATCATTCAATAAAAGGAAGACTCTTTAACTGTTTGGCGTCTCTGAACAGCTTAGACTGTGACTAGTGTTAATGCAGTTTCTCAGACCTTTGCTGAGATTATTAGATTATAAATACTGTTTCTTTATTTTTAGGACACCCCGTTAGGCTCAGCGGTTAGTCCTTCGTTCACTGCCACCACCACCATCATGGTCACTATTGTAGATGTGGACAACAGACCACCATGGTTTCAGCCCTGCACCAAGTATGAGGTGGGGAGCGCTACGGTCTGCCAGAGTTCTGGCTACACTGGCGTGGTCAACTTAGACGAACAACTGGTACGTTACATCCTGTTTAGAAATGCTTGTTGTTACTGAGACTGTCTGATAACTGTCTGATAACTGTCAGATAGCTAATGTAGAGTTTTTATCCACCAGCATCCTGTCAACTGATGACTTATGTAGTCGCAATGCCATGAAACGTAAAAATTAATCAAATGAATCCTAGAAATGGGGAGGATAACACATTTTTACATAGTCTCTCCTCGAAGGCATTTCACAGTTTTGACAGTTACTTTTGTGATGAGGGAAAAAGAGAGCTTGACAGTAAAGTTTAAACCGTGTATTTTCAAAGGCAGCCAACCCTAACCCTAACCCCACACTAGTTCTGCTGTCGGTATGAACTTTTCACGCACTGGTAGACAAACAGATATTTAGTTTGAAGCAGAGTAAGGTCTTGATTACATTTCGTTTTCCTTTGTGCTTATGCTAATTGGCAACATACCCTACCTTGTTCTTGGGGGTTTTTACAGGATCTTGAGGAGGTTGTATGGGTCTTTGAGGGTGTTATACAGGTTCCTAAGGGGGGTTTAAAGGTTTGTGAGAGGTTGTAAAGATTCTTGAAGGGATTGTAAAGGTTTCTGAGTGTTTTGAAAAGTTTGTAGAGCTTTTTGAGAGGAATGTGCAGGTTCTTGATGTCATTGTAAAGGTTCTTGAGGGTTGAGCAAGACATCAAACCCCCTATAAGGGTGAGACTACTTACCCTGTCTTATTTGGACAGATGATGATGATCAGAGTGTTTTTCTCCTTTGCAGCCCGGAGTGTTACCACTGAAACCAGGACGGCTTCATGCCATCGACGGTGACTCGCTAAATGAGGAGATAACATACTCCTTCCTGAGTGGTGAGCAGCTGGAGTACAATTAAGTAGTTTGTCAGTGTGACATCACGTCTCTGTCCACAGGAAGTAGGAAGTTGTTGATGATTTGCAGGTAGAAGCAGTTCAGTCTGTCTGTTGTTTTAGGAAATGAGGACGGTCTGTTTAAGATCAACTCGGACACAGGAGACATCACCATGTTGAAGGCGGCTGACGTGTTGGGGACAATCACTCTGACAGTGCTGGTAAAGACTAAATATTTACATTATTTCATCTACTGCATTCAAACAATAGAATCTCTATTATCCTAACCTCTGAACTGTGTCTCTGCCTAATGCTGTAGTCATGTAATACTTTTAATAGACTGAACTGAGAGGAACACATAGTCGTAACTATCCTAGACCACCAAAACCTACGACACACAGAACATTTGGAGAATTTGAAATGAAATGAAGAGAAGTTTCCATTCTGTGAACACATATTACATTTGATGAGTTTTCTATCGGTCATCTCTCTTGATATTTTAAAATCTTGAAAATATGTTATATGCACAACAGTAACTACATTATTCTCTAGCAGAATTGCAGAATCTGGCAGTAGAAGGTTTTAAACAGCATTGAGATCATAATTGTGATAATAAGTAAAATCAGAACTTTCTTTTTTTTTGTTTTGTTTTGGGTTGTTTTTTAGTTCAGAGTTTCAATTGTTGGTTGTCATAAATGTCTCAGGGCAGTTCTGGCTTTTTGCTGCTAATCACCAAATCTGAGCTCTCTGTAGAGACCACAGTCTGTTTGTGTGTTTAAATCTTCCATCAGGTATGTTTTCTCTTGCAGGCTGCTCAGAAGATTAGCAGTTATCAGTTTGCCACCACCAGTGTGACAGTCAGTGTTCATGTGAAGAGCCAGTTTCCTCCAGAGTTTGAGAAGGCTCGGTATGAAGCTGTTGTCTCTTCAGTAGGAACTATGGCAGTGGACCCAACCAACAATGTTCCAGTGCGGATTATCGCCAAAGATAAGGACTATGCTGCTACTGGGGTAAACTCTGACTCTTCTCTTAAATCCAGTCCAGTGACCAGTTGTGGGAAGTAATTTAAGACATACACTAGAGTACTGTACTGTTGTACAATGTTGAGGTACTTGTACTTTACTGGAGTATTTCCAGGTGATGCTACATTAAACTTCCACTCCACTACATTTCAGAGGGATTATTGTCATTGTACTAACTTGTTAAAGATGAAACCAGTGGTTTCCAACCTTTTTGTCTTTTGACGTCCTACAAAAAGCAGTGTGTAGTCGGCTCACATTTCAGACAAACACGGGCAGCCTAATAAACAAACCTACTACTGAACTATGCCAAGGCTTCAGTGGAGGAAATTATTTGTGAATAAGTTTCCTTGTTTTCTTTTTGACACATCTGTTTTCTGTGCATCACAAAGCAGATAGATGAGTAATATGATTTGGAGAAATGCGGAGTAATGTGCAGACTGAGTGGGATTGTGCTGCCACAATTTGATGGTGATGGCATGAATAGCATGCATGCCAGCATCTTTATTAACGTGAATTAGGGGGTGATGAGTCACACCCATGCGTGAATCAATAAAAGGGCAATTTATTGCATGATTTATGGTGATGAAGATAAAGGATCATGGAAATGCATGGCAAACACACACACACACACACACACACACACACACACACACACACACACACACACAAATCATTTTTTCAGGGGAGCTCGCCTTGGCTCCCCCAGAATATGAACCATGTTCCAAATGATATAAACTACTTTATGCGAGTCATAATCCGTCATTGCACAGTTACAGTAAGTAAGATCGGTCAAAGGTGAAGCAGGAAGAAAAGAGTACTGAATGTTTACAACACAGTTTGGGAAATCATTTCATCTTTAATTATTCTTTCAAACCTGTATAACCTTGGGGTTGTGACCAGCACTTTTTGGGAACTTGAGTATGTTTATGATAAACTTTCATGTGCATAGTTGAAAGTATATTACATTTAAAATGTCCTCTGAGGAGCTACTAATAATAATGAATTTTGTTTCTGTTCAAACAGGATATAAATCCTCACATCAAGTACTCCATTAAGGGAAGCAATAACTTCTCCATCACTGACGGTTACATATTCATGATAAACGAAGTCCCAGACGGCGAATTATTTCTGGATGTGAGTTTACAAATGTAGTTAAAGTGATTGTTAGGTGGTTTTCTTATTAGGCACTCAACTCCATCTTTGCACTTCCAGGTGGTGGCAGAAGACACGACCAACGATGAATCAGCCACAGCTCAGCTCGTTGTGGACGTGAAAACAGGTAGGAATAAACCTTTACAAGTGGCCCGTTCCCCCCTGAACTTTTCTACAAATCCAAAACCAAATCAGAAGTTACTGGATGAACTCTGGAAATTTGGCTGCATTTCTGCTGGAGGAAAAGAGTCTAAATTAAGCGGTGGCTTGATTATTTCAGCCAGTTTATGGGAGACAGGCTGATTCCTCCCTTTGAATTTACTGTGGTTGGTCTGCTGTGACAGAGTTCACACGGCTGTTAACAAAGATCTTTTCATGTGGTCTTTCTGTAGTTTAACTGGCAGCATTCTCATCAGCTCAACCAAACCTGAACAAATGGACAAACACACCTGAGCTTGTTTAAACCCGCTTGTTTAGTTTAGGGTATGAAAACATCTTTAGGGTGTTGAGATTGAAGAAGAAGCAACACCGATGTGTTAAAAGATTTGCGTGCCCTAAATATTTTTTTGTTCTGTTGACCCCAGACATTGGTTACTGTAGTTTATTTAGAAATGGCTCCAAATGGCTCAAATAGCTTAAAAACAGAAGTAAGATAGTAACTTTTAGGAGACAGGTATGTAGTGAGGCTTCTACTTCAGCAGCTACATTATACATTTGTCAAAGAACTTTAGTACAAACTTAAGACATTGTGATATGTAGTATAGTATGTATATAATGATACTGTATTATCCGTTGGCAGTCTGCTTATAAATGTGCTTAATAACTTTTTCAGTTGCCTGCTGAGAACTTTTTAAGGAAAGTTGCTTAGAATTATGGTCGATTTCAAGAGAACACTGCATCAATGTAAAATATGCGAGTACTAATATCCTTGTGCATACTGGCAGCTCTTACGGACAGATTTAGGAGTCTTTCTATGCATAAGTTGATGAATGAGGCCCCAAATCTGAGCTGCAAAAGCTCCAAGCTGCAAATAACACAAAATACAAATTTTACTTCCCTTTTAGGATTTGGAGAAAACAGGGACATGAAACGCATTCTCATCCCAGGTCGTCAAATACTGACGCGTTGTCACTACTCCTCAGCGTCCGATACCGATATACAAGGTTTCCTTTGGTATCTATGTGAGACGTGTCGGGCTTTCAACTACGTCCAGTGTAGAACCTTCCACAGATATTATTACACGCTCACAGCTGGTATGGTCTGGTTAGGTTTGGCACAAAAATCACTTGGTTAGGATTAGGGAAAGATTGTGGTTTGGGTTTAAATGATCATGAAATGTTGTTATGGCAACAGTAAACACATCGACAAAAAACTGTCCTGAGTCACAGTTGGACAAAAGTCCACTTTTTCCCATCTAACTATTGAGACATCCACCCACCTTGCCTCCTCCCAAGGAAAATACAACCTTATATGGACGTCATCGGTCTCGTGGTGTCTAATAATGTCACAGATGGTTTTACACTGGAGTTAGCTGAAAGCCTGGTATGTCTCATACAGATGCCAAAGAGTACCATCTGTGTCGGATTGAGACACAGAGAGAAGTGACCGCGTCGGTTTTTGATGGCCTGGGATTGAGGACGGGTTTGGACATGAGGTGAAACCATTAAGCTTCAAAGTGTGCTCTCCTCCCAGGTCTCACCACCACCAGTTTGCCTCCGAGCACTACAACAGAGGAATCCACCACCGTCGGCAAGACAACGAAAGATATTGTGTCCACCACCGTCGGCAAGACAACGAAAGATATTGTGTCCACCACCGTCGGCAAGACAACGGAAGATTTTGTGTCCACTAGCGACAGCATCACAACTGCCCTCCCCAGCACAACCACTGAAAGCACAACCACTGAAAGCACAACCTCCAGTATGTCCCCTGAAGGCAGCATTTCCACCACTGCCAACCCCCTTAATAAGTCATCACCTTCATCTCAATGGCTTCCCTCCGATAAATTAAATATTTCCCTATTGAGTAAACTTAGATTGGCAAAAATAGAGAACATGATCAGGTTAACAAAACATACAACACCACATACTAATTTAAAAAAGCAAGACGCTAAAAGAGTCCACCCCAAAGATCATGTAAAGGTAGCGTTCACAATGTTCTTTAACATGTTCAAGAGCTGCCATCTTTAGCCAGAAAAGATCTTGTTGTTGACATTCAAAGTGGCCAACCACAGACTGCTGCTTAAATCATAGTCAGTTCTGACATATTTAAACAGAAACTCATCCTCACAGCTCAAAAACAACAAATGTATGGGCATATGACAGGAAACTTAGTAACATGCCCAGACTGAGTTTTGTGCTTTGGTTTTGTTTGACTGTTCAAATTTCCAGTTTAACTGAAACCAATCTGCCAGTGAAAGAGAATGGGTTTCCATCCATCCTTTTTATGCACTTTTATAATTTGCACATAAGAATACCTGAGTGGAAATAATAGAAATTCTAAAATAATCCAAATATCACTAAAAAAGTTTTTATGCTTTGATAAAGGTGAAAGTGTGATAAAGTGCAATGGAAACAGATATGTGAATAAATTATGACATGAAGAAAGCATGTGACTAATCATGCTAACTGTCACCAGGATGTGTATCAAGGTTTCTATGACTTCAGCTTTGACTGTCACTCTCAATCTTCTTTTTGTGCTTTACTGCACTCAGCAGGAGAATCAACCTCCAACTGTTGACTTAAATATACAATTACAACGGACTGTTAGTATTTGCAAAACAGCTGTGGATGGAAAACCACATTAATTTGCATTTTATTTTATCAATATTCTGAAATATGGGTTAAACAGTGCGCTATATTTGGATGGAAACCTGACGAATCATGTAAAGAATGTCTTGTCATACTTAAAAACTGACCCCCAAACTGACTCAAATCCTGATTGAGGATTCATTCATTGACCTGTGACAGCCATTCTGCTGGTTAGACATATAAGCAAATTTCTTTATCAAATCTCTTTTCTCAAAAAGAATAAGATCATAATCACATTCAGGATTTGTGTGTTTTGGTGACACCTGTATTGAGTGACCTTTTGTTCCTGCAGCGATCAACCAATCGGGTGTCTTTAGTGTGGTGGACATGGCAGCGCTCGGTGCGTCTCTGGGTGTCCTGCTGTTCGTGTGTCTGGTGGTCATCGGTGTGCTGGCCCGCTGCATTCAGAAGTGGAAAACAGACTGTAGGAAGATCTCCGAAGCCAGCATGTTTCAACGCACTGTGAGTTCAAAGTTAAAAAGTAGAGAAACGTTTTTCAACCACCAGACACATCCTTGTCCCTGTCTTGAGATTGTTTTAACCACTATGCTATTATTTAAGCATATTTTGTGTTTTTGGACACTTTGGTTCAAAGCCAGATGTCCCTTCAACCACCAGTCCGATTCAACAGGAGTCGTACTTTTGTTAGCTTTTGGTCGTGTTTTCCTGACTGACCCAGATTATCAGGTTCTCTGTTAAGTACAGTTTGTTTGAATGGTTTTAAGCCTGTTTATAATGTTGTTCGCGTTAACATTATAACAGTAAAACATAGAAGTTCACCGTGCAAACAAGCTGGCAGCTAGAGTTCAGGTCAGCTCCATCCGATTGTCCGGTCACTTGGTTGGTCGTTTCTCGTACTCACATCGAAGAGTTTTTGATTAAAAAAAAGATCCTCAAAAGTTCTAATGTAATGAACACTTTAAGACTTTTAACTGTCTTCTCTTTATGAATGTGTTGTTCTTCCACAGCTGAGTCAAGGTTCAATTGGTAAAAAGGGAGGAACCCCTTACACCAACATGGCCTACCTGAACGATAAAGATGGAGGCAGCACAGGCTCAGATAATCCAGATGGAGGAAGCATAAAGGTTGGCGAAGAGACCCTGTATGAGAACAGCCTGCTCAGAGAGTCTTCAGCACCGGTTAAAAGCCCACAGCACGACGACGGCAGCCTGACGGGATCTGAATATACGGACAGCGAGAAGGAGGTGAAACCGATCCTGACCAAGGAGAGGCGCATGGAGGAGGGGTACAAATCGGTCTGGTTTAAGGAGGACATTGACCCCAATGCTAAGGAGGAAGTGGTCATCATCCCAGACAGCAGAGAGGATGACAGCGAGGAGGAAGATGACGAGGATGAAGACACGGACAGGCCAGTTAAAAAGGTTGTCTTTGCTGAGGCAGATCTAGATAGTGGACTCGGGGTAAAGATAGAGGATCCAGCACAGGACTCAGATGATGACGACATGGTGACTGTAAATCTGTGAGAGACCAGAGATGACGAACCACCCGTAATAAAATGTGATGATTTATCAGCAGTGAGTCCTGTACCGCCCGGTCTTATCAGTCATTAAGGTGGACCAGTGACATCAACAAATATCTGACACCACCATAAAAAAATAATTATGAATCTCAGGTTCATTTGAAAGCCTCACCGATGTGTGACAGTCTAGATTTTCAGCGCATTAAACCTTTAACAGCTTTTATGCTTTATGTAAATATTTCATGTGTCAGAATCAATGACTCAGTTTCACCTGATTAAAGATATTAAGTTTATATATGTGAGGCTTCTGAGATCAGTGCAGTGAATAGGGCTGGGTGTCAGTGCTCAATACCTTTAAGGTATCAACCGCAATAAATCAAGTAGTACAGAAACGTCTCCCGTCAAACGATACCTGCTATTAATCCTTTTTGCAACCAGAGATGAAAATATGACTATTTGTATGGATTTGCTCACAGCCAATCAGCAGCAAGCGTTCTTCAACTAATAATTAGTAATAGTTTGAAGACTTTTAAAATGCATTTGTATAAAAATCTATTCTATTCACATGATGGGTATTAAATGAAGTACTCAGTTGGTATTGGTATCACTTTAAGGGTTCTTGGAACGACACGATACCCAGCCCTAGAAGTGAAATATGTAACATGTATATATTGATCAATCAATTAACATTTATTTTATTTTATTCTAGTGTTTAGGACACAGGCTGACAGCCTTTAAGGCACAAATATGTATAGTTGCATGTTAAAGGATCATTTTGCTGATTTTCTCTGTTTTCAAACCAACAATGAACTGATCTACGAACAGTTACTGTGTGTGTATCAAAGTCTGACATATCTTATTCCTCTGTTTTTGGTTAAAACTATTAAAAACACATCAGTGAGTCACACCGCTGCACTGGGTCACATGTTCCTTCATTACTAAGAGTTTGGTCACGTTAGTTTGTTCAGAAAAGGAAAAAAAAAGACTAATAACAGTCTCTGAGAGTAAGGCAGAGCCCACTGAGCATGTGCAGGAATGCAGTTCTGTTTATAGCCTCATTAGCTTGTTGTGCTACAACCTCTGGACTTTGTATTCAAGTTAATTACAATGCAGCAGTAAAGGAACGGGAAAAGCAAGAAACATGTCGCCCAATGTCAGAGATGGAAGAAGTACTCAGAAAAGTAAAAATACAGAAACCAGAATGATCTTTAAGGGTTTATATACACAGCTACGAACAGCTATGTGTTTAATATTAATTATATAAAGTCACTGCATGTCGACACAGGGATAGAAGTTTAAAGTGTCTTCCACTAGTTTTATAACATCGTCCTGTGTTTTGCTGGTGAGCTGCTGGTGAACACGGTGTGAAACGGAGAGGAAAGGTCTGCGAGTTACTGCCGCTGCTGCTCAGTTAATTATTTACTAGTTGTGGTGGTTGTTAAGATCTGATGGATGAATGCATCATATTGTATAAAACCAGAGATGCAGACAGCTAGGGATAAAAATAGAAACATATCAGCTGTTATTACGGCCTGTGATAATAAAACTCTCCACACTGAGCAATACACACAGTATAAGCATGCAGTGAAGCCGAGACCAACCTTCAACCACCGCTCCTGTTAAACAGCATCAATAAAACCGTTAACCGAAGCAAACGTCACAACTGCACCAAGTTTTATCTCCACTGACTCCGTCTTCAATAAATACAATAAAATGACCTCCGGACTCAAATAACACACAAGATAAACATGATGGGACTTAGACGTGCTCAGTCCACACTAAACATGACTGACCACAACTTCCATCTGCTCTGGCACCAGTATAAAACCAGTATGACACCAGTATGAGACCAGTACAAAACCAGTACAACACCAGTATAATACCAGTATAATACCAGTATGACACCAGTACGGCACTATTATGGAACCAGTACGGCACTAGTATGAGACCAGTACGAAACCAGTACGACACCAGTACGACACCAGTATAATACCAGTATACCAGTATACCAGTATAACACCAGTATAACACCAGTATGACACCAGTATAACACCAGTATAATACCAGTATAACACCAGTATAACACCAGTATGATACCAGTATAATACCAGTATAACACCAGTACAACACCAGTATAATACCAGTATGACACCAGTATAACACCAGTATAACACCAGTATAACACCAGTTTATACCAGTATAACACCAGTATAATACCAGTATAACATTGATATGACACCAGTATGACACCAGACCAGTATAATACCAGTATAACACCAGTATGACACCAGTATAACACCAGTATAACACCAGTATAACACCAGTATAACACCAGTATGACACCAGTATAATACCAGTATAACGTATAACACCAGTATAACACCAGTATAACACCAGTATATTACCAGTATAACACCAGTATAACACCAGTATAATACCAGTATAACACCAGTATAATACCAGTATAACACCAGTATAATACCAGTATAATACCAGTATAACTTATAACACCAGTATGATACCAGTATAACACCAGTACAACACCAGTATAATACCAGTATGATACCAGTACAACACCAGTATAACACCTGTATGACACTAGTATAACACCAGTATGACACCAGTATAATACCAGTATGACACCAGTACAACACCAGTATAATACCAGTATAACACCAGTATGACACCAGTATACCACCAGTATAATACCAGTATAATCACCTGTAGATAAGAATCACTGACTTCCTGTCTGCAGAGGAAGCAGCAGCTGCGTTGCACCGCTGCACCTTCACCACTAGGTGGCGGTAAATCCTGCTCACTGCTCCTTCAGGAAACCTCCATTCAGCAGCACGCCGTGTTGCACCTCCGCCAGTTCACCACTAGATGGCAGCACGCCGTGTTGCACCTCCGCCAGTTCACCACCAGATGGCAGCACGCCGTGTTGCACCTCCGCCAGTTCACCACTAGATGGCAGCAAAGCCTCCACAACTGTTCTGCAGCTTCAGATGTTTTAATGATTCCTCTCAGCAGAATACAATTTAAACTCTAAGCAGAAAAACAATTATCTGAAAAATAAAATAATAATAATAATAATAAAAATAAAAATAAAATAAAATAAAAATAAAATAATACAAATAAAAATAAAAATAAAATAATAAAAATAAAAAAATAAAATAAAAATAACAAAAATAAAATAAAATAAAATGAAAATAAAATAATAAAACAAAATAATAAAAATAAAATAATAAAAATAAAATAATAATAATAATATGAAACTGTGAAATTTGTTGGTTTTGAGATTAAAAATGTTAAAGTAAATAAAAAATGAATGCATTTGTTAATTATTTATTCTGTCTATAAACATAAAGTTATATAAAGTTGATATTTTTTTAATGCTCATTATAATATCTAGTTGTTTACATAAAAAGAAAAACAAACAAGCAAGCAGCTGTTTTCTGATATTTTAATTTAACTGAATTTTAAAAAGTTTTCATCACATTTTAACCACGACGATCATTTCATTAAAAACTTTACAGCATTTTATAAAAGAGTCAGCAGGTCGCCATGGAAACGGAGGGTAAAAGCAGAAAACATGAACCAGAAAGAGGCAACTTGGCATTAACAGCTGGCGTTACTATAGCAACAAATACACTTTTTACACAAAAAACTTTGTAAACAGAATATTTTAAAAATCATAATAATAAGAATAATAATTACATAATAAAAATAAATAATGGAGAAAAACAGCTGATTATTGATCGGTAATGATCGGTAATGATCGGTGTGAGGTGATTAAACTCCTGGACGTGTAAAAAACTAAAAGTTAAATTTAAAATGATTTCAGTGAAATAAACTGAATGAAGTAAATAAATGCTAAACGCTGGTGAGACCGTCAGACGGACAGTTTATACATTCTGTTCATTATTATTGAACTCAAATTATAATTCATTTAAAGTAAATAAACTGAAGAGCAGCAGGAACAAAGCTGCTTGTTTTATATTAAAAACATGAATATTTCAGCTTTTAGGCTACGATGTCAGCTAAAAGATAACGTTCCTTTAACTTCATTAGTTTGAGCTGATCGGCTTCAAGCTGCAAAAACTACGTTAAACTACTTATTAGAAACATGATTTGTGTTTTTAGTTAAAACATGAGAACAAAACTAATGTTTCCATCATGAAGCTCCACGTACACACACTGATACTCACTTTATACAGTAAACACACAGGAGCAGCTCCTCCACCAGGAGGCCCTGAGGAGACGCTGCAGCTCCTCCACCAGGAGGCCCTGTGGAGGCGCTGCAGCTCCTCCACCAGGAGGCCCTGTGGAGGCCGCAGCTCCTCCACCAGGAGGCCCTGTGGAGGCGCTGCAGCTCCTCCACCAGGAGGCCCTGAGGAGGCGCTGCAGCTCCTCCACCAGGAGGCCCTGTGGAGGCCGCAGCTCCTCCACCAGGAGGCCCTGTGGAGGCGCTGCAGCTCCTCCACCAGGAGGCCCTGTGGAGGCGCTGCAGCTCCTCCACCAGGAGGCCCTGTGGAGGCGCTGCAGCTCCTCCACCAGGAGGCCCTGAGGAGGCGCTGCAGCTCCTCCACCAGGAGGCCCTGTGGAGGCCGCAGCTCCTCCACCAGGAGGCCCTGTGGAGGCGCTGCAGCTCCTCCACCAGGAGGCCCTGTGGAGGCGCTGCAGCTCCTCCACCAGGAGGCCCTGTGGAGGCGCTGCAGCTCCTCCACCAGGAGGCCCTGAGGAGGCGCTGCAGCTCCTCCACCAGGAGGCCCTGTGGAGGCGCTGCAGCTCCTCCACCAGGAGGCCCTGTGGAGGCTGCAGCTCCAACAAGCCCTGCTCACTGTGATTGGCTCGCTACATGTTGGCTAAATCTGATTGGTTGTTTGATTCGGACAAAGTCCAGTTTAAAAAAAATGAAATGCACACACACACACACACACACATTACACACACACCACACACACACACACACACACACACACACACACACACACACACACACACACACACATTACACACACACACACACACACACACACACACACACACACACACACACACACACACACACACACACACACACACACACACACACACACACACACACACACACATCTGAAAAAACTTAAAATTAAATGAAATTAAATATTTTTGAAGCAAAAATAGAAAATAAAAAACTTTATTAAAACATTATTTCCTGTCAGTTTGAGACATTTGATGACATCACTGATGATTAACTGAGGAAACAAACAATATTGGCAATATGAGATCAATAACGAAAATAATCAATAAACAGCGAACAACGAAGAATTCACCGAAATATAAAACTGAGAAACTTCTGATGCTTTCATGATCACAACTAGAAATCATGATTCAGTATTTAAAGGTTGCAGCACTGAGCCGGCCAACGACTGCCTGCTCTACATGTGACGATCTCTCCTTCATCTCTAGTAGTTGTATTGTTTGTGTGTCCAGTACAACGGCTAACACGGCTCTTAAGCTCCTACATGAAATACTTTTAATCCCACCACCTGCAACCAGTGTTAAAGTACTCAGATTACTTTTATAACAGTAATCTAACTCCACAGTGTGATTACAGCTCAGATACACTTTCAATGATCAATAAACATTTTTACACATAAAAAACCCAAAAACCCCAAAATATAATAAACTGTTTCTTCTTCACTGGTTTTCTGAGGCTGACTCTGCACATGCTCAGTAGGTATGTTTAGCAGTTAGCCGGCTCAGTGAGGTCAGGGATCAGCTGATCCTGATGTCATACCAGGGATCAGCTGATCCTGATGTCATACCAGGGATCAGCTGATCCTGATGTCATACCAGGGATCAGCTGATCCTGATGTCATACCAGGGATCAGCTGATCCTGATGTCATACCAGGGATCAGCTGATCCTGATGTCATACCAGGGATCAGCTGAAGGTAATCAGAGGTTCGGTGTTACTATGGTTCTGGGTCGGTGGCCGTAGCCATGGCAACGATCTTGGTGTACTGGGTGCAGATGGCGTCGAAGGCCTCGTCCCGATGCATCATGGCTCCAAACACCATCGGCTGCAACACAACAGAGGAACATGTGACTCTCCGGCCGGGTCACATGACATCTTCATCTTCACCGAACATCACATGATCATTTAAACTGCTGGCTTCAAAAGCAGCGAGCTGATTGGCTGGCGCAGTCTGAACATTTGACGTTAAATCCGTTAAAACTGAAACGTGACTTGATGAAGATGAAGCTTCATGTTTCTCTCATCATAATGAAAGTCTCTGATATGATGAAATAAAGCATGAACTATAATCCTGTATCATATTCTATAAGATATGAACCATAAAGCTTATTAAACTGAATGTTTTCACTAAAAACCTGAAAAGGAGCAGGAGGAAGTTAATAAATCACATTTCATCACTTCCCCCAACGAGCTCTTACCTTCAGGGTGGATGGTGTTGCTATGGAGATACCCATCCCAGAACCAGGAAGTACTGACAACACTTTGTACTGAGGAGGAGGAAGAAGAAGAAGAAGAAGAAGAAGAAGAAGAAGAAGAAGAAGAAGAAGAAGAAGAAGAAGAAGAAGAAGAAGAAGAAGAAGAAGAAGAAGAAGAAGAAGAAGAAGAAGAAGAAGAAGAAGAAGAAGAAGGATTAGTCAGCCGTCACTTTAAATCATCTCTTGTTTAATTTCTTACAGTCATCGTCACATGACCATCGTCACATGACCATCGTCACATGACCATCGTCACATGACCATCGTCACATGACCATCGTCACATGACCATCGTCACATGACCTGGAGGGGATAAAATTGTGACTTAATATCAGATTTTGTCTCATAAATGACTTTAATCTCAGACATTCAGAGTTCTTTCTCTATAATCTGATTGAATGTACTTCTGATAGTTAATATGAGGTTTTA
>JAJDFG010000217.1:120000-172500 GCA_021039105.1 Scomber colias | reverse complement strand
TGTGTTAATAAAGCTTGGTTTGAAGGCTCACCTGGACCTCAGCATGATGGCGTCCGTCCGTTAGCGGCTGTGTTAATAAAGCTTGGTTTGAAGGCTCACCTGGACCTCAGCATGATGGCGTCCGTCCGTTAGCGGCTGTGTTAATAAAGCTTGGTTTGAAGGCTCACCTGGACCTCAGCATGATGGCGTCCGTCCGTTAGCGGCTGTGTTAATAAAGCTTGGTTTGAAGGCTCACCTGGACCTCAGCATGATGGCGTCCGTCCGTTAGCGGCTGTGTTAATAAAGCTTGGTTTGAAGGCTCACCTGGACCTCAGCATGATGGCGTCCGTCCGTTAGCGGCTGTGTTAATAAAGCTTGGTTTGAAGGCTCACCTGGACCTCAGCATGATGGCGTCCGTCCATTAGTGGCTGTGTTAATAAAGCTCGGTTTGAAGGCTCACCTGGACCTCAGCATGATGGCGTCCGTCCGTTAGCGGCTGTGTTAATAAAGCTCAGTTTGAAGGCTCACCTGGACCTCAGCACCTCGCTGATCTTCTGCTCCAGCTCAGAGCTGCGGCTGCGTTCCTTCTCCAGCTCCTGCTTCAGAGAGTCAACGCTGGACTCCTCACGCAGCTTCCTCAGCTCCTCCTCTGACACACGGTCACATGATCAATACACACGTCAATACACACATCAATACGTCAATCAAACTTTAGGTTCATGTAGTTCATAATAAAACAGTAACGACATGAAGAAAAGAGAAAATAAGAACGATAAGAACTGTTGTCAGAATTTCAAAATAAAGTAAATAAGAGAAAATCAAAAACTAAATAAAATGAGTGTGTGCTAACACTAACGCTAATGCTAACGCTAACGGTAATGTGAGGAGTTTAGAGGGAAACAGCTGATACTCACGCAGGAAGTGTTTCTCTAACAAGGCGATCTCTAGATGAGCTTTAACCTCGTTTAGATCTGATCTGGGTTCATCAAGAGAAGAGAACGATGCTGGAACCTGAGACACACACACACACACACACACACACACACACACACACACACACACACACACACACACACACACAGAGAGAGACACACACACACAGAGAGAGACACACACACACAGAGAGAGACACACACACACACACACACACACACACACACACACACACACACACACACACACACAGTTGTGTAAATGTATTTCTTTGTGGCTCTTTGCCATTGGCTGAAGTCTTATAGGTTGACATATAGGAGGGGCCAAAGGGGTCGGGTGTGCTGTACTTATTACTTATTGCCCCCCCCCACCCCCGGCTTGGTGCCTGTATGTTTGCCCCGGTAGATGAGAGGGCACCAGGACACCCCAGGCCGCAGTTCCATGATTGACTTTCTCTTCACCCGAGTGTCTTGGACACTCGGGTGAAGAGAGGGGCGGAGCTGTCAACTGATCACCACCTGGTGGTGAGTTGGCTCCGATGGTGGGGGGGGGGGGATGCTGGTCAGACCTGGCAGACCCAAACGTATTGTGAGGGTCTGCTGGGAACGTCTGTGAGAGTCTCCTGTCAGAGAGAGTTTCAACTCCCACCTCCGCGAGAGCTTCGACCACGTACCGGGGGAGGCGGGGGACATTGAGTCCGAGTGGGCCATGTTCCGTGCCTCCATTGTTAAAGCGGCCGACCGAAGCTGTGGCCGTAAAGTGGTCGGTGCCTGTCGGGGCGGCAATCCCCGAACCCGCTGGTGGACACCGGCGGTGAGAGATGCCGTCAAGCTGAAGAAGGAGTCCTATAGGACCTTATTGGCCTGTAGGACTCCGGAGGCAGCAGACAGGTACCGACAGACCAAGCGGAACGCAGCTACGGCGGTCGCTGAGGCAAAAACCCGGACATGGGAGGAGTTCAGTGAGGCCATGGAGAACGACTTCTGGACGGCTTCGAAGAGGACACGACGGGAGTACGGGGTACCGGACCTCCTGATACGGGCCGTCCGTTCCCTGTATGACCGGTGTCAGAGCTTGGTCCACATTGCCGGTAATAAGTCGGACTTGTTTCCAGTGAGGGTTGGACTCCGCCAGGGCTGCCCTTTGTCACCGATCCTGTTCATAATCTTTATGGACAGGATTTCTAGGCGCAGCCAGGGTGTGGAGGGGGTCCGGTTTGGTGACCTCAGGATTGGGTCACTGCTTTTTGCAGATGATGTGGTCCTGTTGGCTTCATCAGACCGTGACCTCCAACTCTCACTGGATCGGTTCGCCGTCGAGTGTGAAGCGGCCGGGATGAGAATCAGCACCTCCAAATCCGAGTCCATGGTCCTCAACCGGAAAAGGGTGGAGTGCACTCTCCGGGTCGGGGATGAGATCCTGCCCCAAGTGGAGGAGTTCAAGTACCTCGGGGTCTTGTTCACAGTGAGGGAAGGATGGAGCGGGAGATCGACAGGCGGATCGGTGCGGCGTCTGCATTAATGCGGACTCTGCACAGATCCGTCGTGGTGAAGAGAGAGCTGAGCCGAAAGGCAAAGCTCTGGATTTACCAGTCGGTCTTGGTTCCTACCCTCACCTCTGGTCATGAGCTTTGGGTCGTGACCCAAAGAACAAGATGGCGGGTACAAGCGGCTGAAATGAGCTTCCTCCGTAGGCTGGCTGGGCTCTCCCTTAGAGATAGGGTGAGAAGCTCAGCTATCCGGGAGGAGCTCGGAGTAGACCCGCTGCTCCTCCACGTTGAGAGGAGCCAGATGAGGAGGCTCGGGCATCTAGTCAGGATGCCTCCCGGACGCCTCCCTGGTGAGGTGTTCAGGGCCCGTCCCACCGGTGGGAGAGAGTGTCTGTGTGTGTGTGTGTGTGTGTGTGTGTGTGTGTGTGTGTGTGTGTGTACCTGAGGCTCAGGTTCTGGCTCCTCCCCCTCTCTGATGGAGCCGTGAGGTTTCGTCTCTTCGCTACATTCTGTATCAGACGTGTTCGGTGAATCGACCAGATCCAGGAACTCGTCTCGTCTCTGACCCCGAAACCGGATCCTGTCCAGATGCTTCAGCATGGTGGACTGCTGGACATGACCCTCTACACACACACACACACACACACACACACACACACACAGAGACACACACACACACACACACACACACACACACAGAGACACAGACACACAGAGACACACACACAGACACAAAGAGAGACACACACACAGACACACACACGCACACGCACACACACACACACAAAAAGAGAGAGAGACACACACACACACACACACACACATAAACACATTTATATTTAATGTAATGGAGCTGTCATGTTTTAATGTTTTAAATTTAAATATTAACATTATTGTATAAAATGACGTCACTGCACTGAAACACTGAGAATGTAATCATCATAAGTTCCTATTAATAATAAACATCTTCTTCATCTTCATCATCCTCCTCTCACACTGACCCCCCAGCAGCCTGCCCCACCCCCCCCACCCCCCTCTTCCTCTTCCTCATACCAACCAATGAATCACAAAGTAAACAAAGGACAGGTGTGTCTGTTTGTCCCTGCTGTGACTCCGTAGCGCGAGACACCACAGCTGTGTCTCACCTGCCCCCCCCCCTCCACACAGTCCACCTGGTACCCCCCCCTCCTTCCTGCAGAGCCCCGGTCTCCACCCCGTCTCCCCCCCACCCCGGTCTCACCCCGGTCTCCCCCGGTCTCCGCCCGGTCTGCTCCCCGCCCCCTCCCGGTCCTCCTGTCTGTCTCTTGGTGACTCGTTAAACCGGATCTCTGGTCCGCAGGCTGCAGGTAGGACACACCTGTCCCTCAGGAATGCAGGTGTGTCCCGTGGGGGGGCAGGGGGGGGGGGGGGGGGGGGGTTCTTACCGGCAACAGCACCGAGCTCTCCTCTGTGTCTGAGTCCCGGACCCGCAGCAGCCCGGTCCAGGTCCCGGTCTCGGTCCCGGTCTGAAGGGGGGTCAGTCGGCTCCGGATCAGATCTCCAGCTGATCACAGCGATCACGGCTCAGCGCGGGGTGACGTCATCCCGTCAACACGGACGTGACGTCAGCACGCAGCGCTCTTAAAGCGAACGTAGCGTCCAGGAGGAATAATTTACATAAAGATATAAAAATATAAATATAAAAAACGTGAAGATCATTCTAATAATGTATAAATATAATTTTACTTTATTGTCTTTGTGCGTTTATTTTAATATAAGACTAAATTAAAGCTTCACTTCACCATGGTTACCATTTATGATTAAATTAAATATATTATGATCAATAAAGAAACAATAAAAAAAAATCTGCTTTCAAGCCAAAAACTAAACTAAATGCGTTGAAACAAAACAAACGTAAACTCTGATCATTAATAATTGATTAACTGGAATTACATCATAATTATTCTCATTTCTAATATAGTCAAATTCAGCTTTATCCTGTTAAATCCTTTATTACAGTAAACTAGGTGGTTTTATGTCTTTAATATTTCTGTGTGTTTGAATATTAATGTAATAAAGTGTTGCAGGAAGAAAGTCTAACTGTGTAAAAGTTCTGAGTTCTGAGTTAAGATCAGAAATGATAAATATGCGTCATCAGTCTTTTCTCTGTTATGATAAATGAAGAAGATGATTATTTGCAGATGAAGAAGCTTTATGGAGAAGAGAGATGAATATAAATCATAAAATAAATAAACTACAGGAAGGAATAAACCGAGTGGGGGAAGAATGGGGTTTTAAGTTTTCAGACTTAAAATAATATAATATAATAATCTTCCTGTGAATGAGTCTGGATTAATGTGGAGAGCATCGTTTAAATATAAATATGCAGCTCTCGTTATTTATTTGTCGGCTCTGTGGATAAAACTGTGCTTCCGTAGTTATTAGATATTATCCAGACCTGAACATTGAGATCACCTGATAAGAGAGGAGAGATAACACAGGAAACAACTTGGTGTTATTTTGCAGGACGAACCGACTCCTTCCCCCCGTGGGCGGAGTTGTCCAGTTTGATGTGCAACCCCTCCCACAGAGTACAGCTGGACATTCATTAAGCCGTAAAGCAAAGATAAACAGTGAAATGTAAATATGTAATGGACACACTTAGCATTTATATATGTTTATATTTCTTTAACGTCTTATTTCTATGTTTTATGTTTAAGAATGAGAGCGCACAGAGAACATTTACTGCGACTTCAGCAAAGAGCAAAAAACAGACTGAAGGAGTTTAATTACGGAAAGAAAATGCTTGTTGAGGAATCTTAAAAGACCTGAATTGATGGACAGACTGATAAAACAGGAGGAGAGTAAAGTCCACCAGGTGGCAGCAGAGAAACATGTCGGAGGTAAACTGCCCTAAAAACCGAAGAACAAGAACAAGAACAAGAAAGAGGAGGAGGAGGAGGAGGAGCAGCTGTTTGAGTTGTTGTGATCAGCTGACAGGAGGAAATGGTCTCCACGGTGCTGAACACGGACGTGAAACAGGTAAAACTCACCTGAGACCTGAAGAAGGTAGGGAGGAGGGGGGGGGGGGGGGGGGGGGGGGGGTCAGGTGAGAGGTCAGGTGAGGGGGGGGGGGCATACCTGCACTCAGCCCTCCAGCAGCTCTGATAAACAGGAACAATTTTCCAGTTTTCAACCAGACTTCATTAAAAATCAGTCATTTTAATAAACGTTTCCGGTTTTCTGCAGAAAATCACACGAACCTGAAACCTCATGACGTCACCAGTGTTCTGCTAAATTCGGCTCATGAATAATTTATTATAAAACAAGTTAAAGCACTAAAAGTTAAACTATTACTAAACTATTATAACACACGTCCCGTCGCAGTGAAAGGTGACCCAAAGTTTGTTGTTTTTAATGTTTATGAACTAAACCATAAAACATAATTAATTATTAACAGTAATAAAACTTCACGAGGCAAATATAAAATATCATTTTACTTTAAGATCCTCAAGTCTACTGCAGTACAGTTAGAGGTACTAGTACTTTACTGCAGTACAGTTTGAGGTATTAGTACTTTACTGTAGTACAATTAGAGGTACTAGTACTTTAGTGTAGTACTGATAGAGGTACTAGTACTTTACTGTAGTACTGTTAGAGGTACTTGTACTTTACTTTACTTACAGTTTGAGGTACTAGTACTTTACTGTAGTACAGTTAGAGGTACTAGTACTTTACTGTAGTACTGTTAGAGGTACTACTTTACTGTAGTACTGTTAGAGGTACTAGTACTTTACTGTAGTACTGATAGAGGTACTAGTACTTTACTGTAGTACTGTTAGAGGTACTAGTACTCTACTGTAGTACAGTTAGAGGTACTAGTACTTTACTGCAGTACTGTTAGAGGTACTAGTACTTTACTGTAGTACAGTTTGAAGTTTTGTGTCTCTCCTGCAGAAAGATGCTGACGGTGCGATGGTCGTCGCGGTAACGTCTCGGGCGGTGTTTGAAGCCGGTGATGATGATGATGAGGTGTACGGTGTGGGCGTGGCCTTCACTCTGCTGCAGGTCAAAGTTCATGTTTGACCTCAATCATGTTAAATAGATTCTGATGTTTATATTTATATTTTTCTATTAACAAATTCAACTGAATGCAACATGGTTTATCTGGTTTCAAATATGAAATCATTGATGTGTGTTAATAAAAAGGCTCTGCAAAGAGTGAACCAACGTCTGCTGGAGGAAAATCCTGCTGAGTCGCTGCTGTTTGACATCGTGCTGATCACCACCGACAGCCGGCAGCAGCAGCAGAGCGCCCGCATCATCAGCAGCACCAGACATTACGGTAATTTAACCAGCAGCACCAGACATTACGGTAATTTAACCAGCAGCACCAGACATTACGGTAATTTAACCAGCAGCACCAGACATTACAGTAATTTAACCCGAACCAGGAGCACCAGACATTACGGTAATTTAACCTGAACCAGCAACACCAGACATTACGGTAATTTAACCAGCAGCACCAGACATTACGGTAATTTAACCAGCAGCAACAGACATTACGGTAATTTAACCGGCAGCACCAGACATTACGGTAATTTAACCTGAACCGGCAGCACCAGACATTACGGTAATTTAATGAGCAGCACCAGACATTACAGTAATTTAACCTGAACCAGCAGCACCAGACATTACAGTGATTTAACCAGCAGCACCAGACATTACGGTAATTTAACCAGCAGCACCAGACATTACGGTAATTTAACCCGAACCAGCAGCACCAGACATTACGGTAATTTAACCTGAACCAGGAGCACCAGACATTACGGTAATTTAACCCGAACCGGCAGCACCAGACATTACTGTAATTTAACCTGAACCAGCAACACCAGGCATTACGGTAATTTAACCTGAACCAGGAGCACCAGACATTACGGTAATTTAACCTGAACCAGGAGCACCAGACATTACGGTAATTTAACCTGAACCAGGAGCACCAGACATTACGGTAATTTAACCTGAACCAGGAGCACCAGACATTACGGTAATTTAACCTGAACCAGGAGCACCAGACATTACGGTAATTTAACCTGAACCAGGAGCACCAGACATTACGGTAATTTAACCCGAACCGGCAGCACCAGACATTACGGTAATTTAACCTGAACCAGCAACACCAGGCATTACGGTAATTTAACCTGAACCAGGAGCACCAGACATTACGGTAATTTAACCAGCAACACCAGACATTACGGTAATCCATCCGTCAGCTGGTCAGTGATTGGTTGGGTTTGTGGTCTTCCTGCAGGTCTGGAGGTGAGCCGGTTCTGGTTTTCGGCTGAGGAGGATTTCACGGAGACGTTGGTGAAACATGAGGTGCAGCTGCTTGTGTCAGCGGACCGAGCCGAGGTGCTGCAGGCGTCACAGAGAGGTGAGCTTCTTCTTCTCTGCCTTTAATCTCAGTCTGAATGTTCAGGACGTTGAAGGTTCTGCTGTTGGTTTCAGGAGTCCTCTCAGTGCTGCTGGACCAGCAGACCACTTCCTGTCCGTCACAGCAGCTCAGAGTCTTGTTCTGTGGTGACAGCGTGGACGATGACAGCGTGGCCACTCATCAGGCGGCTCAGGTACCCTAACCCCGCCCCCGCCCCTAAACCCCCCCGACCCCCGACCCCTAAACCTTTGTGGATCGTTGTTTATCGTGATACTCAGGAGTTAAAGTCGTCTATTGCTGACTGTGAATGAATGATCTAGAAGTTCTTATCTGATTTTGAGATGTACGTTATGGTCTGAAGTAGTTCTGACTAAAGTGTTTACAAGCATTTTAAGTCCAAACTGTCTGATACGATCAGAAATTTGAATTTTTTGTGTCTGTACTGAAGCAGAAGTTCTGATACTTGAAGTAAAAGTTCTGATTCAGCTCCAGTACTAGTCAGAAGTAGAAGTCAGAAAGTAAAGAAGTTAAGATTCATTTTGACCGTCAGCACTGAACAGAGTGTTTGTCTCAGTTTAGTTCAGCAGCAGACGGTCAGACTGAATAAAGGCTGGGTCAGACTGGGTTCGATAAAAACTCTCTTCTTCTTCTTCTTCAGCGTTTCTCGGAGCGGCTCGGTGAGCTGCGGGGGCGTTTCGGTGTCTCTGACAGTCCTCTCAGGATCGTGCTGATGATGTCACGCGGTGGGCGGGAACGCTGCGGCGGCGCTCTGAAGGCGCTGCGTTCCCGCGGCGTCAGCGTGGACGAGGCGTACTGCCTGGCCGGGGCTCCCAGGGGCCCCATCCTGTCCGTGCTGCGACCTCACTTCCTGCTCAGCCACACGGAGGAGTGATGATCGCATCGCCTTAAAGAGCCAATCAGAGTTAAGCCCCGCCCCCCACTCAGCTGTCACTCATACGTTTTTTTAAGGAGTTTTCAGTTGGTTCTTTATTTTCTAGTTTTATTAATAATAAAAACATTAAAACAAACTGACGTCATTTTTATTTTAAATATGAATCTTTATTTATTCTGTAGACAAACTTTATTACAACTCAAACATCACCAAAAGATGAATCCTCCATTAATCATTAATAATCAGTTTATAAAGAGTTAATACGTTATTGGGGGTCAGTTATTAACTCTTTACAGTCTGATTATTAACGGGGTCAGAGGTCAGGGGTCAGAGGTCAGTAGTTGGTCCTCAGCTGCCGGTTCTCCTCCCTCAGCCTCTCGATCTCCTCCACCAGAGACTCGTTCACTGAATACTTCTCCACCAGGCCGTGGATCTCGTTCTGAAACCACAACACAATGACATCACTTCCTGTACAGAGACTCTTCTTCTTCTCTGGTGTACTGGTGCTGATCAGTGATTGGCTCGTACCAGCTGGATGTAGAACTGGCGGATCATCTCCACCTGCAGGTTGATGATGTCTCTGTGACACGACTCTCTGCACTCCTCCACCGCCTCTTGGATCAGGTTCTGGATGAAGTGGACCTGCAGAGACGTGAGAGGAGCCGACTGTCCTGGGAGGGAGGGGGCGAGCGAGGACACGTCTGGAGAGAGAGAGAGACAGAATCCGGCTCTCATTCAAAGGGTAAATGCAAGACACCATGTTTCACCCAGAGGACACCCAACTGCACCTAGAGGACCTGCCCCACCTGGAAGACACCCAACTGCACCTAGAGGACCTGCCCCACCTGGAAGACACCCTGCTTCACCCAGAGGACACCCAACTGCACCTAGAGGACCTGCCCCACCTGGAAGACACCCTGCTTCACCCAGAGGACACCCAACTGCACCTAGAGGACCTGCCCCACCTGGAAGACACCATGCTTCACCCAGAGGACACCCAACTTCACCTAGAGGACCTGCCCCACCTGGAAGACACCCTGCTTCACCCAGAGGACACCCAACTGCACCTAGAGGACCTGCCCCACCTGGAAGACACCCTGCTTCATCCAGAGGACACCCAGCTGCACCTAGAAGACCTGCCCCACCTGCAAGACACCATGCTGCACCCAGAGGACACCCAGCTGCACCTAGAGGACCTGCCCCACCTGGAAGACACCAAACTGCATCCAGAGGACATCCTGTCACACCCCAGGCCAGGCCCACTTTCCCTCCGCCAACCCCATACCACACATATGCACAGGTTGTAAGCAGAGCAAGCCCCAACTCTTCACCTGACAGAGCCCCACCATGTGATCTCAGCATACACCAGATGCTCAGTGAGCTCTACACAATCATGGTCCAGGCCTAAACCCTCTGGAACAACTGCACCGTGAAACCTGGAATATACAAGGTCTGAGGTTGATGGCCTTTGGCCTCAAGAGCAGGAACCCAGATTTCACCAATGAAATCAAAAATACAGACATTATTGTCCTACAGGAGACATGGCACAGAGGAGATGGTCCAACTGGCTGCCCTGTAACCTACAGAGAGCTTGTAGTACCATCCTCCAAGCTAACAGGAATCAAACAGGGAAGAGACTCGGGAGGTATACTAATATGGTACAAATCTGAATTGACCCACTCCATTAAGGTAATCAAAACAGGAACATTTTACATCTGGTTAGAAATAAATAAAGAACTCACATCAACTGAGAAAAATATCTTCTTATGTGCCACCTACATTCCCCCAAATGAATCCCCATATTTTAAAGAGGACATGTTCTCCATCCTAGAGGAAGACATTAACCACTTCCAGGCTTATGGTCACATTGTAATTTGTGGAGACCTGAATGCCAGGACAGGCCGAGAACCAGACACCCTGAGCACCCAGGGGGACAAACATCCTCTCCCCAATATGCCCCCCCCCCCCCCCCCCAGGCATAACTACGACAAAACAACAAACAAACAAACAAACAGGGTCACAACTCCTGCAGCTCTGTCGTTCACTGGGACTGTACATAGTCAACGGGAGAGTCCGAGGGGACTCCTATGGTAAGTTTACCTACAGCTCATCTCTGGGTAACAGCACAGTAGATTAATACCCTAACCCTAACCCTATCAGACCACAGCTAAACCCTAACCCTAACCCCTATCAGACCACAGCAAAACCCTAACCCCTATCAGACCACAGCTAAACCCTAACCCCTATCAGACCACAGCACATATACAACCAAAAGAAAGCAAATTATTCTCCTGTTGATTCGATGTTGTACAAACTTTTGGAAAGTGGAGTTGGAGGAAAAACACAACATCATAAACTCAATGTCTTCCCCCAGAGCCGGGGGGTTAGACAGTCTGAGCCCAACACTCTTCAACATAAATATGAATGAACTGGTCACTAGAGCAGTCTGTAGCAGCATCACTCCAGTATCACAACACCACCAAACTCCTCCCAAACCTTAACAGTGAATCTAACAAGACAGAAATCATGATACTGGAAGAAGGCTGAGCCTCCAATAAAGCTCAGTTTGAGAGTTTTTCAGGCTCTACCTGCAGCAGCAGCAGCAGCAGTGGGCGGAGCTTCTTGGACAGGTGAGTCGTAGCTCAGCTGAGCTTGAATCCCATTGGCTCTCCTGAGGCTGGGCTCTGGAGTGAAGAAGGCCGGCTGGCTGTGATTGGCTGGCTGGGACTCAGTGGGCGTGGCCTCATCATCCAGACTGGAGCCGCTGGTCTTCTCCGTCTGCCAATCAGAAACAACGTCATTGAAACATGCAGCAGCTACTTCCTGTGTCTCATCTCTGAGGTCAGAGGTCAGCACCTTTCTGGAGTCACATGGCTCGGCTGCTGCGGCGCTGATTGGCTCTTCCTCTCTGATGGTCGGCGGCGTCTGGAAGACGGACAGCGGGCTGAAGCAGCGCCCCCCCGAGGCCAGCAGAGGCGGCTTACGCTGGGAGGAGTCAGAGTCTGAAACACAAGCATCCCGTCGCCATGACAACAGCATCAAAACACACACACTGTAACACACACACACTGTAACACACACACACACTGTAACACACACACACACTGTAACACACACACACACACACACACACACACACACACACACACACACACACACACACACCTTCTCTAACTGGGGAGAAAATGTCCAAACTGTTGCGGCCGATGAACTTGTGACCCTCCCCGTCTCTGGACAGCTGCTCCATGCTGGTTACTATGGAAACACACCGTTAAAAGTTATAACTCAACCAGCGGCTGCATTTTAATCTGAAAGGTGACTTCCTGTCGTACCTGCTGTCCGCCCAAAAGGTGTGTCTGCAGCAGGCGTCCCCTGGGTCCTAGAGTCTGGACGGAGAGCAGAGGGTCGAGATGTTACTGATATTATTATTTATTATTATTATTTGTATTAGAAATGACTCCTCTGATCCATGAACACCTTTTTCTAACCAGTAGAACCAGTAAGACTGAGGAGAGCCTGACCTTCTCTGACTGGGGAGAAAATGTCCAAACTGTTGCGGCCGATGAACTGCTGACCCTCCCCGTCTCTGGACACCTGCTCCATGCTGGTTACTATGGAAACACACCATTTAAAATGTTATAACTCAACCAGCGGCTTCATTTTAAACTGAAAAGTCACTTCCTGTTTAAACCAGTAGAACCAGTAAGACTGAGGAGAGCCTGACCTTCTCTAACTGGGGAGAAAATGTCCAAACTGCCGCGTCCGATGAACTGCTGACCCTCCCCGTCTCTGGACACCTGCTCCATGCTGGTTACTATGGAAACACACCATTAAAAGTTAGAACTCAACCAACGGCTGCATTTTAAACTGAAAAGTCACTTCCTGTTTAAACCAGTAAGACTGAGGAGAGCCAGACCTTCTCTGACTGGGGAGAAAATGTCCAAACTGCCGCGACCGATGAACTGCTGACCCTCCCCGTCTCTGGACAGCAGCTTCGAGCTGGTTACTATGGAAACACATAGTCAGCATCACATCACACTGTCAGCTGGTTACTATGGAAACACACAGTCAGCATCACTTCACACTGACAGCTGGTTACTATGGAAACACAGTCAGCATCACATCACACTGTCAGCTGGTTACTATGGAAACACAAAGCCAGCATCACTTCACACTGACACAGCTGGTTACTATGGAAACACAGAGACAGCATCACTTCACATTGACACAGCTGGTTACTATGGAAACACACAGTCAGCATCACTTCACACTGACACAGCTGGTTACTATGGAAACACAGTCAGCCAATCAGAGGCCTGACCTGCAGGAGAGAAGCTGTCCGTGGTTGGCTGCTCGGCTCCCTGCTGACCTTCGGCCTCTCTGCTCAGCAGCTCTGCAGCGCCTCCTGCTGGACACAACACATCTTCATCATCATCATCACCATCATCACCATCACCATCACCATCACCATCATCATCACCACCATCATCATCACCATCATCATCAGCTGCTGTGACCTTTGACCTCAGAGTCTATTCCATCATGTAAAGTCACGATTATAATAAAGAACGTTACAGACATCACATTACTGCCTTCAGCTGATTTATAATGTTTAAAATATATAAATAATTAAAAATATGATGAGACTGATCCACTTTATTGACCCTATGGAAGAAATCTGACTAATATAAATCTATTTTTTATTATCAGATTTTATTTGGAAAGAGAAAATAGTGTTAAATAAAAACTGGAGGTCCACAGCCGGAGGAAATGAGGAGTTAATCTGATCTAACTCATTTTATTACAGTTAGAAACCAAACGGAGGACCAATCAGAAGCACCGACCTGTGGTGTGTCTGGGGGGGGGGGGCTCCTGCTGGCTGCTGGACAGTTTGCTGGAGGATCGCTTGGTGCTGGAGATCTTCGTGGAGCTCTGAGGAGAGACGAGAACATCAGCTCAACCCTGCAGTCAGTCTCTGTGTGAACGAGACTCAAGTTAAACACGGAAAGTTCAAACTCCGAAATGTTCTGAAGTAAAAAGTGAGAATGATAAACAACACGAACAGGAGAGTTTTAACATGTGGCGACGCAATGCGGAAGTAACTTAGAGCTGCATTCTATCAAAAGGCCACCAGGGGGCGACCGTCTCTATACAAGTCAATGGAGAATTCACCAACTTCTCACTTGATTTCTAACCTCAGTAAACGTTTTCAAAATGTGTTTATGGTCTCAATCGCTAGTTTAAAGCCTTCTTCAATGCAGTATGATGTTCATTTGGGACATTTTGGCCTCCCTGATTTTATATGTGACGATAAAGCAGGGTATGCATTAGGGCGTGGCTACGTCCTGATTGACAGGTTGATTGACCAATGTCCTCCAGATCCAGCCCTCGTAACCATAGCAACCTCCCCGCTCCGCCCATGGCTCCGCCTCATGCCCATATAAGTAGAATCTATGTTTTTATTTTTCCCAGCATGCACCTGAAATTTTCAAGATGGCGCTGCCCAGATTAGAAACTATTGGCTTCCGAGCAGCAGTCCACAAACCAATGGGTGACGTCACGGATGTTACGTCTGTTTCTTTTATTCAGTCTGTGGGTTTGATAGAGAGACTGACATGATCTCTCTCTTTGTGCCGGCCGGTTAATATTTATCATTCTTTTGTGGTTACACCATTTGACATTTTGTGGTTACACCATTTGACATTTTCAGGAGCATTCAGTCTTTTGGTATAAAATGGGTCAAATGTGATTTCAAATCTCTCTTATTGATCTTTTTTTAATATATTGATTATATTGAACTGGGCGTAACCTCCATGCTGTCTTGCTGCGGAGTTCAGTCTGAATTCAGTCCCTCCCTTCCTTCCTTCCTTCCTTCTTCCCTCCCTCCCTTCCTTCCCTTCTTTCTTTCCTCCCCCCTACCTTCTTTCCTCTGTCCTTCTTTATTTCCTTCCTCCCTTCCTCTTTTCCTTTCTCCCTCCCTTGCTCACTCCTACCTTCCTTCCTTTATTCCTTCCTTCCTTCCTTCCTCCCTTCCTCCCTCCCTCCCTCCCTCCCTCCCTCCCTCCCTCCCTTCCTTCCTTGACTCTCTTATTGATCTTTTTTTAATATATTGATTATATTGAACTGGGCGTAACCTCCATGATGTCTTGCTGCGGAGTTCAGTCTGAATTCAGTCCCTTCCTCCCTTCTGTCCTTCCTTTATTCCTTCCTTCCTTCCTCCCTCCCTTCCTTCTTCCCTCACTCCTCCCTCCCTCCCTTCCTTCCTCCCTCTGGCTGGTTACCTTGTGCCGGCTCTGGGTGGAGCTCTGACTGTTACCTTGTGCCGGCTCTGGGTGGAGCTCTGACTGTTACCTTGTGCCGGCTCTGGGTGGAGCTCTGGAAGCGGAGGCAGGTGACGGAGGTTTTATGAGCCACGGTGATCCGGGTGGAGGCGTTGCAGTTCCTCAGGTCGTACTGGTAGATCTTCCCTCGACTGGAACCGACAACCAGACCGGTTCCATCCGGGGTGAAGTCCACCGACGTCAGAGGGTTCTCCACCCGGATGGACCGCACCACACTGAAGATACACACATTTCATTAATAGAGTGTGTGTGTGTGTGTGTGTGTGTGTGTGTATTCGTACATCTTGCTGGCCGTGGTGTGTGTGTGTGTGTGTGTGTGTGTGTGTGTGTACCTGTGTGTGTGTGTGTGTATTCGTACATCTTGCCTGCCGTGGTGTGTGTGTGTGTGTGTGTGTGTGTGTATTCGTCAGAGATGGGGGACTCGAGTCAGACTTAAGTCGCCAGATTGAGGACTTGTGACTTGCTTGATCAACAGTGAGGAAAGACTTGACTTGACTTAGACTTGCATGCAATGACTCGACAAGTCATTGCCGTCTTGGTTAATTGGTGAATAATTATAAAAATATATATATATATATATATATATATATATATATATATTTTCGATTGGATGTTTCCTGTTGCATGTGGGCGAACCTGGCAACCAGTAATCTCTCTACTAGGTGATGCGCCCGCCATCTACAGTAGAGCGGTCGGGGTTTGGAAGATGGAAAGTGCAGCCAGTGTTCCCAAAATCATACAATTTGGATTTAAAGACTATTCAACTCAACAAAAGAAACGATTCGACGGTTGTCTTCCAGCTTATTATATTTCTATGACTTGACTTGACTTGACTCGACTCTCACAAAAATGGCTTGGGACTTGCATATGTGTGACTTACTCCCATCTCTGGTATTCGTACATCTTGCTGGCCGTGGTGTGTGTGTGTGTGTGTGTGTGTGTGTGTATATATTCGTACATCTTGCTGGCCGTGTCGTAGAACACGATCTTCTTGTCGAGCCCGACGCTGACGACCAGCAGCTCGCTGATGGGCGAGAAGGCGAGACCGGAGCCGGGAGCTTTGTGGGCGCCGCTGAACGCCTGCAGCTCCTTCTGCGTGTTGGAGTCCCAGAGCACCACGCTGCCGCTGTCCGACACGCTGCCCAGCAGGGAGCGCCGCAGCTGGGACAGACGCAGGTCGTGGACCGGCTGGAGGAGGAGGAGCACGGGGCAGAGAGAGGGAGGGAGGAGGAGCACGGGGCAGAGAGAGAGAGGGAGGAGGAGCATGGGGCAGAGAGAGGGAGGGAGGAGCACGGGGCAGAGAGAGAGAGGGAGGGAGGAGGAGCACGGGGCAGAGAGAGGGAGGGAGGAGCACGGGGCAGAGAGAGAGAGGGAGGGAGGAGGAGCACGGGGCAGAGAGAGAGAGGGAGGGAGGAGGAGCACGGGGCAGAGAGAGGGAGGGAGGAGCACGGGGCAGAGAGAGAGAGGGAGGGAGGAGGAGCACGGGGCAGAGAGAGAGAGGGAGGGAGGAGGAGCACGGGGCAGAGAGAGGGAGGGAGGAGGAGCACGGGGCAGAGAGAGAGAGGGAGGAGCACGGGGCAGAGAGGCACGGGGCAGAGAGAGGGAGGGAGGAGCACGGGGCAGAGAGAGGGAGGGAGGAGCACGGGCAGAGAGAGAGAGGGAGGGAGGAGGAGCACGGGGCAGAGAGAGGGAGGGAGGAGGAGCACGGGGCAGAGAGAGGGAGGGAGGAGCACGGGGCAGAGAGAGAGAGGGAGGGAGGAGGAGCACGGGGCAGAGAGAGAGAGGGAGGGAGGAGGAGCACGGGGCAGAGAGAGAGAGGGAGGGAGGAGGAGCACGGGGCAGAGAGAGGGAGGGAGGGAGGAGGAGCACGGGGCAGAGAGAGAGAGGGAGGGAGGAGGAGCACGGGGCAGAGAGAGGGAGGGAGGAGGAGCACGGGGCAGAGAGAGGGAGGGAGGAGCACGGGGCAGAGAGAGAGAGGGAGGGAGGAGGAGCACGGGGCAGAGAGAGGGAGGGAGGAGCACGGAGCAGAGAGAGGGGTTAGGTTAGATATAAATCAAATTTCTGCTTTTAATCCATTTAGAGAGAATATATTAGAGGATTATGGCAAAAATGTCTAAGTGTGTAACCATAAAACTTTGGAAGGAAGGGAGGACAGAAGGAAAGGGAGGAAAAGAAAGAAAGAAGGGAGGAAGGACAGAAGGAAGGGAGGAAAAAGAAAGAAAGAAGGGAGGAAGGACAGAAGGAAGGGAGGAAAAGAAAGAAAGAAAGAAGGAACAGTCAAAAACAGACGGGGTCAATTTGACCCGGAGGACGACACGAGGATCAATATCTATCATTCTTTGTGGTTACACCATTTGACATTTTGTGGTTACACCATTTGACATGTTCAGGAGCATTCAGTCTTTGGTATAAAATGGGTCAAATGTCATTTCAAATCTCTCTTATTGATCTTTTTTTAATATATTGATTATATTGAACTGGTCGTAACCTCCATGATGTCTTGCTGCGGAGTTCAGTCTGAATTCAGTCCCTCCTTTCCTTCCTTCCTTCCTTCCTTCCTTCCTCCTTCCTTCCTTCCTTCCTTCCTTCCTCCCTCCCTCCCTCCCTCCCTTCCTCCCTCCCTTCCTCCCTCCCTCCCTCCTCCCTTCCTCCCATAAAACCAACAAAACTACTAAATGTACATTTTAACAAACCTGATTCTGCTTTTAAATCTAGTTTAACTGATTTATGGATTCATCATCTTACCAACATTTATTATCTCTGAGCCTCCCTCCCTCCCTCCCTCCCTCCCCTTCCTTCCTCCCTCCCTCCCTCGCTCCCTCCCTTCCTTCCTTCTGTCCTCCCTCCCTCCCTCCCTCCCTCCCTCCCTTCTCCTCCCTTCCTCCCTTCCTTCCTTCTGTCCTCCCTCCCTCCCTCCCTCCCTCCCTCCCTTCTTCCCTCCCTTCCTCCCTTCCTTCCTTCTGTCCTCCCTCCCTACCTCCCTCCCAGCGGCTCACCTGGTCGCTGCCGTGGCCGAAGGGCTTGCTGGACAGGTTGGTGGTCAGACTGTGGAGGACCAGATCTCCGCTGCTGGAGCCGGACGCGATGTAGCTGTCGTTGGCGTTAAAGGAAACACACGTCACCTCGTCTTTATGGTCCTGAGACAGAGACACAGACCAGGGGACCATCAGAGACCATCAGAGACCATCAGAGACCATCAGCCTGGTGGTCTGACCCTCAGAGACCATCAGCCTGGTGGTCTGACCATCAGAGACCATCAGCCTGGTGGTCTGACCCTCAGAGACCATCAGCCTGGTGGTCTGACCTTCAGAGACCATCAGTCTGGTGGTCTGACCCTCAGAGACCATCAGCCTGGTGGTCTTACCTTCAGAGACCATCAGTCTGGTGGTCTTACCTTCAGAGAGCGGTCTGGTGGTCTGACCTTCAGAGAGCGGTCTGGTGGTCTGACCTTCAGAGAGCGGTCTGGTGGTCTGACCTTCAGAGAGCGGTCTGGTGGTCTTACCTTCAGAGAGCGGTGCAGTCTGGTGGTCTTACCTTCAGAGAGCGGTCTGGTGGTCTGACCTTCAGAGAGCGGTGCAGTCTGGTGGTCTGACCTTCAGAGAGCAGTCTGGTGGTCTGACCTTCAGAGAGCAGTCTGGTGGTCTTACCTTCAGAGAGCGGTCTGGTGGTCTTACCTTCAGAGAGCGGTGCAGTCTGGTGGTCTGACCTTCAGAGAGCCGTCTGGTGGTCTTACCTTCAGAGAGCATCAGCCTGGTGGTCTGACCTTCAGAGAGCCGTCTGGTGGTCTTACCTTCAGAGAGCGGTCTGGTGGTCTGACCTTTAGAGAGCGGTGCAGTCTGGTGGTCTGACCTTCAGAGAGCGGTCTGGTGGTCTTACCTTTAGAGAGCGGTGCAGTCTGGTGGTCTGACCTTCAGAGAGCGGTCTGGTGGTCTTACCTTCAGAGAGCGGTGCAGTCTGGTGGTCTTCAGGTTCCAGATGTGGACGCAGCGATCCAAACCTCCGCTGACCAGAAACTGAGACGAAGAGCTCAGAGCGACGCGGGTCTGTTTCTTCTACACGATCAGAGACAGGAAATGAAAGGTCAGAAGGTTTTCACTTTCATGCACCTTAACACACACACACACACACACACACACACACACACACACACACACACACACACACACACACACACACACACACACACACACACACACACACACACACACACACACACACACACACACACACACGCGGGGAGTTCCTGTCCTCTGAAATGAGGCCAACCAGGAAGTAACTTAGAGCTGCATTCTATCAAAAGGCCACCAGGGGGCGACCGTCTCTATACAAGTCAATGGAGAATTCACCAACTTCTCACTTGATTTCTAACCTCAGTAAACGTTTTCAAAATGTGTTTATGGTCTCAATCGCTAGTTTAAAGCCTTCTTCAATGCAGTATGATGTTCATTTGGGACATTTTGGCCTCCCTGATTTTATATGTGATGATAAAGCAGGGTATGCATTAGGGCGTGGCTACGTCCTGATTGACAGGTTGATTGACCAATGTCCTCCAGATCCAGCCCTCGCAACCATAGCAACCTCCCCGCTCCGCCCATGGCCCCGCCTCATGCCCATATAAGTAGAATCCGTGTTTTTATTTTTCCCAGCATGCACCTGAAATTTTCAAGATGGCGCTGCCTAGATTAGAAACTATTGGCTTCTGAGCAGCAGTCCACAAACCAATGGGTGACGTCACGGATGTTACGTCTGTTTCTCCAAACAGTAACTATGTCATGTGATTATGTGTGTGTAGTGTGTAGTGTATATAGTGTGTAGTAGTGTGTGTGTGTATAGTGTGTAGTGTGTGTAGTGTGTACTCACCCCCTCAGCCAGCTCCACCACAGGAACAGCAGAAGTCTTCAGGCTGGAAACGACCAGCTTGTCTCCGCTGCTGCTGGCGCTCACCAGGAACTGATCTGATCAGCTGATTAAGGTCACATGGTCACGCTTTTACTTTCAGTACAGATAAATAACCACACACACACACACACACACACACACACACACACACACAGATTACACACACACACACACACACACACACACACACACACATATTGATCACTTGATGCAGAACTTTTCTGAATAAACTAATAAAACTGATCAAAGTATTAATGAGATTCAGTCTGAGCTGCTCTGACTGACTGTCTGACTGTGTGACTGACTGTGTGTCTGACTGTGTGACTGACTGTGTGACTGACTGTGTGTCTGACTGTGACTGACTGTGTGTCTGACTGACTGTGTGACTGTGTGTGACTGACTGTGTGACTGACTGACTGACTGTGTGACTGACTGACTGTGTGTCTGACTGACTGTGTGTCTGACTGACCTGTGTGTCTGACTGACTGAATGTGTGACTGACTGACTGTGTGACTGACTGACTGAATGTGTGACTGACTGACTGTGTGACTGACTGACTGTGTGACTGACTGACTGTGTAACTGACTGACTGACTGACTGACTGTCTGTGTGTCTGACTGACTGACTGACTGTGTGACTGACTGACTGTCTGACTGACTGTGTTTTCTGTCTGTGTGACTGACTGTGTGTCTGACTGTGTGACTGACTGTGTGACTGTGTGACTGACTGTGTGACTGACTGACTGACTGACTGTGTTTCTGACTGACTGTGTGACTGACTGACTGTGTGACTGACTGATTGATCAGGATTACTGTTGGAGCTCCAGCAGGCCTGAGCGACTGGATGACTGATGCTGTGTGGGTTAAACTGCTCCAGCGGCGCCATGGTAACCGTATCCCCATAACTTCACCGAGTCACCTGTTGACATGAGACGAGTCATCTCCTCCATGGCAACACCTGGAGACACACACACACACACACACACACACACACACATTATACACACATTATACACACACACACACACACACACACACACATTATATATATATACACACACACACATAAGTATGGATAACATTGATCACGTGATGCAGAACTTTTCTAATTAAACTAATAAAACGGATCAAACTTAATTAAAGTATTGATGAGGTCACCGGGGCGCGTCCCCGTTAGTCTGGAGGTCTCCCGGTAACCGGCTGAGCCCAAACACACACACACACACACACACACAACACACACACACACACACACACACACACACACACACACACACACACACACACACACACACACAGACACAAACACACACACACACACACAAACTGCACCGAACTACCGGAAACTGCTCAGAAACTTCACATGTCGGTAAAACGTGTCAGAGTGAAACTTACCGGGAAACTTACCGGGAGAGAAAAACACCGAAGAAGTGAAGCAGGACCAGCTGGACAAACACACAGACCGCCACTTCTTCTTCTTCTTCTTCTGCAGCTGCTTCTGTCTCCTCTGCTCTACAGTCTGTGGTTTTCACTTTATCTGCTGTTAGAAACCAGCTGGAGGCTCAGCAGCGCCCCCTGCTGGCCGGAGGCCGCGCTGCGCTGTACTAATACTACTACTACTACTATTAATACTACTAGTACTACTATTAATACTACTACTACTAGTACTACTAGTACTAATACTACTACTACTATTAATACTACTACTACTACTATTAATACTACTACTACTATTAATACTACTACTACTAGTACTACTATTAATACTACTACTACTACTATTAATACTACTACTACTATTAATACTACTACTACTATTAATACTACTACTGCTACTACTACTATTAATACTACTACTACTACTACTACTATTAATACTACTACTACTATTAATACTACTACTGCTACTACTACTATTAATACTACTACTACTACTACTACTATTAATACTACTACTACTATTAATACTACTACTACTACTACTACTATTAATACTACTACTACTACTACTACTATTAATACTACTACTACTATTAATACTACTACTGCTACTACTACTATTAATACTACTACTACTACTACTACTATTAATACTACTACTACTACTACTACTATTAATACTACTACTACTACTACTACTATTAATACTACTAGTAATGCAATATTTAGAAAATGTACTCTTGTACTCTTGATACTCAAGTACTTTTAAAAACAAGTACTTCAGTACTTTTACTCAAGTAGACATCTGACCGTAGTACTTTTACTCAAGTAGACATCTGACCGTAGTACTTTTACTTAAGTAGACATCTGACCGTAGTACTTTTACTCAAGTAGACATCTGACCGTAGTACTTTTACTTGTACTTGAGTAAAATGTATCAAGGGGTATCTGTACTTTAACTCAAGTAAGGAAGCTGTGTACTCTGTCCGCCTCTGCTGGTAGTTGTAGTAATGGTTGTCGTACTTTACTGCTTCTAATAATAATAATCTGACTCTGAGCTGCAGTTACATCTCTTCGCCTGAGGGGGGCAGCGTTGCGTCATCACCGCGTCTAACCGTCCCGGAACTGGCGCGAACAGACGAAGAAGAAGTGTTTCCCCGCCCCATCCGCTGCTGCTTTTAAACCAAGGCGGGAAGCTGCTCCGCGTCATTCTTCCTCCAGTCCGAGCGGAGAGTTTATTGCTGTAAAACTGAGTGTAACCTCACAGATAAGCCGTAAACATGGTGAGGACTAAAGCCGATAGCGTCCCCGGGACTTACAGGAAAGGTACAGTAACAGATTAAACACTTTTATCTTTAATTTAACACCGGATATCGTGTTTTTGCACTAAAATATGGCGGATTTATAATGGAGTCTGGCGGAGCAGCAGAACCAAAGAAAACAGGCACAGAAACACGCCATTCAGCATTTTTATTAATATGACTGATTTTAATTAATTAAATAAGTTAACTATGAGCTAGTTTGTATGTAGATCAGCTGATTATGTGTTAAATCTTCACATCCCGCCAACACCGCGCTGGTAATGTTAGTCCTGCAGCTTTCTCTCTTTATAAAACTGCTTAAATTTGAGTCTTTCTATGAATAAAAAGTAATATCCAGCTGTGCATATGATCCATTTAATGAGCTGACATTTAACTCGGGGTTTTTTGGGAGGTGGTCGTGTTGCTTTCTGCAATCTGGCGCCAGTTTTTAGCGCCCTAGTGAAGCTTTGTGTGGCACCAAACCTCCTTTAAAACATGACGTAATTTAACTTTTTCTGGCTTTTATTATTAAACACGTGAGTTTCAGCGCGTGATGAATCATAAAGTGTTAATCTGTAAGGTGTTAAGTTAAATTCGGCTTATAATTGAGTCACGTTTAATGTCAGGATTAATAAATATCGGACTAAAATGTGATTGATTAAAGGGTCATTCCGTGCGTTAACAGGAGTATACTTTAGTCATTTTATCTTATTTCTGGCTTATTAAATACACATAAATGATAAAGTATTATTAATCATATTGTGTTAATTCAGAAGGTGTTAAGCTGAGTTCAGAGTTCATTCATGTTTAATGTCCAGAGTGAATAAAGTGAATGATTAAAGGGCAGCTTCTTCCTCTCTGAAGTCAAAGTGTTGGTCTGATCATGTGATTCTGCAGCTTTGACTTCTTCAGGCTCTTTTTCTTCTTCATGGATTTTATTTTGAAAGCATTTTTATTTCCTGTCTTTCATCATTCGTCTCTTTTTATGTAATTTTCTTGCAGCTGTTGCAGCGACGGCACCCAGGAAGTCTCTCGGCTCCAGCGCTGCAAACTCCTCCGCCTCCAGCAGCCAAGCATCCACACCTGGTTAGATACACACACACACACACACACCTACACCTACACCTACACACCTGGTTAGATACACACATTCACACACACTAACATACACACCTGGTCAGACACACTCACACACACACACACACCTGGTCAGATACACACACACACACTCACACACACCTGGTCAGATACACACACACACTCACACACACCTGGTTAGATACACACACACACTCACACACACCTGGTTAGATACACACACACACACTAACATACACACCTGGTTAGATACACACCTACACACACACTCACACACCTACACACTCACACTCACACACACCTGGTCAGACACACACACACCTGGTCAGACACACACACACCTGGTCAGACACACACACACACACACATACCTAGTCAGACACACACACACCTAGTCAGACACACACACACCTGGTCAGACACACACACACACACACACACCTGGTCAGACACACACACCTAGTCAGACACACATCTACACACACACACACCTGGTCAGACACACACACACACTTAGACCTACCCACACACACACACGATGCATACTGACTCTGTGTCTCTCTCTGTGTGTCCGTCCGTGTGTGTGTGTGTGTGTGTGTGTGTGTGTGTGTGTGTGTGTGTGTGTCCCAGCTAAGGGGAAGTACGCCGGCGGGAACCCTGTGTGTCCTCGTCCCACTCCCACCTGGCAGAAGGGGATCGGGGATTTCTTCGGCGGTCCGAGCAGGAAGCCGGAGAAAGAGAACCAGCGACCTCGAGAGGAAGAGGAAGACGATGGCGAGGAGGCGGGAGGCAGCGGCGTGACGCACACCAGCAGGAAGTAAGAGACCCCATAGAATGACATCATTATTTTATTTATTTATTTTTATTATTTTTATTTTATCATTATTTTTTATTTTATTTTATTAAACCTGATTTTAATCCTTTTTTATTAATCGTGTTTAATTTTAATTATAAAAAAACAAAAAGGCGACAAATAAAAATTAAAAAGTCACAACTGAAGAAAATTGATTTATTAAAATAGTTTTTGTCTTTAATCAGCTGATCGTCGTGATGTCATCATGACGTCACGATGACATCACGGGTTTCCAGCTGTGATGGTTTTTAGTGTTTTTAGGGTAAATTTGAGCTGATTTACATTTTAATGAGTTTTTTAACCTCCGATCAGCTTCCTGTTTAAACTCTAATGTCTGAGAGATGCTGTCCTCAGGTCAAGGAAGGAAGGAAGGGAGGGAGGAGGGAGGAATTTAGGAGAGAAGGAAGGAGTAGGGAGGGAGGGAGGGAGGGAGGATGGAAGGAAAGGAGTAGGGAGGGAGGAAGGAAAGGAGTAGGGAGGGAGGAAGGAAAGGAGTAGGGAGGGAGGAAGGAAGGAAAGGAGTAGGGAGGAGGGAAGGATGGAGAGGAGGAAGAAGGAAGGAAGGAAGGAAAGGAGTAGGGAGGGAGGGAGGGAAGGAAGGAAGGAAAGGAGTAAGGATGAACTCTAATGTGTAACCCTTGTCTCGTGTTCCAGGTCTCGGCCGCTGCCCGCTGAAGACGAAGACGATTAAATGATGAATGTTTGCAGTCGCTGAGACTCTGACCCCTGACCCCCCCCCGACCCGCTGACCCCCCACCCCCGACCCTCTGAGACCCCCGACCCTCTGAGACGTCTTAATGGGTTAGGGTCGACCCCCCCGACCTCTGAGACCCTCGGAGACGTTTTAATGTACATCTGTATATAATTTCTACTGAATTCACTTTTTGTATAGTTCATTAAACCTTTTGTTTTTAAGCTGCCGTCTGTCTTTAATTATTCATCTTTATTAAACCACTTCCTGTCTGCTGCTTTTATTTATTAAACCACTTCCTGTTCTGCTGCTTCTCAATCCAACATCCAGACGATCTGACTCTGAGTTAAATACTGAATCACTGTGTGATGGTCAGCATGTTATCAGTTTACATCTCTGACCCTCTGAACATCTTAATCTGGTTTTGTGTTTTGGACAAAATGAACCGAGAAGGTAAAGAATGTTTTCTAGTGAGTCTCACTTCCTGTCTGATCTGAACGTCATGACTCACTGACTCCTTCAGCCCTTACTGATCCTTACTGATCACTCTGCTCTCAGAATATGTTTTAGGATTTAAGCTACTTGAATTATTTGATTTAATGAATGTATTAGATTCAATTTATGGTCAGAACTTCTGCATAAGACACTCACACTCGATCTGGAGTTTTATTTTGAAGGCTAACCGGTTTATACTGAGCGTAGTGACCAGCAGTGAGACACACAGCTGGTCACTCAATCTTCTCATGAAAGCAAATACCTGTAAGTTTGTTCATCTGAAGTAATATAATAATATAATATGATATAAGTTTAGTATTGTGATGTTTAACTAATTGAAGTCATACAAGAAGTTAAAGGTAAGTGGAGAGCTGATGTAAAGGGAGCGTTGCTTAGCAACAATGTGTATCAGCCTGCTGGTTATTTGGGTTTATTTAACCCCTCCAGGAGTTCACGATGTCGTGATCGCAACAATTAACGCAAATTCAACCAATCCGCGCGATTATGTGCGTGCTTTGCAATTTTGTCCAATCACCGCAACTTTTCCGCAAATTGGAGGCAAAAGATACAGACGCTAAACTAACTCTGTGTGTGTGTGTGTGTGTGTGTGTAGCTGTGTGAGAGAGATCAATATTGTCAAAATGTTAACGGTGTGAAAACTGTCTTCTAAATATCAGAGAGATCAGAGATGGTGTGTGTGTCTCCCGCACTTTAGTTGCAACAAAAGTGTTCAAAACATCGCAACATTTACCGCAATTTTTTTAAATGCTGCCGCAAAATCAGAAAGACCAGGTCGGCCCCGTTGAGATACAATGACCTCTTGTTCAAGGGAAGCCAAGAAAACAAGACAGCAGCATAGGAAAGTTACACACACAACACAGAGACGATATAAATACATAGAGAGAAAAGCAACAGGGCTAGACCCTAAAACCCTAACCCCCCCCAACCCTAGCAGGGTTTACACTGAGACAAGAACAGGTGTGAGATGTGGCCGCTCTCACACGGAGGGTTGATGAGCTCCAAGCAGCGCGAACCAACTTCAGAACCAACTTCAGAACCAACTTTGGGCTCATTTAATAAGTAAAGTTCATTAACCTCTAACCCGTTTCAGTCTTGGAACATTAGCTGTAAACTCTTTGGGTTTTAGAAATGTAACAGCATAACTAGTTTAGGATCAGACCCGAGATAGATTTATAAATGAATACATGCCATGTGTGAGGCGGCGTGCTGCCAGAGACTGTTCAGGCTCATTAGTGGACCCCTCGGCGGGCCGGTTCTGGCCCACGGGCCGCATGTTTGACACCCCTGGTCTAACTTATAAAAAGTGAACGTGAAGGTTTTAGGGAGACGTTGTTCTGTTGCTAGGCGACGCTGCAACGTGTTGCTAGGCGACGCTGCAACGTGAGATTATTTAAATCAGAGCTTCAGGGAGAGTGAGCTGCAGAGCGCCGATGTGAACGATGGTACCTGAACGCATCATCTCATCTCAGCCAATAAACAGTCAGATATTTAAATTCTCTATTTATTTATTTTCTTATTGGACAGAAAAAACTCGATCATCAGAAATCAACTTTTAAACGTGTTCAACAAACATTTAAAATCCTAAAACTCTTCATCATCATCATCATCATCATCATCATCATCATCATCATCATCATCTCAGCAGTGCTCGGGGTTCAGGTGCTCAGGGTCCAGGTGTTCGGGGTCCAGGTGCTCGGGGTCCAGGTCCTCGGGGTCCAGGTGCTCGGGGTCCAGGTGCTCGGGGTCCAGGTGTTCGGGGTCCAGGTGCTCGGGGTCCAGGTCCTCGGGGTCCAGGTGTTCGGGGTCCAGGTGCTCGGGGTCCAGGTCCTCGGGGTCCAGGTGCTCGGGGTCCAGGTGCTCGGGGTCCAGGTGTTCAGGGTCCAGGTGGTCCGGGTCCAGGTGGTCCGGGTCCAGGTGTTCAGGGTCCAGGTGTTCGGGGTCCAGGTGGTCCGGGTCCAGGTGTTCCGGGTTCAGGGTCCAGGTGTTCAGGGTCCAGGTGTTCAGGGTCCAGGTGCTCTGGGTCCAGGTGCTCCGGGTCCAGGTGGTCCGGGTCCAGGTGTTCAGGGTCCAGGTGTTCAGGGTCCAGGTGTTCAGGGTCCAGGTGTTCAGGGTCCAGGTGTTCGGGGGTCCAGGTGTTCGGGGGTCCAGGATCAGAAGGACAGGTTTATGAGGACCGTGTTCTCCTTCTTGTCTTCTGGACTCCATTTGATGAGCGGAGAGCTGAGATCGATCAGCTGTTCAAAACACAAACACACGTTTCAGAACCAGAACCAGAACCAAGACCAAGACCAGAGCCAAGACCAGAGCCAAGACCAGAGCCAAGACCAGAGCCAGGTTTTAATGAACGAGTGGTCTAGACCCCGACTGATCCAGGAGGAGCCTCCATCATGTTAAACACCAACAGCAGCGTTGCTATGACAACCCCGCCCACGTTGAGGGTCAGGTGACAGGGTCAGGGTCCTGGTGCAGTGGGTGTTTCTGGGAGCTGGTCGTGTTGTTGCCATGGTGAAGCTTTGCAGGCGTGTGATGTCACTAGGCGTATGATGTCAGCGGGCGTGTGATGTCAGCAGGTGTGTGTGATGTCAGCAGGCGTGTGTGATGTCAGCAGGCGTGTGTGATGTCAGCAGGCGTGTGATGTCAGCAGGAGTGTGATGTCAGCAGGTGTGTGTGATGTCAGCAGGTGTGTGAGATGTCAGCAGGTGTGTGTGATGTCAGCAGGTGTGTGTGATGTCAGCAGGTGTGTGATGTCAGCAGGTGTGTGTGATGTCAGCAGGTGTGTGAGATGTCAGCAGGTGTGTGATGTCAGCAGGCGTGTGTGATGTCAGCAGGCGTGTGTGATGTCAGCAGGCGTGTGATGTCAGCAGGAGTGTGATGTCAGCAGGTGTGTGTGATGTCAGCAGGTGTGTGAGATGTCAGCAGGTGTGTGTGATGTCAGCAGGTGTGTGTGATGTCAGCAGGTGTGTGATGTCAGCAGGTGTGTGTGATGTCAGCAGGTGTGTGAGATGTCAGCAGGTGTGTGTGATGTCAGCAGGTGTGTGATGTCAGCAGGTGTGTGTGATGTCAGCAGGTGTGTGAGATGTCAGCAGGTGTGTGTGATGTCAGCAGGTGTGTGATGTCAGCAGGCGTCTGTGATGTCAGCAGGCGTGTGATGTCAGCAGGTGTGTGATGTCAGCAGGCGTGTGTGATGTCAGCAGGTGTGTGATGTCAGCAGGCGTGTGATGTCAGCAGGCGTGTGATGTCACTAGGCGTGTGATGTCAGCAGGTGTGTGATGTCAGCAGGTGTGTGTGATGTCACTAGGCGTGTGATGTCACTAGGCGTGTGATGTCAGCAGGTGTGTGTGATGTCACTAGGCGTGTGATGTCACTAGGCGTGTGATGTCACCAGGTGTGTGTGATGTCAGCAGGCGTGTGATGTCAGCAGGCGTGTGATGTCACTAGGCGTGTGATGTCAGCAGGTGTGTGTGATGTCACCTGTTTGGAGGAGCAGGTCTTGCTGCTGGCGGGGCGGAGCGGCTCGGGGGTGTTGGTCAGGTCGATCAGAAGCTTCTCCTCAGGATGCAGAGCAGGAGGAGCAGGAGGAGTGAGATCCAACAGGAGAACCTGAGGAGGAGAACCAGGAGAACGTAATGAAGATCTGTGAGGAGGAGGAGGAAGAGGAGGAGGACTAACATTCACACACCGTTGGCATAGCAACAGGAGCAATTTGTGCGTGTGTGTGTGTGTCTGTGTGTGTGTGTGTGTCTCTGTGTGTGTGTGTGTGTGTGTGTGTATGTCTCTGCGTGTGTGTGTGTGTGTGTGTGTATGTCTCTGCGTGTGTGTGTGTGTGTGTGTGTATGTCTCTGCGTGTGTGTGTGTGTGTGTGTGTGTGTGTGTGTGTGTGTGTGTGTGTGTGTGTCTCTGCGTGTGTGTGTGTGTGTGTGTGTGTGTCTCTGCGTGTGTGTGTGTCTCTGCGTGTGTGTGTGTGTGTGTGTGTATGTCTCTGCGTGTGTGTGTGTGTGTGTGTGTGTATGTCTCTGCGTGTGTGTGTGTGTGTGTGTGTGTGTGTGTGTGTGTGTGTGTGTGTCTCTGCGTGTGTGTGTGTGTGTGTGTGTGTGTCTCTGCGTGTGTGTCTCTGCGTGTGTGTGTGTCTCTGTGTGTGTGTGACCTCTGACCTCTTCACTCTTCTTCTCTTCAGTCGTCTCCAGTTCGATCAGGCTCTTGCTCGACTCTGATTGGCTCTCTTGAGTCGGCGATCCAGGATCCCTGCTCTCTGATTGGTCGGGCTGTGGAGTGGTGGGGGGCGGGGCAGCAGGGACCTCCTCCTCTTCCTCCAATGAGAAGGGCTGGATGTCGACAGGCTCCGCCTCCTGTGTGTCTGTGGGGGGGGGGCTTCACACGGACAATAAAGAATCAGATGTCGGTGTTGTCATGGAAACAGGCTACAGGTGTTGTCATGGAAACAGGCTACAGGTGTTGTCATGGAAACAGGCTACAGGTGTTGTCATGGAAACGGGCTCCAGGTGTTGTCATGGAAACGGGCTCCAGTTGAGTGTCTCACCTGTAGCTGGGAGGCGGGGGGAGGGGCTGGTGGGTGGGCGTGGCCACAGGGATGGAGGACACTCTGCGTCTCAGCGGAGTGGGGAGGGCCGAGGGCCGCCGCGCCCCCCCGCCTCCAGCAGAGGGCGTCACATGACCCGCAGGCCTCTGAGGAAGACTACAGGAGAGGAAGAGCGACAGCTGTTAGAGGAGATCACCACGGTAACCGACACAGAGGAGATCACCACGGTAATTGACACAGAGGAGATCACCACGGTAACCGACACAGAGGAGATCACCACGGTAATTGACACAGAGGAGATCACCACGGTAACCGACACAGAGGAGATCACCACGGTAACCGACACAGAGGAGATCACCACGGTAACCGACACAGAGGAGATCACCACGGTAACCGACACAGAGGAGATCACCACGGTAACCAGCCCAGAAGAGATCACCACGGTAACCAACCCAGAGGAGATCACCACGGTAACCAACCCAAAGGAGATCACCACAGTAATCGACACAGAGGAGATCACCACGGTAACCAGCCCAGACGAGATCACCACGGTAACCAAACCAGAGGAGATCACCACGGTAACCAAACCAGAGGAGATCACCACGGTAACCGACACAGAGGAGATCACCACGGTAACCGACACAGAGGAGATCACCACGGTAACCAACCCAGATGAGATCACCACGGTAACTGACACAGAGGAGATCACCACGGTAACTAACACAGAGGAGATCACCACGGTAACCAACCCAGAGGAGATCACCACGGTAACTAACACAGAGGAGATCACCACGGTAACTAAACCAGAGGAGATCACCACGGTAACTAAACCAGAGGAGATCACCACGGTAACCAACCCAGAGGAGATCACCACGGTAACCAACCCAGAGGAGATCACCATGGTAACCAGCCCAGAGGAGATCACCATGGTAACCAACCCAGAGGAGATCACCATGGTAACCAGCCCAGAGGAGATCACCATGGTAACTAAACCAGAGGAGATCACCACGGTAACCAGCCCAGAGGAGATCACCATGGTAACTAACACAGAGGAGATCACCACGGTAACTAACACAGAGGAGATCACCACGGTAACTAAACCAGAGGAGATCACCACGGTAACCAGCCCAGAGGAGATCACCACGGTAACCAGCCCAGAGGAGATCACCACGGTAACCAGCCCAGAGGAGATCACCACGGTAACTAAACCAGAGGAGATCACCATGGTAAATAACACAGAGGAGATCACCACGGTAACCAACCCAGAGGAGATCACCACGGTAACCAAACCAGAGGAGATCACCACGGTAACCAAACCAGAGGAGATCACCATGGTAACCAGCCCAGAGGAGATCACCCCGGTAACTAACCCAGAGGAGATCACCACGGTAACCAAACCAGAGGAGATCACCACGGTAACCAAACCAGAGGAGATCACCATGGTAACCAGCCCAGAGGAGATCACCATGGTACAGTCATTACGGCAGCACAATCAAATCCTAGTGAGCGCCTTCACCGTATTTACAACTAAACTAAACTTTTTCCTTCAGCTTTGAGTCTCTCTGGTGGGATCAAAGGGTAAGTGTGATGTAAGTGTGATGTCACTGTGATGTCACTGTGATGTCACTGACCTGTCCACGCCGCTCAGTGACATCAGCCTCTTTGGCCTCACTGACTTCGAGACGTCTGGAGTCGAAACACCTGAAACACAGAGACAGCTGATGACATCACACGACACAGAAGCAGAATAAACAGAGGAAGCAGCTGTGACATCATCTGTCGCTTACCGTCTCCATGGCGACCTGCTCTGACTCCTCCGCCAGGTGTGGGGGGGATGAAGCTCTTCAGTCCGCTCTGTCTCCGGGCGGAGCCGCTGACGGAGCCGGTGCTGGGCGTGGCCTCGGCCCGCTGCAGCGGCGTGGAGCGGCCGGCCTCAGACGGTCGGCGGCTCTGCAGGGACAGTGAGCGGCGGCCGGCCGGCGGCTCCGCGGCGGCCACGGGGCGGTGAGGTCTGCTCTGATTGGCCGGTCTGCTGGCGAGGGCGGGGCAACCGCTCAGACGGCGGCTCAGAGATGAGTTCAGTTTAGATGCAGCTGGAGACGCTGAGGAGGAAGCGGAGGAAGCGGAGGAGGAGGAGGAGGAGGTGTTCTTCCTCTCCATCACCCTCCTGCTCTGAGGAGGCGGAGCTTTCACCCCCGACTGGTTCTTCACAGTCTGAAGGAAGCAAGGAAGGAAGGATGTAAGATCATGCCAAACTAGTTGATATGGTGTTAGGTAGGAAGGAAGGAAGGAAGGAAGGAAGGAAGGAAGGAAGGGCGGAAGGAATAAAGGAAGAAAGGAAGGAAGGAAGGAAGGGAGGGAGGATGTAAGATCATGCCAAACTAGTTGATATGGTGTTAGGTAGGAAGGAAGGAAGGAAGGAAGGATGTAAGATCATGCCAAACTAGTTGATATGGTGTTAGGTAGGAAGGAAGGAAGGAAGGAAGGAAGGAAGGAAGGAAGGAAGGAAGGGAGGGCGGAAGGAATAAAGGAAGGAAGGAAGGAAGGAAGGAAGGACGGGAGGGAGGGAGGGAGGAAGGAAGGAATAAAGGAAGGAAGGAAGGAAGGAAGGAAGGGACTGAATTCAGACTGAACTCCGCAGCAAGACATCATGGAGGTTACGCCCAGTTCAATATAATCAATATATTAAAAAAAGATCAATAAGAGAGATTTGAAATGACATTTAAACCATTTTATACCAAAAGACTGAATGCTCCTGAACATGTCAAATGGTGTAACCACAAAATGTCAAATGGTGTAACCACAAAAGAATGATAGATATTAAATATGTGATCAGCTACAGTGTATTTAAGTGGACTTATACTAATAATGACTTCATTTAAAACATGTAAATGTTTCCTGGTCTCCATGGTAACCAGATGAAATGTTATATTTAGAACAATAGTATTCCATTAGCTTTATTTAATATAAAAGTTATAATGTAAGATCATGCCAAACTAGTTGATATGGTGTTAGGAAGGAAGGAAGGAAGGAAGGAAGGAAGGAAGGAAGGAAGGATGTAAGATCATGCCAAACTAGTTGATATGGTGTTAGGTAGGAAGGAAGGAAGGAAGGAAGGAAGGAAGGTGTTTCATTGACTATTTACTGTTTTTAAGCAACGTTCAATTATTTTTATGGTTACACCACTTAGACATTTTTGACATAATCCTCTAATATATTCTTTTTTCTTCCTTCCTCCTTCCCTCTCTCCCTTCCTTCCATCCTTCCTTCCAAAGTTTTTATGGTTACACCACCACCACCATTTTTGCATGTGTACCTTAGTGGGCGGGGCCATCAGGCGTTTTCCCAGCATGCTCGAGTTGAGCGAGGAGTCGCTCACTGAGTCCGAGAGGAGATCTTCACATGACCCGGCTCGGCTGGAGGGACGAGAGCTCGCCATCTGCAACAGGAAGTGACATCATAACACAAGGGTCTTCTTACTAGCTTTAATCACTACCGACTATTACTGCAGAGAAGAAGAAACAAACCACCACATGATGTCATCAACATGAGAACTGTGTGTGTGTGTGTGTGTGTGTGTGTGTGTGTGTGTACTTTGCTGGGTGGCTGCAGTCTGCTTCTCTCTGTTCTGGTCTGACAGGAAGTTGACGGGACGGCCAGTTTACTGGGCAGCACGGCACCGAACCCCGACCTTCCTCTCAGCGCCATCCCGGGCTTAGTGTCAGAGGAGGAGGTGCTGGGTCTGGCAGAGGAGGAGGTGCTGGGTCTGGCAGAGGAGGTGGTGCTGGGTCTGGTAGAGGAGGAGGTAGTGGGTCTGGCAGAGGAGGTGGTGGGTCTGGTAGAGGAGGAGGTGGTGGGTCTGGCAGAGGAGGTGCTGGGTCTGGTAGAGGAGGAGGTGCTGGGTCTGGTAGAGGAGGAGGTGCTGGGTCTGGTAGAGGAGGAGGTGCTTGTGGAGGAGGCGGTGTTTCCTCCCTGCAGGCGCCGCTGGATGGCGGGGGGCAGCAGCTTCAATGGACTGTCCTGCACACAGAAGGTTTCACGTTTGATGGGACTGAGCGCCGTCGTCGGCTGACCCAAGAAGTCCAGTTTGGCGTCGGCGTCCTGGAGGAACGGCTCCGGTCCGGTCCGGTGGGGCTCAGCATGCTGCAGGGGCAGCTCTGGTCCGGTCCGGTGGGGCTCAGCATGCTGCAGCTGGTTGGCTACTCGCTGAGCTTCCTCACAGATGACGTCAAGCTGGTCTCCGGTCAGCGGGCTCCAGCTCGCCCACTCAGGCCGAGAGACGCTGCTCTGCTGGGCCACAAACACCTCATCCTCAGATTCATCACCTTTGGAGCTGCAGACACAGATCACACAGACATCATCATCATCATCATCATCATCATCATCATCACCACCATCATCATACATAGTCTCTCCAGCGTGTCCTGGGTCTCCTACCGGTGGGACGGGCCCTGAACACCTCACCAGGGAGGCGTCCGGGAGGCATCCTGACTAGATGCCCGAGCCTCCTCATCTGGCTCCTCTCAACGCGGAGGAGCAGCGGGTCTACTCCGAGCTCCTCCCGGATAACTGAGCTTCTCACCCTATCTCTAAGGGAGAGCCCAGCCAGCCTACGGAGGAAGCTCATTTCAGCCACTTGTACCCGCCATCTTGTTCTTTGGGTCACGACCCAAAGCTCATGACCAGAGGTGAGGGTAGGAACCCAAAGCTCATGACCATAGGTGAGGGTAGGAACCCAAAGCTCATGACCATAGGTGAGGGTAGGAACCCAAAGCTCATGACCAGAGGTGAGGGTAGGAACCCAAAGCTCATGACCAGAGGTGAGGGTAGGAACCAAGATCGACTGGTAAATCCAGAGCTTTGCCTTTCGGCTCAGCTCTCTCTTCACCACGACGGATCTGTGCAGAGTCCGCATTACTGCAGACGCCGCACCGATCCGCCTGTCGGTCTCACGCTCCATCCTTCCCTCACTGTGAACAAGACCCCGAGGTACTTGAACTCCTCCACTTGGGGCAGAATCTCATCCCCGACCCGGAGAGTGCACTCCACCCTTTTCCGGTTGAGGACCATGGACTCGGATTTGGAGGTGCTGATTCTCATCCCGGCTGCTTCACACTCGGCTGCAAACCGATCCAGTGAGAGTTGGAGGTCACGGTCTGATGAAGCCAACAGGACCACATCATCCGCAAAAAGCAGTGACCCAATCCTGAGGTCACCAAACCGGACCCCCTCCACACCCTGGCTGCACCTAGAAATCCTGTCCATAAAGATTATGAACAGGATCGGTGACAAAGGGCAGCCCTGGCGGAGTCCAACCCTCACCGGAAACAAGTCCCACTTATTACCGGCAATGTGGACCAAGCTCTGACACCGGTCATACAGGGAACGGACGGCCTGTATCAGGGGGTCCGATACCCCGTATTCCCGGAGACCCCCCCACAGGACTCCCCGAGGGACACGGTCAAATGCCTTCTCCAAGTCCACAAAACACATGTGGACTGGTTGGGCCCCATGCACCCTCAAGAATCCTGCAGAGGGTGTAGAGCTGGTCCACAGTTCCACGGCCTGGACGAAAACCACACTGCTCCTCCTGAATCCGAGGTTCGACTATCCGACGGGCCCTCCTCTCCAGCACCCCCGAATAGACCTTACCAGGGAGGCTGAGGAGTGTGATCCCCCTGTAGTTGGAGCACACCCTCCGGTCCCCCTTCTTAAAGCAACATCCAGGGCCTTGAGGAACTCAGGGTGGATCTCATCCACCCCCGGGGCTCTGCCACCGAGGAGCTTTTTAACCACCTCGGTGACCTCCACCCCAGAGATAGTGGAGCTCACACCCAAGCCCCCAGGCCCTGCTTCCTTACTGGAAGGCGTGTCGGTGGGATTGAGGAGGTTCTCGAAGTATTCCTTCCACCGATCCACAACGTCCCGAGTCGAGGTCAGCAGCACACCGTCCCCACCGTACACAGTGTTGATGGTGCACTGCTTCCCCCTCCTGAGACTCCGGATGGTGGTCCAGAATCTCTTCGAAGCCGTCTGGAAGTCTTTTTCCATGGCCTCACCGAACTCCTCCCATGTCCGGGTTTTTGCCTCAGCGACCGCCGTGGCTGCGCTCTGCTTGGTCTGCCGGTACCTGTCTGCTGCCTCCAGAGTCCTACAGGCCAAAAAGGTCCTATAGGACTCCTTCTTCAGCTTGACGGCATCCCTCACCGCCGGTGTCCACCAGCGGGTTCGGGGATTGCCGCCACGGCAGGCACAGAGGGGGGCAGACTTCTACCAATTATAAAACAACCCTTAGATGATATATTGAGTAGCAAAAAAGAACTCAAGGAGTTTATATCTCGCATGTATACTGGCATTAACAATCTGTCAGAAAAAGAGGGGTTTAAGGTTAAGGAAAAATGGGAGGCCGACCTGCTTCATAATTTTGAAGATGCTGATTGGACTGAGCTATGTGAAAAGGCCCAACGGTTTTCCTTTAATAGTAAACATATTAACCCAGTATAATCTGATACATAGAGTCTATCACACCCCCGAAAGACATCAGACAATCTCTCAATACTGTCCAAGGTGCAAATCTGAAGTTGGCTCTCTTCTTCATATGTTCTGGTCCTGTTCACAACTGTTCAATTACTGGGAAACGATACTTAGAACCATATCCAATATAACTAAAACAAATATTCCTCTCGAACCAAGGCTAACTCTATTAGGGACAACAAAATCAGATTAATAATAATAGCTCTGACATTAGCCAACAAATGCATAGCTCTTAAATGGAAGGCTTGCAGCCACAGCTCAGGCACCGACCGCCTTGGGGCCACAGCTCAGGCACCGACCGCCTTGGGGCCACAAGCTCAAGCATCGACCACCTTGCGGCCACAGCTCCGGTCGGCCGCCTTAACAATGGAGGCACGGAACATGGCCCACTCGGACTCAATGTCCCCCGCCTCCCCCGGTACGTGGTCGAAGCTCTCCCGGAGGTGGGAGTTGAAACTCTCTCTGACAGGAGACTCTGCCAGACGTTCCCAGCAGACCCTCACAATACGTTTGGGTCTGCCAGGTCTGACCGGCATCCTCCCCCACCATCGGAGCCAACTCACCACCAGGTGGTGATCAGCTGACAGCTCCGCCCCTCTCTTCACCCGAGTGTCCAAGACATGCGGCCGCAAGTCCAACGACACGACTACAAAGTCAATCATGGAACTGCGGCCTAGGGTGTTCTGGTGCCAAGTGCACATATGGACCCCCTTATGTAAAAGCTTCATCATGTAAACACTGAAACATCACAGCAGCTGGAGTCTGAAATACTTCTGATCATCACACTGAGTCAGCTCAGAGGACCCAGATATACACAACTAATCATTATTATATATGAACATACAGCACTAATGGAGTGTGTGTGTGTCTGTGTCTCTATGTGTATGTGTGTCTCTATGTGTGTCTCTATGTGTGTGTGTGTGTGTGTGTGTGTGTTACCTGGCAGGTGACAGAGAAACATCAAAGTCGACCAGTTGCTCATCAGCCAGAAAGAACACACCTGTTCAGAAACACATGACGTATTGACACGTTATAACAGCTGATCAGGTGACGTATTAACCCGTTATAACAGCTGATCAGGTGACTATTAACACGTTATAACAGCTGATCAGGTGACGTATTAACCCGTTATAACAGCTGATCAGGTGACGTATTAAACACGTTATAACAGTTGATCACATGACATCAGGGTGAATCAGCTGACTTACTGCTGTTGGTGGTCCTTGCCTCCATCCTGACGTCCAACTAAAAACACAAACATTTAAACATTTAATAATAAAAACATGATCGTTAACCTTCCGGCTGACGTCAGCGTTAGCCTGCTAGCTCGTTAGCTTTGCGTAGCTTCCACAAACTGCTCGGAGCTTCGGACTCAGACTTTAAACATGAAGTTTGATTTATTTACTATCAACATAAAGTTTCTGTTTTCATTAAAGTTTAAACTACAAACCTGCGCGTGTCTCTGGAAGCTGGCTGCTCGTGCTGCTCTGCGACAGGAAAACAATTCAAATCTGCTGCGCTCAGGTCACGTGACCCACACACGAGCAGCGATTGGCTGGACGTATGTGACGTAGGAGGAAGCTGAATTATGGGGGTTGTAGTTCGCAGAGTGAAAACCGAGTTTCCGGTTTTAAATCCCACGTTAAAGTTTGATCATAATATATTTATTTACTACATTATTATTATAGTTATTATTATTTTTTACATTATTTTAGTTATTGTTATATATTCTATGATTGTATTATTATTATTATATTTTATTATTATGTTATTATGTGACTAATTAGTTGCTTTCTGTTGCCACATCGACACGTGATGCTGTGAGATTGATGTAATGTAAAGTTGATATAGTGCTCTGTACTGTCTGCAAAAACTAAATAAAAAAGTTTGATCATAATTAAAATAAAAATAAACTGCGTGGACATGAAGAAAAGCAGATAATACATACATAAAGTCATAAAATGAATAAAAGTAAAGCATCACAAAAGAGTAAATGATGAGAGAAACAAAGCTTAATGCATCTTTCTTCCTCTAATAAATCCTCAGAGGCAGAAGAGATTAATATGAGGGCTGGTGAGATGATTCATTAGAGAGGAAAGAAGACAGACATGACAAACTGAAGTAAACCTGTAATACTGATATTCACCACTAGAGGTCCACAGAAACACACAGTGATGATCAGCTGTTTCCTCTCACCTGTCAGTTTGTTGTATTGACTTTATTTAAGATGATGTGTGTTTAAAGGACAGTTGACAGTGTTTCCAGCGTTAAAGCAGCAGTCAGGTTTCCCTCTCTGTAATCATTCCTCCTGTTCATACTGACTATTAACACATCTGCTTCTAATGTGCTTCCAGTGTTCAGTGATGGAGGACTGTATCACAGTGTTTCACTCATTTAAAGTCTCTCATCAGCTTCTATTGAGCTTCAGCACTGTGAGTTACTATAGTTACTATAGTTACTAAGGTAACTATGGTAACTATGGTAACCATAGTAACTATAGTAGTGAGTTAGTCATATCAGTGATATCGGACACATTTACAGTCTGTTTAGCATCAGACTCCCTCTTAGTGTTTCCCTCCTTTCCTTCCTTCCTCCTTTCCTTCCTTCCTCCCTTCCTTCCTCATTTCCTTCCTTCTTCATTCCTCCCTCCCTCATCTCCCTACTCCTCCCCACTCCCCCCTGCTCCTCCCTACTCCTTTCCACACCTTCCCACCCCCACAACTCCCTCCGCTCCTCCCCACTCCCTCCGCTCCTCCCTGCTCCTCTCCACTCCCTCCGCTCCTCCCTGCTCCTCCCCACTTCTTTCAACTCCTCCCTGCTTCTCCCCACTCCTTACCGCTCCTCCCCACTCCCCCCCATCTTCCTACTCCTCCCCACTCCCCTCTGCTCCTCCTTACTCCTTTCCGCTCCTCCCCACTCCATCCCCACCCCCCCGCTCCTTCCCACTCTTCCCTGCTCCTCCTCACTTCTTTCAACTCCTCCCTGCTTCTTCCCACTCCTTACCGCTTCTCCCCACTCCCCCTGCTCCTCCCCACTCCTCCCCACTCCTCCCTGCTCCTCCCCACTCCCTCCGCTCCTCCCTGCTCCTCCCCACTTCTTTCAACTCCTCCCTACTCCTTACCGCTTCTCCCCATTCCCACCGCTCCTCCCGCTTTTCGCCACTTCCTCCACTCCCCCCCACTTCTTTCAACTCCTCCCCACTCCTCCCTGCTCCTCCCCGCTCCTCCCTGCTCCTCCCCACTCCTCCCTGCTCCTCCCTGCTTCTCCCCACTCCCACCACACTGACTGTTTAAGACACTTCATAAACTGTGAATCAGTCTGATTACTGAGACTTTCAGTGATGATCTAACACAGATGATTAAATATAAATATGATCGATGATCAGCAGCAGGAACATTTCCTTGGAGGCGGAGCTTCAGGAAGTAATGAAGGAGTGAAATCAGCTTCAGTTGTTTTAAACTTTTAATAATTTTTGGTTTTACATCTTTGAAACAACAACAAGCTAAAACAAGTTTTTTACAAAAATACTAGAATAAAATCGTTAATAAACGTTAGACATTTATATTAAACATTTGTGTCTATAAGAATCACCCCCCCCCCCCCCGCCCCCCCTCCCTCTACACCTGTCAATCACAGATCTTTTAATTAATCCTTCACACAAAACTAGCTCAGCTCGTCCCGCTCTGACTACGTCTGAACATCGATATTTACAGATCATCACCTCACAAACACTCTTCTCCTAAAGTTCATGTCTATCACCGGACAGCAGGACGCGTCCGTCTGTGTCGGAGCGAGACCCCCGGTCACACCTGGACACACCTGGACACACCTGGACACACCCGGACACACCTGGACACACCTGGACACACCTGGACACGTTAGAAACCAGCAGGTGAACTCCTGACGAGAACCAATCAGACGAGTCCATTTTGGAAAATGTTTGTTTTTCATTGGTCGGCTCTCAGAAGGAGCAGCCCCCCCTCCTGCTGGGGGCGGGGCTTATAGCGAGGTCTCCAGGCTGTGCAGCGGGCTCCCGGGACACGGCGGCAGACCGGACCTGGAGCCGTCCTTCTGCAGCGGCGCCACGCGGTCCATGGCGTTGTTGTTCTGGTTGCCCGGCAACTGCAGAGGCGGCAGCGAGGTCAGCGGCGGCGGGATGTAGACGGAGTTTCGTTTGGTGGGAGCGTCGTCCTCGCCGTCCGCCTCGTCGATCAGCGGGATCTGAGGCTCCGACTCCTCGATGCGGAACTCCGGCTGACTCATGAAGTTATGGATCGAACTGCGAGACTCCGGAGTCTCCAGACCTTCATACGGAGACATGGTGTCCCTGAAGGCGTTCACCACCCGGATCTGAGAGACAGACAGGTGAGAAGACAGACAGGTGAGACAGGTGAGAGACAGACAGGTGAGAGACAGGTGAGAAGACAGGTGAGACAGACAGGTGAGAGACAGACAGGTGAGACAGGTGAGACAGACAGGTGAGACAGACAGGTGAGAGACAGACAGGTGAGAGAGACAGGTGAGACAGACAGGTGAGACAGGTGAATGACAGACAGGTGAGACAGGTGAGACAGACAGGTGAGAGACAGACAGGTGAGACAGGTGAGACAGACAGGTGAGAGACAGACAGGTGAGAAGACAGGTGAGACAGACAGGTGAGAGACAGACAGGTGAGAGACAGACAGGTGAGACACAGACAGGTGAGAGACAGCCAGGTGAGACAGACAGGTGAGACAGACAGGTGAGAGACAGACAGGTGAGAGACAGACAGGTGAGACAGGTGAGACAGACAGGTGAGAGACAGACAGGTGAGAGACAGGTGAGACAGACAGGACAGACAGGTGAGAGACAGACAGGTGAGAGACAGACAGGTGAGAGACAGACAGGTGAGACAGACAGGTGAGACAGACAGGACAGACAGGTGAGAGACAGACAGGTGAGAGACAGACAGGTGAGAGACAGACAGGTACCTGTGTCTGGATGCGTCCCAGGCCTCGGCACCAGAGCACCTGTCCTCTCCTCATCTCCATCTCCGCGTGGTCGATCTCGTCCAGGTCCTTCATCTCCTCCAGCTCCTCCTCAGGAATCTCCTCCCGCTGCGTCCCGTGTCCCGCCGTCTTCAGGAACTTCAGCCAGCTGGTGGGAACGCTGGACACCAGCTGGAAGCACGTTAGGACACGTTAGGACACGTTAAAACACGTTAAGGACACGTTAAAACATGTTAAGGACACGTTAAAACACGTTTAGGACACGTTTAGGACACGTTTAGGACACGTTTAGGACACGTTAAGGACACGTTAAAACACGTTAAAACACGTTAGGACACGTTAAGGACACGTTAAGGACACGTTAAGGACACGTTAAGGACACGTTAGGACACGTTAAGGACACGTTAAAACATGTTAAGGACACGTTAAGGACACGTTAGGACACGTTAAGGACACGTTAAGGACACGTTAAAACATGTTAAGGACACGTTAAGGACACGTTTAGGACACGTTAAGGACACGTTTAGGACACGTTAAGGACACGTTAAGGACACGTTAAAACACGTTAGGACACGTTTAGGACACGTTTAGGACACGTTAAGGACACGTTAAGGACACGTTAAGGACACGTTAAGGAAACGTTAAGGACACGTTAGGACACGTTAAGGACACGTTAAAACATGTTAAGGACACGTTAAGGACACGTTAAGGACACGTTAAAACATGTTATGGACACGTTAAGGACACGTTTAGGACACGTTAAGGACACGTTTAGGACACGTTAAGGACACGTTAAGGACACGTTAAAACATGTTATGGACACGTTAAGGACACGTTTAGGACACGTTAAGGACACGTTTAGGACACGTTAAGGACACGTTAAGGAAACGTTAAGGACACGTTAAGGACACGTTAGGACACGTTAAGGACACGTTAAGGACACGTTAAAACATGTTAAGGACACGTTAAGGACACGTTTAGGACACGTTAAGGACACGTTTAGGACACGTTAAGGACACGTTAAGGACACGTTAAGGACACGTTGAGGATACGTTGAGGACACGTTAAGGACACGTTAGGACACGTTAAGGACACGTTAAGGAAATGTTTAGGACACGTTAAGGAAATGTTAAAACACGTTAAGGACACGTTAAGGACACGTTAAGGACACGTTAAGGACACGTTAAAACATGTTAAGGACACGTTAAGGACACGTTAAGGAGACGTTTAGGACACGTGAAGGACACGTTGAGGACACGTTAAAACACGTTAAGGACACGTTGAGGACACGTGAAGGACACGTTGAGGACACGTTAAGGACACGTTAAGGACACGTTTAGGACACGTTAAGGACACGTTAAGGACACGTTTAGGACTCGTTAAGGACACGTTAAGGACACGTTAAGGACACGTTAAGGACTCGTTAAGGACACGTTAAGGACACGTTAGGACACGTTAGGACACGTTAAGGACACGTTAAGGACACGTTGAGGACACGTTAAGGACACGTTGAGGACACGTTAAGGACACGTTGAGGACACGTTGAGGACACGTTAAGGACACGTTGAGGACACGTTAAGGACACGTTGAGGACACGTTAAGGACACGTTAAGGACACGTTAAAACATGTTTAGGACACGTTAAGGACACGTTAAAACATGTTTAGGACACGTTTAGGACACGTTAAGGACACGTTTAGGACACGTTTAGGACACGTTTAGGACACGTTAAGGCCACGTTAAGGCCACGTTAAGGACACGTAAAACACGTTAAGGACACGTTTAGGACACGTTAAGGACACGTTAAGGACACGTTTAGGACACGTTAAGGAAACGTTAAGGACACGTTGAGGACACGTTAAGGACACGTTAAGGACACGTTCAGGACACGTTCAGGACACGTTCAGGACACGTTAGGACACGTTAGGACACGTTTAGAACACGTTAAGGACACGTTTAGAACACGTTAAGGACACGTTTAGGACACGTTAAGGACACGTTTAGGACACGTTTAGGACACGTTAAGGACACGTTAAGGACATGTTTAGGACACGTTAAGGACACGTAAAACATGTTTAGGACATGTTAAGGACACGTTAAGGACACGTTAAGGACACGTTTAGGACACGTTAAGGACACGTTAAAACATGTTAGGACATGTTAGGACACGTTAGGACACGTGAAGGACACGTGAAGGACACGTTAAAACACGTTAAGGACACGTGAAGGACACGTGAAGAACACATTTAGAACACGTTAAGGACATGTTAAGGACACGTTAAAACATGTTAAGGACACGTTAAGGACACGTTAAGGACACGTTAAAACACGTTGAGAACACGTTTAGGACACGTTAAGGACACGTTAAGGACACGTTAAAACATGTTAAGGACACGTTAAGGACACGTTAAGGACACGTTAAGGACACGTTAAGGACACGTTAAAACATGTTAAGGACACGTTAAGGACACGTTAAGGACACGTTAAAACATGTTAAGGACACGTTAAGGACACGTTAAGGACACGTTAAGGACACGTTTAGGACACGTTAAGGACACGTTAAGGACACGTTAAAACATGTTAAGGACACGTTAAGGACACGTTAAGGACACATTAAGGACACGTTTAGGACACATTAAGGACACGTTAAGGACACGTTAAGGACACGTTAAAACATGTTAAGGACACGTTAAGGACACGTTAAGGACACGTTAGGGACACGTTAGGGACACCTTTAGGACACATTAAGGACACGTTAAGGACACGTTAAGGACACGTTTAGGACACGTTAAGGACACGTTAAGGACACCTTTAGGACACGTTAAGGACACGTTAAGGACACGTTTAGGACACGTTGAGGACACGTTGAGGACACGTTGAGGACACGTTAAGGACACGTTAAGGACACGTTTAGGACACGTTAAGGACACGTTTAGGACACGTTAAGGACACGTTAAGGACACGTTAGGGACACGTTAGGGACACCTTTAGGACACATTAAGGACACGTTAAGGACACGTTAGGGACACCTTTAGGACACCTTTAGGACACCTTTAGGACACGTTAAGGACACGTTTAGGACACGTTTAGGACACGTTTAGGACACGTTAAGGACACGTTTAGGACACGTTAAGGACACATTAAGGACACATTAAGGACACGTTAAGGACACGTTAAGGACACGTTAGGGACACGTTAGGGACACCTTTAGGACACGTTAAGGACACGTTAAGGACACGTTTAGGACACGTTAAGGACACGTTAAGGACACGTTAAGGACACGTTAGGACACGTTAAGGACACTTTTAGGACACGTTTAGGACACGTTAAGGACACGTTAAGGACACGTTTAGGACACGTTAAGGACACGTTCAGGACACGTTTAGAACACGTTAAGGACACGTTAAGGACACGTTAAGGACACGTTTAGGACACGTTAAGGACAAGTTAAGGACATGTTTAGGACACATTAAGGACACGTTAGGACACGTTAAGGACACTTTTAGGACACGTTAAGGACACGTTAAGGACACGTTCAGGACACGTTTAGAACACGTTAAGGACACGTTAAGGACACGTTTAGGACACGTTAAGGACACGTTAAGGACATGTTTAGGACACGTTAAGGACAAGTTAAGGACATGTTTAGAACACGTTAAGGACACATTTAGGACACGTTTAGGACACGTTAAGGACACGTTAAGGACACGTTTAGGACACGTTAAGGACAAGTTAAGGACATGTTTAGGACACGTTTAGGACACGTTTAGGACACGTTTAGGACACGTTAGGGACACTTTTAGGACACGTTAAGGACATGTTTAGGACACGTTAAGGACACGTTTAGAACACGTTAAGGACACGTTAAGGACACGTTTAGGAAACGTTAAGGACACGTTAAGGACACGTAAAACACGTTAGGGACACATTAAGGACACGTTAAGGACACGTGTCTCACCTGTCCCCACAGCAGGCTGCCGACTCCCAGGAAGACGCACCACAGCCAATGTTCCGGTGTCAGACTGACACAGCTGAACGGCTTCCCTCCAAACTGTACGATGAAGAACTGCAGGAGGAGGAGGAGGAGGAGGAGGAGAAGGGGGAGGAGGAGGAGGAGGACAGGAGGAGGAGGAAGAGGAGGAGGAGAAGGAGGAGGAGGAGGAAGAGGAGGAGAAGGAGGAGGATAGGAGGAGGAGGAGGAGAAGGAGGAGGACAGGAGGAGGAGGAGGAGAAGGAGGAGGACAGGAGGATAGGAGGAGGAGGAGGAGAAGGAGGAGGAGGAAGAGGAGGAGAAGGAGGAGGACAGGAGGAGGAGGAGGAGAAGGAGGAGGAGAGGAGGAGGAGGAGGAGGAAGAGGAGGAGGACAGAAACATGTGTTATCACTTTGGACCTGAGTTGTGCTTTGACTTTGTCTAACTTGGCTCCTTACCACTCCTCCCTGCTCCTCCCTGCTCCTCCCTACTCCTTACCACTCCTCCTGCTCCTCTCTTCTCCTCCCCCCACCTCCCCGCTCCTCCCTGCTCCTCCCTGCTCCTCCCCACTCCTTCCGACTCCCCCTCCCCACTCCCCCCTCCTCCCTGCTCCTCCGTACTCCTCCCCACTCCCCCTCCCTGCTCCTCCGTACTCCTCCCCGCTCCTTCCCACCCCCTCGCTCCTTACAGCTCCTTCCACTCCTCCCTGCTCCTCCCCACTTCTTTCAACTCCTCCCTGCTTCTCCCCAATTCTTACCACTCCTCCCCACTCCTTCCTACTCCTCCCCACTCCCCACTCCCCCCTCCTCGTCCTGTGCTCCTCCCACCTCCTCTCTGCTCCTCCTACCTGTATGAGGAAGGTTCCAAAGACGATGGAGCAGAAGATGGGGTTGTTGAAGACGCCCTCGAACACGTTTCTCTCTCCGTGGATCTTTCGGGCGTTGAGCTCGTTGAAAAGCTGCATGAGGACGAAGGTGTTGAAGACGATGGTGTAGTGCTCCGAGGGAGGCGCGTGAAGGGGGGCGTTCCTCCCGCTGTCTATGTCGAAAATCCTCTCACCTGAAGGAGGGGGGGGGGGGGGGGGGGGGGGGGGGGGGGGCAGGAGGAGCAGGGGAGACACATCAGCCCAAAATCCCTCATTTATAATGATGATGTCATTAGTATCATATACTGTAAGACATGAAGAGGACAGGAGGAGGAGAGGAGGAGGACAGGAGGAGGACAGGAGGAGCACAGGAGGAGGAGGACATGGTGCGTTCACTGACCAGCGAAGAGTAGGGTAAAGATGACGGTGAGCTGGAGGAGGACAGGAGGAGGAGGAGGACTGGAGGAGGAGGACAGGAGGAGGAGAGGAGGAGGAGAGGAGGACATGGTGTGTTCACTGACCAGCGAACAACAGCGTAAAGATGATAATGAGCTGGAGGAGGAGGACAGAAGGAGGAGGAGGACTGGAGGAGGAGGACTGGAGGAGGACAGGAGGACATGGTGCGTTCACTGACCAGCGAACAGCAGCGTGAAGATGATAGTGAGCTGGAGGAGGAGGACAGAAGGAGGAGGAGGACTGGAGGAGGACAGGAGGAGGAGAGGAGGAGGAGGACTGGAGGAGGAGAGGAGGAGGAGAGGAGGACATGGTGCGTTCACTGACCAGCGAACAGCAGCGTGAAGATGACGGTGAGCTGGTAGACTCCGTGTCCCAGGATGTTCTTCATCATGGTTCTGGAGATGAGCGGCTTGTTGCGTCCGTACGGGTTCCTGAGCAGCAGAGCTTCAGTCGGAGGCTCGGTGGCCAGAGCCAGAGACGCAAACGTGTCCATGATCAGGTTCACCCACAACATCTGCACCGCCTTCAGGGGGGAGTCCTGGACACACACACACACACACACACACACAGAGACACACACACACAGAGAGACACACACACACAGAGAGACACACACACACAGATACACACATTATATATACATACACACACACACACACACACACACACACACAGACACACACAGATACACACATTATATATACACACACACACACACACATATTATATACATCCCCTACTCCTTCCTACTCCTCCCCACTCCTTCCTACTCCTACCTACTCCTTCCGCTCCTCCCCACTACCCTCGCTCCTTTCCACTCCTCCCTGCTCCTTTCCACTCCCCTCGCTCCTTTCCACTACCCTCGCTCCTTTCCACTCCCCTCGCTCCTTTCCACTACCCTCGCTCCTTTCCACTCCCCTCGCTCCTTTCCACTCCCCTGCTCCTTTCCACTCCTCCCTGCTCCTTTCCACTCCCCTCGCTCCTTTCCACTCCCCTCGCTCCTTTCCACTCCTCCCTGCTCCTTTCCACTCCCCTCGCTCCTTCCACTACCCTCGCTCCTTTCCACTCCCCTGCTCCTTTCCACTCCTCCCTGCTCCTTTCCACTCCCCTCGCTCCTTTCCACTCCCCTGCTCCTTTCCACTCCTCCCTGCTCCTTTCCACTCCCCTCGCTCCTTTCCACTCCCCTCGCTCCTTTCCACTCCCCTCGCTCCTTTCCACTACCCTCGCTCCTTTCCACTCCTCCCTGCTCCTTTCCACTCCCCTCGCTCCTTTCCACTCCCCTCGCTCCTTTCCACTCCCCTCGCTCCTTTCCACTCCCCTGCTCCTTTCCACTCCTCCCTGCTCCTTTCCACTCCCCTCGCTCCTTTCCACTACCCTCGCTCCTTTCCACTCCCCTGCTCCTTTCCACTCCTCCCTGCTCCTTTCCACTCCCCTCGCTCCTTTCCACTCCTCCCTGCTCCTTTCCACTCCCCTCGCTCCTTTCCACTCCCCTCGCTCCTTTCCACTCCCCTGCTCCTTTCCACTCCCCTCGCTCCTTTCCACTCCCCTCGCTCCTTTCCACTCCCCTCGCTCCTTTCCACTCCCCTCGCTCCTTTCCACTCCTCCCCACTCTTTATTATTTTAATTAATGTGTTTCTGTAAAGAAATGACGGCTGATTATCATTTAAATGAATTAAGTTTGTGCAGTTAAAGCTTGTTGAAAGTTAATTTTTGACACATGATCTATTTAGCTCTTATAAATGTCCATGCAGTGAATATTTGGTTATTCGTTGGTCATACCTTCAGTTAACTGACCATTAATACATGCAGCTTACATCCCTGCTCTAAACCCAGACCTGCTGCTCTAAACCCGGACCTGCTGCTCTAAACCCGGACCTGCCGCTCTAAACCCGGACCTGCCGCTCTAAACCCGGACCCGCCGCTCTAAACCCGGACCCGCCGCTCTAAACCCGGACCTGCTCCTCTAAACCCGGACCTGCTGCTCTAAACCCGGACCTGCCGCTCTAAACCCGGACCTGCTGCTCTAAACCCGGACCTGCTGCTCTAAACCCGGACCTGCTGCTCTACAGGATCAGACCGTTGCTCTGTTCTTATTATTTTGTCCAGCCCTGGGTGTCGGGGTGCTGCTGACCTGGGTGATGCAGGCTCCGGTGAACGCCACGATGACGGCGACCACGTTGACGGTGAGCTGGAACTGCAGGAACTTGGAGATGCTGTCGTAGACGTTCCTGCCCCACATCACGGCCTTCACGATGCTGCTGAAGTTATCGTCTGTCAGGATGATGTCAGACGCTTCCTTCGCCACGTCCGTCCCCGCGATGCCCTGCAGGACGCAGCAGAGACCTGAGTAGTACTGCCTGAGTAGTAGTACTTTAGTAGTAGTACATCACAGTAGTAGTAGTACTTTAGTAGTACTAGTAGTACCAATAGTACCAGTAGTAGTAGTCCTTTAGTAGTAGTACTTTAGTAGTAGTACTTTAGTAATAGTACATCACAGTAGTAGTACATCACAGTAGTAGTACTGCTTTAGTAGTAGTACATCACAGTAGTAGTAGTACTTTAGTAGTAGTACATCACAGTAGTAGTAGTCCTTTAGTAGTAGTACTGCTTTAGTAGTAGTACATCACAGTAGTAGTAGTCCTTTAGTAGTACTGCTTTAGTAGTAGTACATCACAGTAGTAGTAGTACTTTAGTAGTAGTACTCACACTGTGCTGCTTGAACATTTTAAGGTTCTTTATAAATCAGACGTATGAGCATGCAGAACATTTCTAGCAGTGTTCTGGTGTTACATATATATTTTTTGGGCTTTTGCCTTTAATGTTCAGGTTAGTAGAGATAGACAGGAAACAGGAGGCAGAGAGGGGGCAATGACATGCAGGATAGGACCGCTTGGTGCAGGATTCGAACCGGGGTCGAGGACTACAGCCTCAGGGCGCTCCTCCCACTGAGCTAAACTCCCGCACAGCTGGACTGAGTTAACAAGACATATACAGACAGAGCGACGGCCGTTACCATGGCGAAGCCGACATCCGCCTTCTTGAGGGCGGGTCCATCATTTGTCCCGTCTCCGGTTACCGCGACGACCTGTCTCTTCTCCAGCACCGTGCTGTCGATGATACCTGAGGGACACGCACAGCTCAGACTTTTTATATCAGGGAACATTTTCTTTCATTCACTCTTTTTCTTTTCTTTTCTTTTCTTTTAATGTTTAAATGTGTTGAAGTGAGTCTCACCTTTAACCAGAGTGTGTTTGTCCGTTGGAGACGATCTAGCCAGGACTCTCAGCTTTGGCCAAATCTTATCGATACGCTCCTGTTCAATCTGCAGAAGAATAGAAAATGTATAAATATCAAGTTTTAGCTGCAAAAATCTTCATTTGAACCAGTTTCTCAGACTGAAGTGCTGCGAGTGTCCGTAAAGCAGAGCGGGGTCGAGACCGTTGGATCCTCACAAGACCAATAAAAACACGCCTGTCCTCTTTTCTCTCATCTGTAGTGTTTCACTTCTTCATGTAACTTCAAATCTAACAGTCTGAGAAGGAAAATCAATCTCTTGTTCCCAAATAAAAGAGACCCTGATTAAAATAGTGGAGGCTAAATGTGAAGTTGACCTGATGGTGGCGCTGGAGGAAAGTAAATCAGTAAATGTGTTGGACAGACAGAGGACAGACTCGGTGGTTTCCTGACCTCTCCCTGATCGTTGTGGATCCGTCGGTTAAACTCTTTCCCCTCCAGACACAGGAAGTCGTCTCCAGGCTGCAGGATGCCACATTTGGAGGCGATGGCACGGGCCGTGTTGATGTTGTCTCCGGTCACCATGCGGACAGTGATCCCGGCCCGCTGGCACTTTCTGATGGCGTCTGGTACCTGAAAACAAAAACAGCTGCAGAGTGAAACATGACGGAGTGAAGACGGCAGCAGGAGGTTTTAATGCAGCTGTGAGACATCTGGAGGACGAGCAGACTTTATCATTTCACACCTGTAGGAAATGATTTTACATGTAAAAACATTTTAGTGAAAGATAAGAAGGAGCGCAGTGTTTGAGGAGCTCCTCCTCATCGGAGCAGGTTGAAGGACCTGCAGCTGTGTCGTACTGTGATTGGATCGGCCGGTTGCCTCCATGTGTCGGGGCTGACGTACCTCGGGTCGCACAGGGTCCTCGATGCCGACCACAGCGATGCAGGTGAGGCCGGACAGGATTTGGCCCTCGTCGTCCCAGTCCGGCTCTCCGTCAGCGGAGGGGAAGTCTCTGTAAGCAAGGCAGATGGTCCTCAGGCCTTCAGACGCCATCGGCTCGATCACCTTCGTCACCAGATCGTCTCTGTCCCGAGATTTGAAGGCTTTGACCTCGCCGCTGGCCGTCAGGATCTTACAGCACCTGCAACCACAGGACAGGGTCAGGTGACCATCATGCGACTGAGCTCAGAGCAGTGAAAGCAGCAGCAGTAAACCTACTTCCTGAGCAGGATCTCAGAGGCGCCTTTGCTGAACATTCGGTAGCTGCCGTCGTAGTTCTTCAGCACGGTGCTCATGGACTTCCTCACAGAGTTGAAGGTGTACACCTTGAACAGTTTCTCCTCGGGGATCTCGTTGCGGATGGACTGGTAGTCTCGGTGCAGGTCCAGGGCGAATCCCAGTAAGGCACATTCAGTCTTGTTTCCTACCTGGCGGGGAAGCCCGCCTTCCTTCTCTGGAGGCTGAAGGAAGCAGAAGATGCAGATAGTAAACTCACAGCAGTGTGACACAAAACTCCCAACAAACACTGAACCAGACAGTTTAAAGTTCAACTGATCATCTGTGTTAATACAGTCACATGTTTCATACACACTGAAGCTGTGAGTCACTGGAATCATTCTTACTGTGGACTGAGATTCAGTACATGAAGCAAAGTTCATGTCCTCAAATTAACTTTAGACAAACATATTGTTATAAGTTCATATGAGGTTTCAGAAGTCTGATAAATAAATGTAATGTAATAATATTCCAGTCTGAACAGACCTGCTGACAACCGACAGAAAAAAGAACCTGAAACTATTCTGATAATTATTTAAGTTTTATCAGATACAAATATTTTGTATTATGAATATCCTCTGGTTCCAGCTGGTCAGGCACGTTCTGCCTCATGAAGTAGACTGAAGATCTTTTTGGGTTTTCAGATCAAACTGATGTTAATTCTCACACAGTTTAGACCATCTACAGTAGAATCATCAGTTCATCAGCAGAATAACTGCAGATGGATCCTGAAAGTAGAAATCAGTCACAGCGAGCTGATGTGGATCCAGGATGCAGAGACCAGAGTCCTGCAT
>JAJDFG010000217.1:107500-115000 GCA_021039105.1 Scomber colias | reverse complement strand
CTCCTTTCCTTCCATCCTTCCTCCCCAGTATGTAGTATAGAAGTATGTAGTGTGTAGTATGTAGTATGTAGTATAGAAGTATGTAGTATAGAAGTATGTAGTATGTAGTATGTAGTATAGAAGTATGTAGTATGTAGTATAGAAGTATGTAGTATAGAAGTATGTAGTATAGAAGTATGTAGTATAGAAGTATGTAGTATGTAGTATAGAAGTATGTAGTATAGAAGTGTGTAGTATGTAGTATAGAAGTATGTAGTATAGAAGTATGTAGTATGTAGTATAGAAGTATGTAGTATGTAGTATAGAAGTATGTAGTATGTAGTATAGAAGTATGTAGTATAGAAGTATGTAGTATAGAAGTATGTAGTATGTAGTATGTAGTATGTAGTATAGAAGTATGTAGTATGTAGTTTAGAAGTATGTAGTATGTAGTATAGAAGTATGTAGTATGTAGTATAGAAGTATGTAGTATAGAAGTATGTAGTATGTAGTATAGAAGTATGTAGTATAGAAGTGTGTAGTATGTAGTATAGAAGTATGTAGTATAGAAGTATGTAGTATGTAGTATAGAAGTATGTAGTATGTAGTATAGAAGTATGTAGTATGTAGTATAGAAGTATGTAGTATAGAAGTATGTAGTATAGAAGTATGTAGTATGTAGTATGTAGTATAGAAGTATGTAGTATGTAGTATAGAAGTATGTAGTATGTAGTTTAGAAGTATGTAGTATGTAGTATAGAAGTATGTAGTATGTAGTATAGAAGTATGTAGTATAGAAGTATGTAGTATAAAAGTATGTAGTATAGAAGTATGTAGTATGTAGTATGTAGTATAGAAGTATGTAGTATAGAAGTATGTAGTATGTAGTATAGAAGTATGTAGTATAGAAGTATGTAGTATAGAAGTATGTAGTATGTAGTATAGAAGTATGTAGTATAGAAGTATGTAGTATAGAAGTATGTAGTATGTAGTATAGAAGTATGAAGTATAGAAGTATGTAGTATAGAAGTATGTAGTATAGAAGTATGTAGTATAAAAGTATGTAGTATAGAAGTATGTAGTATGTAGTATGTAGTATAGAAGTATGTAGTATAGAAGTATGTAGTATGTAGTATAGAAGTATGAAGTATAGAAGTATGTAGTATAGAAGTATGTAGTATAGAAGTATGTAGTATGTAGTATGTAGTATAGAAGTATGTAGTATAGAAGTATGTAGTATGTAGTATAGAAGTATGTAGTATAGAAGTATGTAGTATAGAAGTATGTAGTATGTAGTATAGAAGTATGTAGTATAGAAGTATGTAGTATAGAAGTATGTAGTATGTAGTATAGAAGTATGTAGTATGTAGTATAGAAGTATGTAGTATGTAGTATAGAAGTATGTAGTATAGAAGTATGTAGTATGTAGTATAGAAGTATGTAGTATGTAGTATAGAAGTATGTAGTATAGAAGTATGTAGTATAGAAGTATGTAGTATGTAGTATAGAAGTATGTAGTATAGAAGTATGAAGTATAGAAGTATGTAGTATAGAAGTATGTAGTATGTAGTATAGAAGTATGTAGTATGTAGTATGTAGTATAGAAGTATGTAGTATGTAGTATAGAAGTATGTAGTATAGAAGTATGTAGTATGTAGTATAGAAGTATAGAAGTATGTAGTATGTAGTATAGAAGTATGTAGTATAGAAGTATGTAGTATGTAGTATAGAAGTATGTAGTATGTAGTATAGAAGTATGTAGTATAGAAGTATGTAGTATAGAAGTATGTAGTATGTAGTATAGAAGTATAGAAGTATGTAGTATGTAGTATGTAGTATAGAAGTATGTAGTATAGAAGTATGTAGTATGTAGTATAGAAGTATGTAGTATAGAAGTATGTAGTATGTAGTATAGAAGTATGTAGTATGTAGTATAGAAGTATGTAGTATGTAGTATAGAAGTATGTAGTATGTAGTATAGAAGTATGTAGTATGTAGTATAGAAGTATGTAGTATAGAAGTATGTAGTATAGAAGTATGTAGTATGTAGTATAGAAGTATGTAGTATAGAAGTATGTAGTATAGAAGTATGTAGTATGTAGTATAGAAGTATGTAGTATAGAAGTGTGTAGTATGTAGTATAGAAGTATGTAGTATGTAGTATAGAAGTATGTAGTATAGAAGTATGTACTGCATACTACATGAACCAATGAAACACTCTGCTCACCTTTCTTTCCTTTCTCGTCTTTTTTACCTGTAACGGAGGAACATGCACCAGTCAATGATGCATACATACATACATACAACGTTATGAGTCCTCTTTAAACTGATCCCTTACTTTTCTTGTCCTTCTTCTCTTTCTTCTTGCGGTCCTCTTTCTTCTTCTCTTTCTTCTTTTTCTCGTCCTCGCTGTCACCGTCTCCGTCCTCGCTGGCTCCCAGCAGCTTGAAGATGATCCCAGTCTGAGAGTTCACCCCCACACCAGTAACCACCATCTTCCCAGAGCCCTCCATCACATGAGTACCTGAGAGAAGAAGAACAAACATCCGTCATCTGTTCTTCCTCCTCAGCTTCATCGTCTCTCATCCAACCTGAGGACAGACGGTCGTATGCTGACTCTGAAGCCTTTAGACCAGAGGAGTCAAACTCATATTCATTCAAGGGCCACATACAGACCAATCTGATCTCATGTGGGCCGGATTGTTAAAAAGATGGAGGGAAGGAAGGAAGAAAGGAAGGAAATAAGAAGGGAAGGAAGGAAAGAGAGGCAAAAGGAAGGAGGGAAGAAAGGTAGGAAGGACAGATGGGAGGAAGTACAGAAGGAAGAAAGGGAGGAAGGACAGATGGAAGGAAGAAAGGGAGGAAGGGCAGATGGAAGGAAGAAAGGAAGGAAGAAAGAAAGGATAAAAGGAAGTAGGAAGGACAGATGGAAGGAAGAAAGGGAAGAAGGACAGATGGAAGGAAGGAAAAGAACACAGGAAGGAAAAGGGCCGGATAGCACCCCTTGGCGGGCCGGTTCTGGCCCACGGGCCACATGTTTGACTCCCCTGGTTTAGAGGCGAAGTTATCTTCTTGGATTCAATATTAAATAATCTCAAATAATCAGTATTTTAAAATCTTTTTTCAGATAAAACAACAATATAGGAGCTGGTTTAAAGTCGGGATCAGACTGAGCCTTACCCACCTGAAAGCAACATGGGATCTTTGTCCACACTCTTCTTGACATGATCCGACTCTCCGGTCAGAGAGCTCTCGTCGATCTTCAGATCGTTGCCCTGAATCAGGACGCCGTCGGCGGGGAGGAGGTCACCTAGGACAGACACACACACGGGTCATTACATCATCATTACATCATCATTACATCATCATTAGCATTCATACAGGATCATAAACAGGCCAAACTGTATGGGCTCCAAATGTTTCAGAAACTGACTAAATGGGCCCAAACATATGGGGCCTACATGAGTCTCACCCAGTTGGGCCCCACCTGGAACCCACTTGAAGCCCATATGAGCAAACACGGGTGGGGTCACCATGGCAACTGTGGACAAACCCACTTTGGACCCATATTACAGCCCAAATTGAACCCTTATGGGCCCACATGGCTGCAGCATTCTGATGTTCACATGTTAATATTTAATTATCTGTAGAAGCTTGTTAAGTTTGTGTTGGGATGATGATAAAGACACAGTCCAGAGGAACGAGGACCCGTCTCTGTGGTTCAGATTTACAAACACTGGAAATGTTCTAATTCATCAAGAACTGTAAACTTTATTCATTTCTTTAGTTTTTTTGGTGTCAGTCGTGTTTAAAGACTCAGACTGAGACTATCTGCATCACTGAGGCTGAGTTCCTTCAACATGAGTGCAGACAGAACATCTCTCATTATTAACACACTTAAATAGATTTTTATGTTTTTAAATTCATTTTTGTATTTTATATGTAATTTTAGGCCTCATGTGAGCTGTTACGTCTTTTATTTATGATGTCTTATTTATTCTTTGTACAGCACTTTGGTTTTTTTTAAAGTGCTTAACAAATAAAGTTGGTTTGGATCCAAACCCAAAAGGAACAAGAGATAAACTGGAGGCTTGTTCTGGTGCCATGTTTTATATTTCATCAGTTCAGTCGATCGTGGTGCGTTCAAGTGTTCTGTAAAAAAGAGTCTTTCATTTTTCAGCTGCTGCATGTTTATAATCCTCCGTGCTGCAGACGTATTTCAGTGTTGAGGTGTGACGCTCGGCTCTCCTGCGGCCTCTCACCATATTTCACTTGTGCGATGTCACCGGCGACGATCTCGGACACTTTGATCTGGACGACTTGCCCCCCTCGGACCACGGTGAACTTCTGCTCCTGCTCGATGCGGCTCTGGAGGCCGCGGAACTGCTTCTCTTTGCTCCAGTCGTTGAACGCCGTTACCAGGACGACGCAAACCACCGACAGCAAGATGGCGGCGCCTTCGATCCAGCCGGTGTCCGCCTCGCCCTCGTCCTCCACGCCGCCCGCCGCCGAGCCGCAGTCTGAACACAGAACGACACACAGATAACAAACGTCAGTGCTTATGATGAGATTATGATGAGATGACCACAGGAAGAAAAGACAGGAAGCATCTGAACTCACTCTGTCTCTCAGCGTCTGGCGGTCTGTAGAAAGAAAGGCCGAGTGAAATGATGGCAGCCACCTCCAGGATGATGAGCGTGACGTCCTGCAGGGCTTCCCACACTAACTGCACAAAGGTTTTTGGCTTTTTAGGAGGGATGATGTTCTGTCCAAACTCCTCTTTCCTTCTGTCGATGTCCTCTGAGTTTCCATCTAAACCTGCAGCGAGAGACACAAAGACATCATCACTCTGCATGTCCTACCTGAGCCTGTCTTCCACCACACTGCATCTTTACAGTTTATAACCTGCAGTCAATCAGGAAAGAAACAAACAGCATCAGGAACTCTCTCAGACCTCATTTAGTAGATTAACGGTTAAAAGTTTAAAATTAGGGATGAAACAGTTTCCTTCCAGTTATAAATGACAAAGATTATGCTTCATCTTTACTTCATCAAAGAACAAATCTCTCTTTATACATTTAGGCTCTATCTTTACAGACACGATGTTTGTCCAAACTTTAAGAAAACATTTCAGAAACATGTTTTACTTCTTCTTCCTTCAGCTGGATGTTTGTTCAGAGTTGATCTGCTGAAGGAGGAAAGTTTGTCTGAGCTCACCGAACAGCTGATTTTAAAGATGACTTGGATATATAATCTGGATTATTAATAAGGGCGAATGAATGAATGAATGAACCCATACCAGCTTAGCAAGGACAATGTGAGGACAACAGGAACAAAACATTTGAATGGAGGTATGGTCAACATTAACATTTCTACAAAACTCAACCTGGAGAGATTCCTTCTACTGTCCTCTCTGGTTGGACACACTGATGTCCAACATTGACGACCCTACAGGCCATGATCAGGATCATTGCTGCTATTACTACTGTCATTTCATGAGATGGTGCCTCGTGTAATGGTTTTGATACTCATTAAAGAAGATGGAAGAAAGAACATCTGATCCGTATCAGGATCAATGCTGTTGATGATCCAACCTTCCTGTTACAACCTGAGCCTCGAAACAAGCAAAAACTGAAGAGAAATCAATAAAACCAGACACACTAAAGTCTTTTCACCCTCTGGTTGTGCCAGAATCATGTTTAACAGGGTCTGACGACGTCTGGTGTGTCTGGCACAATCCTGAAGCAGCAAACCACAGCCTGAGGAGCTGTGTCAGCATTAAGCTTCAGCTGAATATACACAAGTGTAATAAATAACTGGATAAAAAGGTTGTAAGGAAACAAGACAAGAGTTCAATGAACAGTGTCTAACGAGTTTTTGGTCACATGGAGACACAAGATACCAAGTGATTCATGAGTCTCTGTGAAGGTGAGAAGAGTTCTCCCAAATCTTTGATTTGTAGATCTGAATGTTTCTGTTAAAGTCAGATGAAGAGGTATCTAAAGGTGGCGCTGTCATGTTTCTGCTGTCTCTATAATAACTCCACTGATGTTTAGAAAGTCACAGAACAGAAACAACTTTAAACCCTGACATGAAAAACACATTACTGTAGAAAACCTTCACAATCCAAATGTTGCATTTAAGACCGTCTCTTTCATTAGACTGAGGGTCATGTGCACACTGTCCATCTGTGCTGTATGGAAAGGTTTCATATTGGAGAAGAGACCTTAGTTATTAGTCAGAGACCTCAGAGGAAATATAAAGTCACATCCAGGTGAAGCTCTCAGTTCAGCAGTCAGTCTACGTCCCAACCCTCACCTCTGCTCACCAGCTTTGGGTAGTGACCCAAACAATGAGATGCTGGATCCAAGCAGAGAGAGTCTGGGCTCAGCCTTAGAGATCGGGTCAGGAGTTCAGACATCCGGGGGAGACTAGGAGTAGAGCCACTGCTCCTTCACATGGAAAGGAGCCAGCTGAGGTGGTTTGGGCTCCTGTTGAGGATCCTCCTGGACGCCCCCCTTTAGAGGAGTTTCAGGTACGTCCAACTGGGAGGAGACCCAGAACACACTGGAGGGATTACATATCTCTATAGGAGGTTTGGGTTTCATTGGTCAGCCTGATGCCACCGAGACCCGACATTGACGAGATGAGAGGACGGACCACAGTGCAGTGACATTAGCCAGCATCAGAGGAGATACTGTGAAGCAACACAGTTTGTGGGTTTCTTTCAAAATGAATCTGAACAAATGAAGTGCTAAATCCAACTATTAGAACTTGTTTTTTTTAAAGGCGACACATGGTTCATGATATCTGGTGTCTGCAGCAGTGAGGTGATAGAGCAGGACTCACTCAGACCGCTTTCAGTCAGTCTCATCAGGTTTTTAACTCCTCGTGTGATCTGAGAATGAAACCTCGGACCGCCGCTGCAGATCAGCGAGCAGAGCACTGAGCATGCTCTGTGCTTTCAGGTGAGAGGGATTACACTGAAAGTTAATGCATCTGTCCCCCAGCTGTCGCCACGGAGACACACAGAGAAGCAAAACACTGGGATGGATTTTCCACCGATTTCAAGCTGCTGCTGACATTTTCCTGCTCTCTGGCAGCAGGAGACGAGACATGGAGGTGTTTACTGAGCGCGTGCAAGATGGACAGACTAAATGAATTAATGATGAGGTGGAAAATGTCAAAGGACAGAAGTTTAAGACATACTGAGACGAGTCCAGTGTCTGTGGGTCAAAGCAGTGTGAAGGAGAGCATCGGGCAAGGCTGTGCTGGGTGAAAGAAACATTAAATATAAGCTTGAACATCTAAAACTGATTATTAGAAAGCAAAATGAAACAAGCTGCCGTCAGATAAGCAGCTATCCAGGTCAACTATGGAAGTCATGATTAACAGAGGAGTTCTACAGAGAGGTGATTGATTGATGGGTTTTATATGGACCAGTTACCATAATGGGAGTACTGGTATCTCAGTGATGAATGGGGAAACAGCTCTCAGGTCAGTCGTCTAATAAGTGATATC
>JAJDFG010000217.1:0-102500 GCA_021039105.1 Scomber colias | reverse complement strand
TAAACACATCTGTGCTTCAGTGTTTGGTAGAAACACTTTTTATGAGGAGAACAAACTGAGAGGAGAGGATATGAACAATATGAGAGGATATGAACAGTATGAGAGGATATGAACAGTATGAGAGGATATGAACAGTATGAGAGGATATGAACAGTATGAGAGGATATGAACAGTATGAGAGGAGATGAACAGTATGAGAGGATATGAACAGTATGAGAGGAGATGAACAGTATGAGAGGATATGAACAGTATGAGAGGATGAGAATATGAACAGTATGAGAGAATATGAACAGTATGAGAGGATATGAACAGTATGAGAGGATGAGAATATGAACAGTATGAGAGGATATGAACAGTATGAGAGGAGATGAACAGTATGAGAGGATATGAACAGTATGAGAGGATGAGAATATGAACAGTATGAGAGAATATGAACAGTATGAGAGGAGAGGATATGAACAGTATGAGAGGATATGAACAGTATGAGAGAATATGAACAGTATGAGAGGATATGAACAGTATGAGAGGATATGAACAGTATGAGAGGATATGAACAGTATGAGAGGATATGAACAGTATTTAAAGGGTTAATGAGCTTTAAATACATCACACTGTATTGTGTCTGGTTGAACGTTGAGGACACACTGAACATATTTACCTTCAACAGGTGAAGTCCTGAGTCTGGCACAGAGTAAGGAGGGAGGGAGGAAGGAAAAGAGGAAGGAAGGAAGGGAGGGAGGGAGGAACCTTTACCTTCGACAGGTGAAGTCCTGAGTCTGGCACAGAGTAAGGAGGGAGGGAGGAAGGAAAAGAGGAAGGAAGGAAGGGAGGGGGGGAAGGGAGGGAGGAACCTTTACCTTCGACAGGTGAAGTCCTGAGTCTGGCACACAGTCCGTTAACGTCTCCGTAGGACTCCTGGATCCGGGTCAGCGCCTCGGCTCCTCTCAGCTCCATGAGCGACCGCAGCTCCTGCAGCGAGCAGCTAAACTCTGTGTCGTGGTTGGCCTCGGCACGGCGGCCATGTTTGGACCCACGAAAAGAGCTGTTGGCCATGTCTCCTTCCTCCTTTCCTTCCTCCGGGGCGTAGCAGAGGCCTTCCCAAAAAACACGGACTCAGTGGTCGGCCTGAGGAGCAGATCTGGTCTGACAGGGACTCTGTGACTGGAGAGAGACACATCAGACCATCAGAGAGGCTTTTAACCCTCCTTTCCTTCCTTCCTTCCTTCCTTCCTTCCTTCCTTCCTCCCTCCCTCCTTACTCCTTTCTTTCCTCCCTCCCAGACCATCAGAGAGCTCAAACTACAGCAGAGAGTCTTTTAACCCTCGTGTCGTCCTCCCGGGTCCGTCCGTTTTGACTGTTCCTTCCTTCCTTCCTTCCTTCCTTCCTTCCTTCCTTCCTTCCTTCCTTCCTTCCTTTCCTCCCTCCCTCCCTCCTTACTCCTTTCCTTCCCTCCTTCCTTCCTCCTTCCCTTCCTTCTCTTCTTACTTCCTTCCTCTTTTCCTCCTTACTCCTTTCTTTCCTTCCTTCATTCCTTCCTTCCTCCTTCCCTTCCTTCTCTTCTTACTTCCTTCCTCTTTTCCTCCTTACTCCTTTCCTTCCTTCTGTCCTTTCCTTCCTCCCTCCCTCCTTACTCCTTTCTTTCTTTCCTTCCTTCCTTCCTTCTTCCCTCCCTTCCTTCTCTCCTTACTTCCTTCCTCTTTTCCTCCTTACTCCTTTCTTTCTTTCTTTCTTTAAAGCTGTAAAATCATTATATCCATATTTCTATTAGCCAGACTTTTCCTAGTGTGACTCATAGTTTATAAAAATGGAAATAAAATGCTTCTTTTTTAATTTTTGTGCTGCTGATACATTTTTATATAAATTCCTTCCTCCTTTTTTCCTCCCTCCCTCCCTCCCTTCCTTCCTCCTTTCCTCCCTCCCTCCTTACTCCTTTTCTTCCTTCCTCCCTCCTTTCCTCCCTCCCTCCTTACTCCTTTTCTTCCTTCCTTCCTTCTTTCCTCCCTTCCTTCCCTCCCTCCTTCCTTCCTCCTTTCCTTCCCCCCTCCCTACTTACTCCTTTCTTTCCTCCCTCCCTCCCTTCCTTCCCTCCTTCCATCCTCTTTTCCTCCTCACTCATTTCCTTCCTTCTGTCCTTTCCTTCCTCCCTCCTTCCTCCTTTCTTTCTTTCCTTCCTTCCTTCTTCCCTCCCTTCCTTCCTTCCTTCCTTCCTTCTTCCTTTCCTTCCCCCCTCCCTCCTTACTCCTTTCTTTCCTCCCTCCCTCCCTACCTCCTTTCCTCCCTCCTTCCTTCCTTCCTCCTTTCCTCCCTCCCTCCTTACTCCTTTTCTTCCTTCCTTCCTCCTTTCCTCCCTCCCTCCTTACTCCTTTTCTTCCTTCCTTCCTTCTTTCCTCCCTTCCTTCCCTCCCTCCTTCCTTCCTCCTTTCCTTCCCCCCTCCCTACTTACTCCTTTCTTTCCTCCCTCCCTCCCTTCCTTCCCTCCTTCCATCCTCTTTTCCTCCTTACTCATTTCCTTCCTTCTGTCCTTTCCTTCCTCCCTCCTTCCTCCTTTCTTTCTTTCCTTCCTTCCTTCTTCCCTCCCTTCCTTCCTTCCTTCTTCCTTTCCTTCCCCCCTCCCTCCTTACTCCTTTCTTTCCTCCCTCCCTCCCTACCTCCTTTCCTCCCTCCTTCCTTCCTTCCTTCTTTCCTTCCTCCCTCCCTCCTTACTCCTTTCTTTCCCCCCTTCCTTCTCTCCTTACTTCCTTCCTCTTTTCCTCCTTACTCCTTTCCTTCCTTCTGTCCTTTCCTTCCTCCCTCCTTACTCCTTTCTTTCTTTCTTTAAAGCTGTAAAATCATTATATCCATATTTCTATTAGTCAGACTTTTCCTAATGTGACTCATAGTTTATAAAAATGGAAATAAAAAGAATATGAGCAGCATGTAAAGAGTGTAAAGCTCGGCTGTGCTCTGAAACACTGAGAACAGAGAACTGAAAGTCTTTATATTTGTTCCTCGCAGGTTGTGACCTCTGTGCCTTCAGCTGTAATCTGTGTCAATCAGTCAGCCGAGGCTTAATCTGAGAGAAGCAGCAGAGAAACACACGAGCCCAACAGCGTCTGATGAATAAAGCTCTGCTGCAGCTTTATTAGTGATCCACCGTTCACATCAACCTAAAACCACAAACACTCTTCCTTCCTTCCTTCCTTCCTTCCTTCCTTCCTTCCTTCTCTCTTTCTTTCTTTCCTTCTGCTCAGCTCTGATTTCACTTCCAACTGAACACGTTTAATCTTCTTTTTAATGTGTTGCTTTAATATTCTGTCCTGATGCATTTGAATTGTTGTTGAAGTGTAATGAGCCTTACGACAGGAAGCAGAGACACAGAGAAGCTTTCATCAGATCACATTCATTCTCTACTGATCATTTAAATAATGAAGAAATAATCACATCAGCACAACAAACTACAGGAAAGTAAACTGGTGAGTAAAGTCATCAGTGAGCTCACAGAGGAGACGGAGGAACGTCACTCAGTCATTTCTGATTAAACACTTGATGAGAAGAAGAAGAAGAAGAAGAAAAGCTTTACTTACAGAAACTTCCCCCATCGCCTCCTGTTAGCAGCCGCAGGTCCGATCACACTGAGCAGCGTCACACACACCGCTGCAGGAACATCCCATAACCCGGCCACCGCTCCTCAGCCTGCTCTCTGCACACACACACACACACACACACACACACACACACACCTGCTCCCACTAAAAACACGTAGTCCCAAAACCAGCTCGATGTTCACAGACTGAGTTTGACCTTCAGCGAGCTCACAAGCAGCGCTGCATCGCAGGAAGAAACAGGAGCTGCTCAATGATTATCTGAGGAAAGCCTCGCTTAATCTAATTAGACAATCTGTGGCCTCAGTGAGAGAGCTGGAGACACACACACACACACACACACACACACACACACACACACACACACACACACACACACACACACACGTCTATATATATAGTATATATATATATATACATATACATATACTATATACATATATATATATTTATACATATAAATACATATATATATATATACGTGTGTGTGTGTGTGTGTGTGTGTGTGTGCGTATGTATATATAAGCACACACACACACACACACACACACATATTTTTAACTTGTTGGCATGACTTCACAACCATAAACAAACCATCACCCAGTGAGGAAAACCCCTAGCAACGGCTCTACATTCCCTAGCAACCAGTTTGCTATCATGTCATATTATCACTGCTGACTGCATTAGCTGTTGTTCACTACTGATGACTTCACACACACACACACACACACACACACACACACACACACACTTCCCTTCCCCCACCCGCTGAGAAGCAGTGATGCAGGCTGACGTAGGGTGGCACACGCACACACACACACACACACACACACAGATGGATTACTGCACATAGAGACACAGGAGGATTAACTGAAAACACACACACACACACACACACACACACACACACACACACACAGAGTAATATCACAGTTTGTTTTGTGTGTTTTCACACTGATTCAGCGTGACCTTTGACCCCACAGGAAACCAGTGAGAGAATGAGGGATTGGTCTCATCCCGACACCTCCACCAACCAATCAGAGCTCTCGATTCATGTGCACTCAAAACTGATGTTTAATATTTTGTATCTAGAGTGTGTGTGTGTGTGTGTGTGTGTGTGTGTGTGTGTGTGTGTCTTTGCTTGAAGTAATTTCCAGGGACACAAAAAGACTTTGTGTGTGTGCTTCCACCCAGTGGCCACTCATAGTCAACACACACACACACACACACACACACACACTGACGCTCTTCTCTGTGGTCCATAGATCTAATGTTCCTTACTGACCTTTCGGCTCAGCTCTCTCTTCACCACGACGGATCTGTGCAGAGTCCACATTACTGCAGACGCCGCACCGATCCGCCTGTCGGTCTCACGCTCCATCCTTCCCTCACTGTGAACAAGACCCCGAGGGACTTGAACTCCTCCACTTGGGGCAGGATCTCATCCCCGACCCGGAGAGTGCACTCCACCCTTTTCCGGTTGAGGACCATGGACTCGGATTTGGAGGTGCTGATTCTCATCCCGGCCGCTTCACACTTGGCTGCGAACCGATCCAGTGAGAGTTGGAGGTCACGGTCTGATGAAGCCAACAGGACCACATCATCTGCAAAAAGCAGTGACCCAATCCTGAGGTCACCAAACCGGACCCCCTCCACACCCTGGCTGCACCTAGAAATCCTGTCCATAAAAATTATGAACAGGATCGGTGACAAAGGGCAGCCCTGGCGGAGTCCAACCCTCACTGGAAACAAGTCCGACTTATTACCGGCGATGCGGACCAAGCTCTGACACCGGTCATACAGGGAACGGACGGCCCTTATCAGGGGGTCCGATACCCCTGTACTCCTGGAGAACCCCCCACAGGACTCCCCGAGGGACACGGTCGAATGCCTTCTCCAAGTTCACAAAACACATGTGGACTGGTTGGGCCCCATGCACCCTCAAGGACCCTGCAGAGGGTGTAGAGCTGGTCCACAGTTCCACGGCCAGGACGAAAACCACACTGCTCCTCCTGAATCCGAGGTTCGACTATCCGACGGACCCTCCTCTACAGCACCCTCAAATAGACCTTACCAGGGAGGCTGAGGAGTGTGATCCCCCTATAGTTGGAACACACCCTCCGGTCCCCCTTCTTAAAAAGAGGGACCACCACCCCAGTCTGCCAATCGAGAGGCACTGCCCCCGATGTCCACGCGATGCTGCAGAGTCGTGTCAACCGAACAGGAAATCAGAGATTAAAAAAATGCCACATCCTGTCAGATTCCTCCTTCAGTTTGCAGGCTTCAGCTACAGAGGAGAAACTCAGGTTAGCTTCATGGAGTATGTTGCCATGGTAACCGAGTCAGAGTTAAACTGAACTGGTTTTGTGAGTTTTCCTTGATTAAACCTGCTTTCTGAAACACAGACTCCATCAGATATGAGTGATTTATACACAAAGACAGAAAATAGATGTTAAACATGAAGCTGAAGCTCCACACAGGATAAAAACGCTGACACTTCATTTATTAGAATTAGGTCTTTGTTTATTATCAGCATGGTCCCACCAGCCTCCCTTCAGACCAGTAGAAAACTTCTCAAAGCAACGTTACACAACGCTTTACACAAAACTAACAAACATACAGCAAGAAAATAAAGCAGGAAACACAGAAGATTCAAATGTCAGATGTACAGCATATCAAAGTAAATAAGTGGTAGATCAGTGGATAACATGAGTTAGAAGAAGTGATTTAAAGGAAGATAAAGACTTATCAAACAGGTTGATCCAGAGCCCTGACAGCAAAGACCAGGCTCCATATTTATCTGTGCTGATAATCAGCACTAATTCATTTCCCTCCACTCAGTGTGAAGTTAGAGAAAAACTAATGGAGGCTTTATTTATTGAATGATTGATGTGTTTAAACTGCTGATGGCACAGATAGATTTCAAAGAGCAGTAAGGACACATAAGTCAACAGGAGGTTCAGCTGGAGATGAGTTGGACAGTGTAGAAGATACATTTCATGTTTTTAATCAAGTTGTGTCCGTTTGCATCATTATCGCTGTGTGCACTGTTGTACAATACATGCAAGATGCTGCACTAATGTAGAAAACTAGATGGAAAGGATGTGATTGGATAGGGCTGGATCACATGATCTCACCTACAAGACACAGATCAATGCCACTCCTTCCATCTGATGAGAGAAGAAGAAAGAACAGAGGAGATAAATGAGTGTTTAGTGAGACTCAGTTGATCAGCTGTCAGTCAGTGATGCAGCACATCCAGTATAAAGAGCAGCAGGGACTTCAGTCCTGTTCAGACCAGAAGTGGAACAGCTGTGCAGCGTAGCTTGCTTCCTTTCAGCTCTCATGTTAACGTGTTGGAGTGAACACACTGAGCTCCAAGCTCACACACCTGCACACACTTTTACTATCAAGTGTGTTTCCTCTGCAGATTTCACTCAAGTACACAGAGGAAATAAAGTGCTGAGAGTCATGAACACATCATTACTGCAGAAACAGAGACATTCACTCATCAGTTTACTGATGGATTTACTGCTGATACATGTCAACTCTTATCAAAGTTTAAAGCTACAGAGTCTCTGTGGGATTTGAAGATGTTTCCTGCTGTTAAATCATCACATGACAATCAGTCAGAGCTCTCAGCTAAACAGCTGCTGTGATTCCTGGACTTCAGCAGAGGTTCTGGTCTGTATAAAGACCACATGGTTACTAAACGTAATGATGCTTGTGTGAAATCAGAGCCAGTGATTTGCAGGCTGCAGTCAGACTGATCTTAGAGCTCTGACAAAGATGAACTGATCAATAGTTTAGTGTTGAAATGAGAGAACAAACACTTTGAGATCAGATTTGATGATGAGGATCACTGTCTCTATACATCTTGTAAGGCTGTCAGCTGTAATCCAGCTTTATTTCCTGCAGACATCAACACAACAACAACAGTCGTCTTCACATCAACTCAAACACATGATCACAACAAGCTTCTGGCTCATCTGATTGGCTGACTGTTCTCTCTCTCTCTGTCTTTCTGTCCAATCATGAAGCCTGTCACCATTCTCCTCTCAATGCTTCACTGAGGAAAGCAGCACTGAGAAGGTTGGAGCTTCACCAGGAAATACTGGATCTTTGCTTTGATACTGATTGTGTTTAATACTAAACTGCTGAAACCAGCACAGACTGACTCCAACTCTCTACTGACCTCAGAGTCTCCAGTCTGCAGTCTGGACTCTGCTGAAGATCAATCAGCTGCTTCACGTCTGATTCCTTCAGGTTGTTGTAGTTCAGATTCAGCTCTCTGAGATGGGAGGAGTTGTCCTTCAGAGCTGAGGCCAGATAATCACAGCTGATCTCTGACAATCTGCAGTACTCCAATCTGCATAAAGAATAAAAGATGTTCACAGTTTTATTATCATTAGTATTTTGACCTGATTATTTAATTTCTTGTACAGATGTTGTAACAGATGTTGTGTTTGTGGTTTGGGATGGAGGGAGAGCCCTTATGTGTCTGTCCATGGTGACTGTTGTTTATTCAAAAGAAGCTTTAGGCTAGAATAGCTTATCAACATTTCCAAGGTCAACATATTGTGTTTCTTCAACATGTGACAATGCTGCCACCTCATTGGTTCTTTGTCCAGGATTTTGATTGGCTGCTTATATAGTGATATGATGGGTTTATAGTTGATTGTGAGGCTTGTGACCAGGTAGTGATGCAGCATGACAGCTGAGACAATATCATGGCATGTAGATACTTTCTGATGAGTCTGAAGCAGTTGACATTTGATTGAACCTTTTTTTAGGATATTATTCACTTGTTGATCAAATGTTAGATGTGAGTCTAAGATGATTCCCAAGTACTTGACATTGTCAACCTCAATAATCTCAGCACAGAAGTAAGAAATGGTGTCTGACCTCAGAGTCTCCAGTCTACAGTTTGGACTCTCCAGTCCAACAGACAGACGCTTCACTCCTGAATCCTGCAGGTTGTTTTTACTCAAATCCAGCTCTCTGAGATGGGAGGAGTTGTCCTTCAGAGCTGAGGCCAGATAATCACAGCTGATCTCTGACAAACTGCAGTTAATCAAACTGAGTAAAGAATAAAAGATGTGAGTTTAGAAGACAAAGTTCCTGTTTGAAATCATTCAGTGTTTCATAATGTGCTGAGATGTGAAGAAGGTTTAGAAGCTGCTGAACAGCCTTCAGAGGATCTGAAGATTTTTACACATCAACTAAAAAACATCTGTTTAGTCTGGCTTTATGTCCTGTTTATCATTTTATGCTTTTATATTTATTTTATTTATTATCATTATTCATTTTATTTTATCAACATTTTACTAGTTCACTAATGTATTTTGTGTCGTAGTTCACAGTTTTATTCATGTGTTATTGTTATTGTTTTATTCTTTTTCATTATTTATATTTATCATCAGTATTAGGAGAGGAGGAGAGGAGGAGAAGAGGAGAGGAGGAGGAGAAGAGAAGAGGAGGAGGAGAGGAAATCATTTGTTGACAAAGGCTTTCTGGATTATTGGCTCATTTTAGATGAGTGACAGCGAGTCCATTCACCAAAAGTTTACAAAGATGTGGATTTACATGACTTTGATACAAGTTATAAGACATGATAATTATAGATTATAGGATAGCTTTGATAACATTATCAAACTGTTTTCACTTATTTCCATTTTCCATTTGAAAGTAAAAGTGCCAGAAGTTGTAATGTTTGCAGTATTTTCCACTAAGTGCATTACAGACCATATTCCTCTCTCCAAACAGTTTGTGTCAAAAAAGGATTTATTCCTAAATACCACAAACCTCTAATTCCACAATGTGCTGTTATGGGAACTAAAATGATGCTTTAAATCATTTTCCAATATAGTAATACCTGTTGATGAAATGTGGATCATTTAATAGGAGCTTTTTTAGCTCATCATCACATCTCAGAAGAAGGTTAATGCCTAGTAGGGCTGGGCAATATATCCATATCGTGAAATTAGACTAGATATCATCTTAGATTTTGGATACTGGAATATGGTGATATAGCAAGGTGTTGTTTTCCTGGTGTTCTAGCTGTCCTGTTATTTGCCTTTTACCCACTTTGTCATTACTCTGCTGTCCCTAGATGTAACTGACTCACTATCGTGATACGGCAGAAGACTTTAAAGCTGCATTACAGTAAAAGATGTAATTTTCTGAACTTACCAGACTGTTCTAGATGTTCTTTATTTGCCTTTTACTCACTTTATCATTATATCCACATTACTGATGATTATTTATCAAAACTCTCATTGTCTAAATATTTTGTGAAAGCACCAACAGTGTGTGTGTTGTGTGTGTGTGTGTGTGTGTGTGTGTGTGTGTGTAGCAGAACATCTGGCTCTGATTCAAAAAGAGACAGAAAGTCCAATCGGACTGCTCCTTATCTGATGAGACTGACACGTCATAAATTGGGATCCACAGGAATGCAAATAACTGCGATCCTCCCGAATACACGTCTCTATTTCAGAGATGCACCTACACAAGGAAAAGGTGTAAATCCTAAGGATCCTCAGGATTTACACCTCAAATGATTTCCACCCGGAGTAAAAGATAATTATGGCCTTGCTGCTAATCTCTCGACATGTTAAATCCGTCCTGTCATCTGTGAAGCAAAACATGAACATTTGTTGGCAAAAACACATTCCTTTACCTTCACCTCCAAATGAACTCTTATTTCTGCCTTAATGCAGCGGACAATCAAATACCTCTTTGAATAAGTAATAAGCCACTTGATAAATGTAATAATGTGTTTTATGTCTGTTTTAATTTTGTGATTTCATATTAACGGAGCCATGCTTAAGACTATCATCTTCTGTAAGTACAAACATTGTTAAAAAGTCCGACAGGAATTCAGAAAACGTAATAACGTTAAGTTAAGTTAAACCTGCTAAGGTAAACACGGTATAATCTTGTTTATGGAGATCAGAAGATCTTCAATAACTATTTCTCAAATATTATATGTGTTCCAATTGATTGTAATTTTGTGACCTAAGAACATTTATAATAAGACGTCAATTCATGTCTGTTATACCTGTACTAAAATAAAGGATGCATTTTGTTTAAATCACACAAATGTGACAGCAGTGATGAGACATTAAAGAATTAGGTTTTACCATTTTAATTAAAATAGGCACAACTAATTCAACTTTCACCCCTTTTTTCTCTCTTCTGTTGGGAGGGGAAGGAGCACACAGACAAGACCCTGATGGGCGTATCTCTCCACCTCTCTGGACAAAAGGCGCCAGCGTTCAAACTCTCCTCAGAGTTTATTAGAGTTTATTCAGATTTTTAGTTTAGAGCTTCATCATACTTAGTAGAGCTTCGTATCAGTATTATCTTGCATTTATCAGTTTGCTTTGTGTCAGGTCAGTCAGTTATATTTCAGTTACATTTTGTTACCTTTTTACTCTATCTTCGTTTTTAGTTTTTGATTTTTCGAAGTCGACTTATTTTATCTTCTACTTTTCTTACCCAAACTACAAGTCTCAGTTTAACACCGTGATTCAAAGACTCATCACGGCTTCAAAGATCTTTTTCTCTTGATAATTCAAGCTGAATTCAAGAGCCCCATTTCGATCCTTTTTATCAAATCAGTTACGTTGATTAGCTTGGACTTTGCTGGCCAGCCCTAATCGAAGTTATTGAACGATAACTCACTCAGTCAGCAACAGCTCATCATCACCTTCGGAACCAGCAGCCACACAGGCCAGCCGGACCGAGCCATACAGCAGCCGAACCTGGTCTAGAGACGGAGTTTAACGAGAACCAAACCACGCTGGACTCTGCCGAAAGGGCCTCGTACCAGCGCTGATGATCAAATCTTCTGAAAAAGTAGGATGAAACTATATCATTACCAGGCTGGTGACTTATTGCTGACTAAGGCCCAAACTCCACGTTTGCATTTTTTTTATTCCCAATAGAATAATCTAAATATTATTTAGACTTTTAGACATCTCATTTATCACTGCTGTGACATGAGTAGAGCTTGTTATTAACCTTCCTTTGTGAATATTTATCACCTATAGTACCCAGGACACAACCTTGATTGTTCATTAATTCATATGCTTAAATAAATAATGTGTTAGTATTATTGAAAAACTGTGTGCGTGTGCAATTTATTTCTGGTGTGAATACATTTTGGTTCCCTGATGCCTAGAAATCATGAACTTTAAGATATTTGACTGATTCAATAAATCGACTTTAGTTAAGTCTATTAAATAGAGATATGCTATTTAATTGTATCCAATTAAATAGTTGTGATTTCCGGATCTTGCGTCCGGTGGTGCCCCTGATAACGAGTGTTTACTTAAAAGAGGGTCCAAATCCGCTACGTGTGTGTGTGTGTGTGTGTGTTCTGAAGGATCAATATCAATGATCAGACATTATTCATTAAAACACATTAAAGAATATAATAAAGAATTATTTCTCCTTCATCAAGTAAACTTGAGTTTCAAACAGATATTAGTTGAGAGGATCTTCTGTATACAGATGTGACTCTTTACCAACAATTACAAACATTCATTTAACAACTAACAGTGAACATTTTCTACACTTTCTTTAAGAATCATCTTTTATAACTACACACTAAACTTTGTACAGTAACAATGAAAATATGGAAATAAAATGAACTTCATGATGTAAGTTATGTATGAACATAAATTAGTTTCAGCTGTTAAACATTAAGATCAACAATAGTAACAGACAGTCAGTGAACTTACATCAGAGTCTCCAGTTTGCAGTTTGGACTCTTCAGTCCAGCAGACAGACGATCCACTCCTGAATCCTCCAGGTAGTAGTTTCCACTCAGATCCAGGTGTGTGAGATGGGAGGGGTTGCACTTCAGAGCTGAGAACACAACTTCCCAGTGAGTCTTTGGGAGTCCACAGTCAGTAATTCTGTGATGACAGATAATATATAATACACACTTTAATATTAAATATAGATTTGAGGCATTTTGATGACTAAACAAACTGAGATGTGACGACGAGCTCAGTTCTCTCTGTTGGCAGAGCTGGTCAGACATTAATCACAAGGTTGATGGTTTGAAACTTGAGCTCCTTCTGTCCACATGTCCAAGTGTCTTTGAGCAACACGCTGAGAACTAAACTGTACGTGGATGTAAAAAAATATAAGTGACTTTGGACAAAAGCTGCTAAATGAAAGTAATGTAAACGTGTCATGTTGTGATTTCCCCTTCAAATCAAAGCTGAGTTATTCAGTAAGTCTCCTCACTCTCTCTGCTGCTGTACTGCACACTTTTTAATGTGACTCTCTGTTTTGGTTTCATCTTGCAGACAAAGGGAAAGAAAATGAAGTTGCATTTAGGCTTCTATAAAGTCCACAGTGATTGCTTCTTATTGGTCTTAAATGTCTCCTTGCTTTGCTCACTTGAGTCGTATCCTTGTGTCCTTAGTCTCTCCCTCCTAAGATACAAGGGAGAGCTGCAGGAAAAGATGTGAGAAAAGAATAATCCAGGAAACATGTTTTTGGACGTCTTTTTCTTTCAGGCATCATCTGAAGTGACGTCAGCTGTCAGTCTGCAGCTGTTAACAGCTCTTTAGTGTCTTTTGATGTGCTGGACTTTAAATGTGATGTAGTGTTAAACATGAAGAAGGGTGTACAGTTAGCACTGCCAGCACAGTGATGAAGTGATGTCCTCCAACATGACAAAAGAGAAGGTGAAATATCTCTGCATGTTTCTCCTCAAATCAACTGTTTGACAAACATCTGCAGGTTATATTGGGAACAGATCCATCCCACCAGTTTAACTGCTCACACACTGAATGCACATTTCTACTTTTTCAAATCTATTCATTATTTACATCTGCATTCATTGATATTGTGTTTGTAATTCATGATTTAATAATCCATGTTATGATGAGAATGTGTCATAATGTGAAGGAATAATTGAGGCCAGTAGCTTCTATGTTTGAAGGAAAGAGGAAATGTGTAAATCTATCTTCCATCAAATGTGACTTTGTGCCTTGTCACAGTCTGGCTCTATGTATGTTCCTCTCAGCTCTGAGTGAGTCTGGCTCTACTAAGTTCAGCTCTCACTCACCACAACTTTCTTCCTCTCTGCTTTATGTGACTATCTAGTCATGTACAGTGCTGCTTATGGAGCGGCTTGTTTAGTGTTGGCTTAGTTACTCTTCATGTAGAATTCACTCTCTTAGCTTGTATTTATCCTCCATCATTTATGTGTTACACTTGTGTTATCCAGTCCTTTTGCTCATTTTCCTCCTTCAGTGTTTATGAGCATCTTGTGTCACCACAGTAGTGATGTCTGTATGTTGTTAGTGTTCAACATTAGATGGACATTAAGCAGCTCTGCACTACACCACTCCCATCTGCCCTGCTATCACTGCAATCAGCTCATTCCCCTCAGCTGAGCTTCCCGCCCATCTACACACAAACTATCAAGAGACACTTTCACCTTCCTGGCTGCTGTTATATAGGAGCATGTGTTTACTTTAAGGGATTGTTGGAAGGAAAATGTCATCTGAGACACTACTGCATTTTATTTAGTAGGAACATCCTCTGTCTCATTGTGTTTTTAGTGTTTTCTGTGTTCATGTCCTCCTCCCCAGCCTGCTTCTCGCTCCTCACTTTCCCTCCACACCTGCCCTGCATCAGCCTCGTTAGCCCCGCCGTTAGCTCCTGATCTCCTGATCTCCTGCTCCACCTGCACCTCCTCCCCTCCTCAGGTTGCTTTGGATTTGAGTCCTGACTTCTCAATTCTCTTCAATCAGCTGTCAGTCGGCTTTAACAGCTTTAAACAATAGTTATAATATATTAATCTATCAATCATTACAAATAAACAGAATAAGTGTGTTTACTAATGTGAGCTATAAACACACCAACAATAAAATGAAGCTTTTCTTGCTCTCATAGCATTTGTAACATGAAGAACATTTGAAGTGAAGCTCTATAAGTCAGGGTGTTGGTGTGCACATCCACAAACCCTCAGTGGGATCGGTGCTGGATACTAAATCTATTCAACTGTGATACAAGGAGAACTCACACACTGGAATCACAGCTCCATTTCATTTAACTGGAACATTTCCAGCGACTACAGGTCTTCCTCAGGCAGATACCCACAGGAGGGAAATGAAGGATATATACTGTATATCTAAATGTCCAGTGACATCATCATCTAATCAGATTCATATGTGTCCAGATATCCTCATCACCAGGAAAATAACAACATGAATGTGAATAGAAATGTGTGTTTGACTTGTGATGAGGATATCTTGACACGTGTGAATGTGCTTGCAGGTTCTCCTTGTAGTGAAACACTACTCATGTAGAACTTTGGCTACAAGCAGGTGTAACACATGTTTAACGCTTTTATAGTGTGCATGTGTGAATCTTTACTGTAATACTGATGCTTCAGATGAGAAAGCAGCTTTATAATGTTGAAAATCACATCTGGACTTACACAGCCTTTCTGCAGTTCCTCACAGCTGGGATCAGTCTCTGTTTTCCCTCCCAAGATGTGTAGTACTCCTTCAGGATAAACTCATCCAGAACCTCCTCTGACATCTGCAGCATGTAGGCCAGAGCTGAGCACTGGAACACAGAGAGTTCCTTCTCTGATCTGTTCTCTGACTTCAGGAACTCTTGGATCTCCTGATGTACTGAGCGGTCGTTCATCTCCATCAGACAGTGGAAGATGTTGATGCTTCTGTCAGGAGAGATGTCCTTACTGTTCATCTTCTTCAGGTTGTTGATGACTCTCTGGATGATGTATGGACTGTTGTCTGTCTGACCCAGCAGGCCTCCTAAGAGACTCTGGTTGGACTCCAGAGAGAGGCCATGAAGGAAGCGGACAAACAGGTCCAGGTGGCCATTTTCACTTCTGAGAGATTTCTCCATGGCTCTCTTCAGGAAGTCTTTCAGAGATGAGTAACTGTAGTCTTCTCTCAGGAAGTCCTTCAGTACCTTTGTCTTCCTGCTGGTGTAACAGTGGTACATGTAGACTGCAGCCAGAAACTCCTGAACGCTCAGATGAACAAAGCTGTAGACTGTTTTCTGGAAGATCAAACTCTCTCTTTTGAAGATCTGTGTACAAACTCCTGATAACACAGAGGCCTCTGTGACATCAAGACCACACTGCTCCAGGTCTTCTTGGTAGAACATGATGTTTCCTTTCTCCAGTTGTTCAAACGCCAGCCTCCCCAGCTTCAGAAGAAGGTTCCTGTCAGCCTCCGTCAGCTCCTGTGGACTCGTCTTATGTCCCTCATCATACTTGTTCTTCTTCCTCTTTGTCTGAACCAGCAGGAAGTGTGAGTACATGTCAGTCAGGGTCTTAGGCAGCTCTCCTCTCTGGTCTGTAGTCAACATGTGGTCCAGAACTGTAGCAGTGATCCAGCAGAAGACTGGGATGTGACACATGATGTGGAGGCTCCTGGATGTCTTGATGTGTGAGATGATTGTGCTGGACTGCTCTTCATCACTGAATCTCCTCCTGAAGTACTCCTCCTTCTGGGGGTCAGTGAAGCCTCGTACTTCTGTTACCCTGTCCACACATGAAGGAGGGATCTGATTGGCTGCTGCAGGTCGGGAAGTTATCCAGACGAGAGCCGAGGGAAGCAGCTTCCCCTTGATGAGGTTTGTCAGCAGCACGCTGACTGATGACTTCTGTGTGACATCAGACACAACCTCACTGTTGTTGAAATCCAGTGAAAGTCTGCTTTCATCCAGGCCGTCAAAGATGAACAGAACTTTACAGCCAGCGAGCTTCTCTGCTGTGAGCTTCTGTAATGTTGGATAGAAAACACGGATCAGCATGAGCAGACTGTACTGCTCATCTTTGATCAAGTTCAGCGACCTGAACGAGAACAGAATCAGCAGACTGATATCTCGGTTGTTGGAGCGCTGTGCCCAGTCCAGAGTGAACTTCAGCACTGAGAAGGTTTTTCCAACGCCAGCAACGCCGTTCATCAGAACCACTCTGACTCTGTGTAAGACTTCACAGATGTCCTGATCCTTGGTTGGAGCGTCATGGAGGGTCTTCATCTTGGAAGTTGTTTCAAGCTGCCTCACCTCATGTTGGGTATTAACCTCTTCAGTTTCCTGTTGGTCAGGTAAGACTTTAAAGATATCCTGACACTTGATTGGAGCGTCATGGAGGGTCTTCATCTTGGAAGCTGTTTCAAGCTGCCTCACCTCATGTTGGGTATTAACCTCTTCACTCTGTCCCTCTGTGATGTGGACCTCAGTGAAGATGCTGATGAGGAAGGTTTTAGTTCCTGCTTCATCAGTTCCTTGAGTCACACATTCACATGTGCTGCTCAAACTGATCTGATGTTCATCTAAAAGCTCCTGCAGACCACTTTCTGCTGAAAGAGAAGAAAAAAGGTAGAATGAAACAGAAATCAGTGTGACTGTTAATGTTCAGTAGGATAGAGGAGGTAGATTCCTGTCCTGTTTTCAGAGATGATGACATCAGCAGACAGATCTTCAGTCTTACTTTGTACAGTGCTGGTCTGACTGTCTGTCTGCAGTCCAGGTCTGGTTCTGGATCTTTTTCCACACTTGGGACAGGAGGAGTCTCCTGATGAAGCAGACTGGTCCCAGTATGAGATGATGCACTGTCTGCAGAACCAGTGTCCACAGCTGGTAGAGGCTGGATCCTTCAGGACGTCCTGACACAAAGAACAGCAGGACAGCTGCTCCTCCACAGAAACAACCCTCCTCTTCCTCTTTCTGTGGACATGAACACATTCTTTATGTCACATGACATTAGTGGAGGCCAACCGACAGCTCACAAGCTGCATGCAGCTCTTTCCCCACATAAACAGTCCAGACTGTCAGTATTTACACACTTACACAGTTTCTGTTCTTCAGCCTCTGAGATTCAACACATTCAGTTTGAAATAAAATAATAAATACTACAATCACAAGAGTTTAAAATGAATTAGACAGAGACAACAATGTGCCAGCAAAGGCAGAGAAGAAGAAGAAGACTGCAAGCTAGTAAACATGGATGTAAACAATGCAGGATTTAAAATAGATGTTTGATGAGGAGGGAAGTGGATTCAACACATTAGTTAGACCACAAGGAGACACACATTGTGTTTTGGTAAGTAAGTCAATGTGAACATGACTTTAGTCTGTTAGAAAACTCCACAGGCTCCTTTAAGCTACTCTGAGCCATTAAAAGTCAGGAACAATAAGCAGGAGGAAACTGAGCCAAACAGAAAAGTCCACTAGTGAAAAATAACAGACTGCTGCTCTTTTGTGTTGTGCTGCTGAACAGAGAGCTCTGCTAAATATCTTCATAATGCATCTTTTCATGAGTGTTTCTCTCTCTCTGTTTCTGCTATAGTCTCTCTCCCTCTGTGTGAGTGTGACGTTAAACATCAGACTCAGTTTCCTCTGCTGCAGTGGTCAGTCTGCAGTGATAAATCAGCTGCAGCAGGCTGTTTCTATACATTTACATGACCTCCTCCCATATTTAGTGTCTTTGAACAGGAACACGTTAAGACACAGTCTGTATTACATGAGACCAAACATTGTACCTGCTGCTGCAGTCCTTTAGTAAATAAGGACAGACACAGTTTGACTTGTTCACCCTGGGTTACCTGCTGCTACTTTACATTTATTGACTGGAAAATCAAACAGCAATAGCAGCCCTGTCTCTGTCTCTGGTTAACATGAACATGAAGATCTGTTGGTGATTACAGCTGAATGGAAGCTACTTCATTATTTCTTTCCACTGTGTTTCCTTCATATCTTACACTACAACCTTAATGAAAGCGTCTCACTGAATCATCTTCAGCTCAGTTTACAGTAGAAACAGTCTCTTACTTTGTGTCTGAGGGTCCAGGTTCATTACTGAAGTTTAGAGGATAATCTTTAGACCGGTCACTCTTCATAGACAGACAGCGGGATATTACAGACTCTGCTCCGTCCTCCTCTTCCTCCTCTTTCTTCATCTTCTGGAGTCTGAGAGGTAAACCAGTAACACTGGAGACACACACACATACACAGTATAATAAACCCAGTCCTGCCTCTCAACTTAGTAGCTTCTTATTAGTTTACATGACTTTAACTACAACCATGTGTGTTTTCTAGTCATCACAAAGAGAAACTTTGACTCTGGTTTAAATCCAACAAACAGACTTCAGATAAACATGTGTGTGCTTCTTAACTGTGACTTCTCTCTATTTAGAGCTCAGCAGTGAGTCACGTTATGAGCTGCTGATTGGAAACTTTCTGTTACAGTTCAAAACAACATGTTATATAGAATTGTATTTTTTACAACTATATATAACATGTTTTTTACATGAATTTCTGTCTCAGATGAAAGAAAAATGAAGTAAATATTGAAACTATATCAGCTATAAAACTGTAATCAACATTTAACAATCAGCCCCATAACACGTGACCTCGCTGTGAGGACGCAGAAACCAGGAACACAACAACAGGAAACTACTTCTGAACACCTCAAACTCTCTGATCTCATATTTTTCTGACTCACTTTAATCAACTAAATGATTCACCTGAAAACTAATCATCAGATTGATCAATAATGACAGTAATCATTATTTACAGTCCTGATATTAACACTCACCTGCCTCACACTGTTTTCCTCCTTCTGCTCTGATGACTGTAAAATGGTGACTGACTGAATACTTTCACTTCCTCTCTGTTTGTTCCTTCTTCTTTAGTGGAAGTCATGTGACTCTCTCTGTGTGAGTGTGTGTGTGTGTGTGTGTGTTTCCTGTTTAGGACTTTTAAAGTTAAGTGGAGGAAAGAAAAACTCCCTAAAAGGAATTACAATGTGCATTTCCTTCTTTTCAACATATTGTTGTTTTAGGTTTGAAAGGATTCTTTACTGAGGACACTTTAACCTCCTGTGTCCTCATATGGGAACATTACAATTTGGGTTTGCTGGACCTTAAACTTCATTCTGCTGAACTTTGTTGTCCTCTTCATACAAACCTTTTGTGCCACCTAGTGGTTGCAAAAGTACATTACTATACAAACATGATACAATACATTCATCAGTGCAGCAGGTATAAAACTGATCAAACTTTATGGTTCAAACATGTTTATTTATGTTTAATAAAGTTTGTAGTTTTTACTGGAAGTCACGTTACTGTGTGTGTGTGTGTGTGTGTGTTGATGTCACATTATAACGACAAATAACCTTCATTGAATAAAACATGTTCTGTCTCTTTCATGACGTCATATTAAAAAACGCAATATCAAAGTTGTCCAGCAGATGGCGCCATTTCCACTGAATCACTTTGAAACAGTGAACAGCTGCTTTATATTGATGGAGAGCCTCAGAAAGCTTGGTTTGTCCATCACTACAGTAAATATGATCAGCTGTACTCACTAGTGTCTAACAGAGACTCTGAGACTTTATTTTTTCACCTTTTTCTTCAACTATTTATTCTATTTTTGTTGTTGTTGTTTTTGACTCGTGAACATTTCTTTCAGAATAAAGGCTTTCTGTTCTACTCTACAAAGTCCTGATGCTCTCACTTTATTTCTTCTTCTCAGAGAAACAGTACAGCAGATCAGTTACAGCTCAGATGAACAGCTGGAGGTCGACTGATTAACCAGATCAAACTTCTTTTTGCTCAGAATACTTTTGTACTGTGTGATTGCTGTGTTGGTACTTTTACTGCAGTAAAGGATCTGAGTACTTCTTCCACTGCAGTAGTTTGTCAAGTATCTGCTATGTCAAGTCAAACTTCCTCTAAATCTATGAAAGAACTAAAGCACAACATACTTCATCAATAATTACAGCTGCTACATGTGAATAAATGTGTTTGATCCTAATTAAACATCTAGGTGAGGCTTTATTTAACAGCTAATTTGCAGATATTTAATGTGTAGTTTTCAGGACATTTATTAGAATTAAGAGCTAAATATGAATCTCAATATGCTGCGTAGGTATATGGCAACAGAACCGATTGATTACAGTAATTAGTGCCAAACTGCAGCACGCTGTCTGTAAAATGTACAAATTAACTGAAAATGTCCAGAAAATGAGAATAAAAGTCAAATGAAGAAAATCTGCTTCAGTCATCAGTCGACCTCTGTGAGCACATTTGGTTTGTTTGTGTTTTTTGGGAGTTTTACAGCAAACATTCAGACTCCTGATTGGACACTGATACAAAATGAGGAGGAAAATCAACATGAAACAGACGGCTGAGCTTCAGGTCTTCACTAACTTCCTGTATGAACACAGGTAGTTCTGTTTGGACCCATGAAGACCCCCAGGCCCAGCTGACACACATCATTAATCCCAGGTAGTATTTGGTCAGATTAGGACTGCTTGGTGTGTTTGGAGCACCATGAGTTGCTACTGGTTCCCTCCTGAGACAGTTTGAGTCCAGCTGGACGTCAGCAGAGAGGAAACAGGACTGCTGCTGGACAAACAGGAAACAGAAAAACAGTCCAGTGCTGATACTTCCTGTCTGCTTCATCTCACAGTTCAAATGATCCTCTACAACACTGCGGCTGGAGCTCCACATGGATCGTATCATTTCATATCTACCTCAGTGTTCATTATAGAATCATTAATTAATATCCTGGTGATAATAAAATATGTTTTGATGCTGATGTGAACAGATGTGCAGAGTAAAGGTTGGACAGACTGACGCTTAGTGAAGAAAACGCAGCTTCACTCTGAATATTATGAGCAAACAGCAGGACGGACCAATCATCAAACACACTCACTGCCTCTTCATTAGGAACACCTGTGTAATCTAATCCAATACAACAGCTCTGATATACATTTAGGAAGTGTTCTACTGACACTCTTCTCTGTAGTCCATAGATCTAATGTTCTCTACTGACGCTCTTCTCTGTGGTCCATAGATCTAATGTTCTCTACTGACGTTCTTCTCTGTGGTCCATAGATCTAATGTTCTACTGACGTTCGTCTCTGTGGTCCATAGATCTAATGTTCTCTACTGACGCTCTTCTCTGTGGTCCATAGATCTAATGTTCTCTACTGACGTTCTTCTCTGTGGTCCATAGATCTAATGTTCTACTGACGTTCGTCTCTGTGGTCCATAGATCTAATGTTCTACTGACGTTCTTCTCTGTGGTCCATAGATCTAATGTTCCACTGACGTTCTTCTCTGTGGTCCATAGATCTAATGTTCTACTGACGTTCTTCTCTGTGGTCCATAGATCTAATGTTCTACTGACGTTCTTCTCTGTGGTCCATAGATCTAATGTTCTACTGACGCTCTTCTCTGTGGTCCATAGATCTAATGTTCTAACAGTGAGTTCCCTTTGGTGCTTTGAAAGCTTTTTACAACTTTTGCTTGAAGATGCTGAAAATAAATGTCAGGAAATCGTCAGAGAACAGCTAAGCGTTATTTTGGGGTTAATCAGAGGGTTAGGGTTTAATTAATGGCAGGTGAGTACTGACTATTTAACATGAGTTGAATGTGATTGGTTGATTCTGAACAGAGCAGAGGTGTCAAGTAACAAAGTACAAATACTTTGTTACCTTACTTAAGTGGAAAGTTTGGGTATCTATACTTTACTGGAGTATTTTTCAGCCAACTTTTTACTTTCTACACCTTACATTTTAAAAATAGCCTCTTTACTCCTATTTCATTTCGGCTTGTCACCGGCGGGGACAACAGCGCCTGTATAATTGAAAAACAGCAGTTAAACAAGCACGAATATAGTCATATGACACACCGTTTTGTTCAGAAGAAGCTCAGCTATTGAGCCAGCACAACCACTCACAACTCAACCAAACACAAGTCAAACACCAAGCAACTGATTGCGCCAACTCGCAGAATAAACTATCAAAGAAAAATCCAAACATCCCACTGTAAATTTACAACTACAAATTATGTCTTACCTTCGCTGTTTTAATGGTTAAAAGTTGTGTCTGGTCACATAATATTCCAAGTAACAGCTACTCTCTGGATCAGTTTGGGTCGATTCAAGCAAGTTTCCATTTATTTAGATGGCAACACACGGTCTTTGTCTCCATCTAGTGGTTGAACTGTGCTATTGTGACAGATTTAGCCAACTGGACTACTTTCTATCTCATCCCAAATTTTTCAACATAACATTTTAATATAACGTTTTTTTGGGGAGTTGGGGTAGTTGGGGTAGTGCACTATAGGCCGCTGTGACACGGCCTAAGTTTTTGTCCTTAATGGCATTTTTTCCCCTTACATTACTTTTACTTTTATACTTTAAGTAGTTTTGAAACCAGTAATTTTACACTTTTACTTGAGTAAAAAGCTTGAGTTGATACTTCAACAAGTATTTTTAAACCCTAGTATCTATACTTCTACCTGAGTAATGAATGTGAGTACTTTTGACACCTCCGGAACAGAGCTACATCCCACATGATAAGAGGATGTGCACACTTATGCAACCACACCATTTATTTATTTTTTACTTCTAATTTTTCTCCTAAAAGATGTTTGATTGTTGAAAGGTTAGAGGTCACATTGAAGGTGGAAAAAGTTCTGAAATTATTTTTTTTACATCACAAAAAACAGACATTTTAACAGGAGTGTGTAGACTTTTTTAGTGCATTATATTTACTAATATATTATATTTATTTTCAGCTAATATTAGAATCATAACTCAGAGTTCAGATTCAAACATTTTTTGGGGAATATTTAATTTAAATAAGTGGTAGATCAGTGGATAAAATGAGTTAGAAGAAGTGATTTAAAGGAAGATAAAGACTTATCAAACAGGTTGATCCAGAGCCCTGACAGCAAAGACCAGGCTCCATATTTATCTGTGCTGATAATCAGCACTAATTCATTTCCCTCCACTCAGTGTGAAGTTAGAGAAAAACTAATGGAGGCTTTATTTATTGAATGATTGATGTGTTTAAACTGCTGATGGCACAGATAGATTTCAAAGAGCTGTAAGGACACATAAGTCAACAGGAGGTTCAGCTGGAGATGAGTTGGACAGTGGAGAAGATACATTTCATGTTTTTAATCAAGTTGTGTCCGTTTGCATCATTATCGCTGTGTGCACTGTTGTACAATACATGCAAGATGCTGCACTAATGTAGAAAACTAGATGGAAAGGATGTCATTGGATAGGGTTGGATCACATGATCTCACCTACAAGTTTAAAATGATATAGTTCTTGTTAAAGACAGCTGATTGGCTGAGCAGTGTTTACTCACAGACTGATGCAAATGATGAGTTAAATATGGTTATGAGATATAAATGATTCATCTTGACATCATCATTATGCAAATAAAGCTGGATACCTTTAATATTTACACACTGAGACTCTCTGAAATGTAATGTGGAGCCTTTAAAAGTGATCAATCAAATGTTTCAAATCAATGGTAAACAAACAGGTAAGCAGTGAAGTGATGATAGAAATGGAGTTAACTCTCAGTGTGATTCTGAGACGCTTGATAAATATGAGCCCAGGCTCACAGTCTGACTTATAACACCTGTTTTTATCTTGATCTGCATCAAACTGCTCATGTACAACTCATCTGTAAAGTGCTGACTTCAGCTAAATCCAGAGATAACTGTTCAGTTTGGAGTCAGTTAAGAGACTTAAGTGAAGACGACAAAATCCAGATCAGACTCCAGATGGATCATCAGGATCCAGCTGATCCTCTCTCAACACTCCTGGATGTTCACTCTCACTCTGACAGAGATCAATCATCCCATCTGATGAGAGAAGAAGAAAGAACAGAGGAGATAAATTAGTGTTTAGTGAGACTCACTTGATCAGCTGTCAGTCAGTGATGCAGCACATCCAGTATAAAGAGCAGCAGAGACTTCAGTCCTGTTCAGACCAGAAGTGGAACAGCTGTGCAGCGTAGCTTGCTTCCTTTCAGCTCTCATGTTAACGTGTTGGAGTGAACACACTGAGCTCCAAGCTCACACACCTGCACACACTTTTACTATCAAGTGTGTTTCCTCTGCAGATTTCACTCAAGTACACAGAGGAAATAAAGTGCTGAGAGTCATGAACACATCATTACTGCAGAAACAGAGACATTCACTCATCAGTTTACTGATGGATTTACTGCTGATACATGTCAACTCTTATCAAAGTTTAAAGCTACAGAGTCTCTGTGGGATTTGAAGATGTTTCCTGCTGTTAAATCATCACATGACAATCAGTCAGAGCTCTCAGCTAAACAGCTGCTGTGATTCCTGGACTTCAGCAGAGGTTCTGGTCTGTATAAAGACCACATGGTTACTAAACGTAATGATGCTTGTGTGAAATCAGAGGCAGTGATTTGCAGGCTGCAGTCAGACTGATCTTAGAGCTCTGACAAAGATGAACTCATCAATAGTTTAGTGTTGAAATGAGAGAACAAACACTTTGAGATCAGATTTGATGATGAGGACCACTGTCTCTATACATCTTGTAAGGCTGTCAGCTGTAATCCAGCTTTATTTCCTGCAGACATCAACACAACAACAACAGTCGTCTTCACATCGACTCAAACACATGATCACAACAAGCTTCTGGCTCATCTGATTGGCTGACTGTTCTCTCTCTCTCTGTCTTTCTGTCCAATCCTGAAGCCTGTCACCATTCTCCTCTCACAGCTTCACTGAGGAAAGCAGCACTGAGAAGGTTGGAGCTTCACCAGGAAATAATGGATCTACTGACCTCAGAGTCTCCAGTCTGCAGTCTGGACTCTGCTGAAGATCGATCAACCGCTTCACTCCTGAATCCTTCAGGTAGTTGTCTCTCAGATCCAGCTCTCTGAGATGGGAGGAGTTGTCCTTCAGAGCTGAGGCCAGATAATCACAGCTGATCTTTGACAAACTGCAGCGCCTCAATCTGCATAAAGAATAAAGAATAAAAGATTTGAGTTCAGATGTGAGTTCAGAAGACAAAGTTCCTGTTTGAAATCATTCAGTGTTTCATAATGTGTTGAGATGTGAAGAAGGTTTAGAAGCTGCTGAACAGCCTTCAGAGGATCTGAGAGGAGCTGAAAATAGAAAGATTTTTAAACATCAACTAAAAACCATCGGTTTAGTCTGGCTTTATGTCCTGTTTATCATTTTATGCTTTTATTATTTATATTGATTTTATTTGTGATCATTATTCATTTTATTCTATTTTATTTTATTTTATCAACATTTTACTGATCATTATCATTATTTTTTTAAATCATTATCCTAGTTTACTAATGTATTTTGTGTCGTAGTTCACAGTTTTATTCATTGTTATTGTTTTATTATCTTTTACTATTTATATTTAGCATCAGTATTAACTTCTCATTTTTTATTATTGTCTTGTTCAATTAACAGTTTTTGCTTCTTTAGTTGTTTTAATAAAGAGAAGAGGAGGAGAGGAGAAGAGGAGATGAGAAGAGGAGAGGAGATGAGGGAAGGAGAGGAGGAGAGGAGGAGAGGAGGAGGAGAGTAGAAGGAGAGGAGATGAGAGGAGGAAAGGAGAGGAGAGGAGTGGAGGAGAGAGGAGGAGAGAGGAGGAGAGGAAGACGAGAGGAGAAGGAGAGGAGAGGAGAGGAGGAGGAGGAGGAGGAGAGGTTTGAATACTTTGATAACATTGTATTTCTGGTGTGGTTAATATCAAGGAAGATACATGTAATGTACCTTTGTAATGTCTTCCAGCCTATATCTAAATATGAATAATAATCATGTAGCTCATCAGCTGACTGCTGCAGAGGGAACATGGTCAGAGACTTCAGGCTCATCTCTTCCCTCCTCTGATGTGACTGCAGCTCCAGAGCTCATAACTGCTGAACCAACATCCAGTAGCAGCACTACCTAAACATCCATTACACACATTTAATACATAAAGTCAGAGAGTTGTTCACTGAATCGCTAACTACAGCCAGGTGAAAGAAGTGGGAGGAGACAGTCGCTGACCTCAATTTCACTCACTCTAGCAGGAAATGTTGGAGCCTCATACGCTGTCTAGGAGCTGCACAGAAGCCCCCTAGCCATAACTGAGCATCTGTCACACCTATCCAATTTGCATCCCACCTACTGTCTATTGCAAAAGCAACCCAAGATAAACACACCGGAAGAGCAGTTACAAAATGTAATATGGAAAGGCAGCAGGATATGACAACACCTTTCCAGAGTTCATGAAACATCTTGGCCCCCGAGCCCTAACCTGGCTGAAACAATTCTACACCAGGATCACACAGACAAACTTGATCCCAAAGAAATGGCAGACAGCAAAAGTTATTGCCATACCAAAACCTGGCAAAGACCACAAACTACCAGCAAGCTACCGCCCAATCTCTCTACTCATCGTTCCCTTCAAAATCCTGGAACGCCTAATACTACAACGTATTTCTCCAGGAGTAGAGGATATTCTCTGTGTGGATCAGGCAGGTTTCTGCAAGGACCGCAGCACAGGACAACAAATACTGGCCCTTACCACCTTCATCGAAAATGGATTCGAGAGCAGACTAAAGACAGGGAGTGTGTTCCTCGACCTCACAGCCATCTACAATACTGTCTGGCACAAAGGCCTCCTACTGAAACTCACAAAGGCGTTCCCTGCCTGGGGATCCAGTGTATTCCATCTGCACAATGCAAAAGCTGCCAGAGAACTAAACATCCATCTGAGCGGACTCAAGCTGAAGCATGCCTCTAATCCAACCTACCTTGGAGTGACCCTTGACAGGACCCGATCCTTCAAGGAACATCTAAAAAGGGACGGCAGCTAAGGTGAAGTCAAGGAATAACCTGCTCTGCAAGCTCGCTAGTGCAAAATGGGGGGCACCACCTCAGCACTGGCCCTTGCATATTCTGCAGCAGAATATTGTGCCCCTGTCTGGTCCAAGTCATCCCATACCCACTACGTAGACACCCAACTCAACACAACCATGAGAACCATAACCGGGACCATTCGCTCAGCACCACTCCCCTGGCTCCCTATCTTATCAAACATACCCCCTCCACATATCCGGCGAGCAGCACTCACTCAAAGGATGCTTCAAAAGTCCAAAGACTCTCCCCATCTACCAATCCATAAAGTCATCTACAACCCACCCACTGCTCGACTTCCATCCAGGCGGCCAATTTGGAAGAACACCCCACCAGCTGACTTCACCATCCAATCAGCTTGGAGAAATGAATGGGAGTCCAAAGAGGTCCCAAACAAACATCTGGTGTCAGACCCCAACCAACAGGTTCCTCGCACCAACCTCCCAAGGAGACAGTGGTCTACACTAAATCGTTTCAGGACTGGATCTGGCCCCTGCTTGGCCAGCCTTCACAAATGGGGCAGTAGCCCAAGTCCACTGTGTGCTTGTGGAGAGGAGCAGACTATGGAGCACATCATAGAAGTTTGTTCATCATAGAAGACTTTGCATTCGCTAAATAGAAAGTTGTTGTTCATTCATGTTCCATCTCTAGTGTGTGTGTTCATGTTGCTTCACTTATGAGCAGCGTGTGTGGTTTGGTGCTTATGTCTCAAGTGTTTTAGTGTCCCAAACAGAATCTTGTTTAGGGCCACTAACATCCTAGGGATGTTGACTGTCGGCTTGGTTGGTAACACCATGATTTAACTCTTTAAATGCTACTTGATGATTTATATGTTGAATCTGTTGATTGTGAGAGTATTTATTAATGTGATACTTGGTTCATTCATGTGTAGAAGATTGCTTTAAAAACAGTGTGTCATTTAAAAGCTCCATCATTTCAAACATTATCATTTAAATATTACATTCAATGAATATGACAGTAAAATGTTACATTCATGTTCAAATGTACTCAAATTCATTCATTACCTGATGTGAAGCTTGATAATTATAACAGTGAGCAGAGGTGGAGTGGCCGTCGGGACGATTGGGAGATTTCCCGGTCGGCCGGTCGGCCACCGAGGTCAGGTGGACCAGCCCACATTTAATGTGAGCGGCCGCGAGACGTGTGTAAGCCGGCCCTATGCATTATACATCATTATTACTACTTCAAGGCTCTATCCTCCGCGAAAATCTCCAAGGCTATACTATTTAATAAAGGAAACGTCCAACCAACATTTATACCACTTGCTTACTCTCCCTATCTCATTCATGGTTACTCTGCACACTTTGATCTCTCCCATCAATCTACTCCTTTTTGTGTAGCCTATCTTAATTTAATTAATTATTCAGGCGTTACAAAGCTTTCATGGTCATAAATAATAAAAAAAAAACGAACTGCAGTTTCATTTCTTTGCTTGTTCTTGAATTAACGTAGAATGAAGCAAAGACTCCTGGGATTGCAGGTCAAGTCTATTTTCGAAAATGTAGGGGGATATCATGAGCGGCACCACGTCTGATGGCATCACCCTAAAGATACGTCAGACAGACAGAGAAAGCGACCAAGTTCGGAAAAGACCAAGTTCGGAAAGCGACCAAGTTCGAGCGAAACATGTTTGACAGTGAAAAGATTAACGTGATTGCTTGCATTGTTGTGGCATCATGGAAGGCAAGAAGAGAAAGGAGAAAGGAGTCGCTGAAAAGGACAGAATAAAAAAGAAGCGGATGCTGGAGAGGGATGCATCTAAGTGCTCAAAAATAACAGATTTATTCCGAAGTCAGGCATCAACGAGTAGTGCAGGTAAATTGCCAGAAAAACAGTTAGTCGGACTGGTGGTGGGCCGGTGGTGGGCTGGGCCAGTCAGAATTCTCCCTGTGGCTTTTAGTGCCCCACTCCGCCCCTGACAGTGAGTAACTTTATTTACATTTAATGTTTCATTGAAAGGAAATAGGACACTTTGGGGTTTCATAATATTTGTAAATGTGGATATTTTCCTGTTGATTTATTTGCAATAGCATATACAGTATTTATAATCTTTTCTTTGTTTAAAGGTTTTTCACCTAATGAAAGGACTAATGATGTGTGGAAGAATATGAAAAATGGGTAGGTGTGGCAGCAAACACTTCAGGGTGTCGGGTCAGGACACTAATTGTGATAATTCAGGTGAGAGTGTAGGGGGAAAAAAGATGAGGAGTCCAGGTAGATATTTGACGATTTATCTAGTCATTTGAACTTTTGTGCGTGTGGTTGTTGCCGTGGTGAGAAACAGTCAAGTCCTGCCGTCGTCTCTCTGTATCACTTGCTCTACAGGTGCAGGCAAGCAGAGTGAGTGATGCATTTGTGTGCACAGAGAAGCGTCGGAAATCAGAGACTCCAGCGAACACTGCATGGGAGCACAGCCTTTTTTACAAATGAGACTAGTGAAACTAATGAAGTACAGCTAATGCCTTACAACCAATCACATACAACAGTCAAACTGAACTTCTGCAAAGAAAAGAAGAAAAAAGACAAAGCAAAGCTGTTTGGTCATTGAGTGAAATCCAGTTCAACTCTGAGTAGATGGATCTTTCTCCTTCAAGTGGAGAAGCTGCACACATTCTTAAGAAAGACAAAAGTTGAGAACAATATTAAACAGGTCTTTACAGACAGCAGACAAGCATCACACAACTATTACATAGAAAACTAAAGAGGAGGAATAAAGAAAGAACAAATACATGAAATAAGTCAATAAATGGTGAATGGACTGCACTTATAGAAAAGCTTTCTGGTCTTCCAACCACTGAAAGCTCTTTTACACTACAAGTCACATTCACACATCGCTGGCACAGACATCAGGAACTATTCAGGTTCAGTATTTAGTCTAAAGACACTTCCACATGTGGGCTGGAGGAGCCGGGAATTGAACCAGCGATCTTGTGAATGCTGGATGAGCCGCTCTACCTCCTGAGTCACAGCTCCCCCTAAATAAGAGGAGGAGTCCCAGGGATTCTCTGGAAGTTGAACTTTCTCTGTTAACTTCCAGAGTTTCATGGATTTGGTCTTCTCCATTCATTTCAGTGAGAAGAAATAAAGACACAGCTCCTTGTGAAATATGTAGAAGCACTGTTGTGTTTTCAGGAATCTATTCTTCTGTAAACACAACAAACAACAATAATGATGATGTTGATATCTAATTCATGTGATCCATCACATTTTCTTTTCATTCAGAGAAATTGTGAAATTGAAATAAATAAGCAGTAATGCAAATCTTCCCTAAAAAAATCAGTCTCAGTTCTCCTATCAGATCTAAATCATTGTATAGAAATAGAAGTTGCCAGTCTCAGCAGCTCCTGCACTTCCTCTCCAGTCATTTCCACCACATCCAAAAATGTTGTGACTGCATCAACAACTCTCTCTGTTCTCTCAGATTTCTGCCTCAGTGGCTCAGTTAATCAGCACGGCCACAAATGCTCACAACTTCATCTTCTCCTTCCAAAAACAATCTTCATCATGCTTCCTACCTGATTTGTTCTCCCTCACTTGTTGAATCTTTTCATTCCTGGCTGCTTCCTCATGGCTCAGCCTTCTCTTGGTCCTGATCCTCATGACTTCCATCTCTTTCTTTCTCTGTGGACAGTCTGCTTGCCTCATGACTCCCCCACACTCATTACACTTGGCTTTGTTTGTCACTATTTCTGCTGCTGCAAGTCTCATCTCCTCATTGTCCACATATGCCCATAGTGGCTAGCAGCTAAAAGCTACGATCTTTGTTCACATCGTAATAACACGATTTCCACAAAGTCGACATTTTACACATCGTGCTGCTCTAACTGAACCATTTACAACAAGTAACCACTAATACACAGTGTGTGTGTGTGTGTGTGTGTGTGTGTGTGTGTGTGTGTGTGTGTGTATGTGTGTGTGTTCTGAAGGATCAATATCAATGATCAGACATTATTCATTAAAACACATTAAAGAATATAATAAAGAAATATTTCTCCTTCATCAAGTAAACTTGATGAGTTTCAAACAGATATTAGTTGAGAGGATCTTCTGTATACAGATGTGACTCTTTACCAACAATTACAAACATTCATTTAACAACTAACAGTGAACATTTTCTACACTTTCTTTAACAATCATCTTTTATAACTACACACTAAACTTTGTACAGTAACAATGAAAATACGGAAATAAAATGAACTTCATGATGTAAGTTATGTATGAACATAAATTAGTTTCAGCTGTTAAACATTAAGATCAACAATAGTAACAGACAGTCAGTGAACTTACATCAGAGTCTCCAGTTTACAGTTTGGACTCTCCAGTCCAGCAGACAGACGCTTCACTCCTGAATCATACACGTTGTTTCCACTCAGGTCCAGGTGTGTGAGATGGGAGGGGTTGCACTTCAGAGCTGAGGCCACAACTTCACAGTGAGTCTCTGAGAGTCCACAGTTAAAAAGTCTGTGATGACAGATAATAAATAATACACACTTTAATATTAAATATAGATTTGAGGCATTTTGATGACTAAACAAACGACGAGATGTGACGACGAGCTCAGTTCTCTCTGTTGGCAGAGCTGGTCGGACATCAACCTCTTAACGCACGCTGTTCCGTCTACGGGACGGGACGGGACGGATGTTAGGAGGTAGCCACACGTTCCTCTGAATGTTTTAAACACCAACCCTTAAACATATATATTCATGCCTACATTGTTGGAAAGCTTAGATTGCGCTGATTCATTCAAGACCACTCACGAATTATATGGTTGCTCACAGCCGTAATAGTATTAGCGATTAACTCGGCTAGCCACTCAGCTAAGTAAGAAAAGCTATAATGCCTACATACCTTCAAAGTCTTCCCTTTATCCACAACGATCATCTTATGTCTCAGGACTTCCTGTACAGCTCGACAAGTATCCATTCTGCTGAAATATGAAATCCGTTTCCATAAAACCGAAATACTTTCCTCAATATGTCAACATGTATTTAGTCCAACACGTAACGTAATAACACAAATAACAAATCATATACGGTCCGTTTACGTCATTTCCTGACCTGCGCGTGCATCTCAGAGTACACGTGACTAGATGTTTACGACCGTGAGCCTCTTCTGCTTCTGACGACACCACACACAAGCCAATCGGTGTTTAGGATTAGGCAGCACGTGCCTCCAAAGCCAATGAGGACATGTGACCGACAACAATGACGACAAGGCTTTGATTGACAGCTGTTCCAGCCTATGGAAATATTCGGTGAAATGAAGTTGATAACCTTTTAGCCAATAGTCAGAGGTTTCCAACGGTGTATGACACTAAGGTATCAGTTTGGCTGTCCATAAACAAACTCCAAGCGTAACCGGCGTGCGCCCGGTGCATAAAAGGGTTGAACCATATATCATTACGCACTCGGCATTTTGGTACACGGTTGGTTCTTCTTCGACTTGACATATGACTTATACCAAAATAAATGAAATATCTCTGCATGTTTCTCCTCAAATCAACTGTTTAACAAACATCTGCAGGTTATATTGGGAACAGATCCATCACACCACTTTGTAACTGCTCACACACTGAATGCACATTTCTACTTTTTCAAATCTATTCATTATTTACATCTGCATTCATTGATATTGTGTTTGTAATTCATGATTTAATAATCCATGTTATGATGAGAATGTGTCATAATGTGAAGGAGGATAATTGAGACCAGTAGCTTCTATGTTTGAAGCGAAGAGGAAATGTGTAAATCTATCTTCCATCAAATGTGACTTTGTGCCTTGTCACAGTCTGGCTCTATGTATGTTCCTCTCAGCTCTGAGTGAGTCTGGCTCTACTAAGCTCTCACTCACCACAACTTTCTTCCTCTCTGCTTTATGTGACTATCTAGTCATGTACAGTGCTGCTTATGGAGCGGCTTGTTTAGTGTTGGCTTAGTTACTCTTCATGTAGAATTCACTCTCTTAGCTTGTATTTATCCTCCATCATTTATGTGTTACACTTGTGTTATCCAGTCCTTTTGCTCATTTTCCTCCTTCAGTGTTTATGAGCATCTTGTGTCACCACAGTAGTGATGTCTGTATGTTGTTAGTGTTCAACATTAGATGGACATTAAGCAGCTCTGCACTACACCACTCCCAGAAATGTGTGTTTGACTTGTGATGAGGATATCTTGACACGTGTGAATGTGCTTGCAGGTTCTCCTTGTAGTGAAACACTACTCATGTAGAACTTTGGCAACAAGCAGGTGTAACACATGTTTAACACTTTTATAGTGTGCATGTGTGAATCTTTACTGTAATACTGATGCTTCAGATGAGAAAGCAGCTTTATAATGTTGATAATCACATCTGGACTTACTGAGCCTTTCTGCAGTTCCTCACAGCTGGGATCAGTCTCCGTTTTCCCTCCCGTGATGTGTTGTATTTCTTCAGGTCCAACTCATCCAGAACCTCCTCTGACATCTGCAGCATGTAGGCCAGAGCTGAGCAGTGGATCTCAGAGAGTTTCTTCTCTGATCTGTTCTCTGACTTCAGCAACTCTTGGATCTCCTGATGTACTGAGCGGTCGTTCATCTCCATCAGACAGTGGAAGATGTTGATGCTTCTGTCAGGAGAGATATAAGGACTGTTCATCTGCTTCAGGTTGTTGATGACTGTCTGGATGGTTTCTGGACTGTTGTCTGTCTGACCCAGCAGGTCCTCTAAGAGACTCTGGTTGGACTCCAGAGAGAGGCCATGAAGGAAGCGGACAAACAGGTCCAGGTGGCCATTTTCACTTCTGAGAGATTTCTCCACGGCTCTCTTCAGGAAGTCATCCAGAGATGAGTAACTGTAGTCTTCTCCCAGGAAGTCCTTCAGTACCTCTGTGTTCCTGCTGGTGTAACAGTGGTACATGTAGACTGCAGCCAGAAACTCCTGAACGCTCAGATGAACAAAGCTGTAGACTGTTTTCTGGAAGATCACACTCTCTCTTTTGAAGATCTGTGTACAAACTCCTGATAACACCGAGGCTTCTGTGACATCAAGACCACACTGCTCCAGGTCTTCTTGGTAGAACATGATGTTTCCTTTCTCCAGTTGTTCAAATGCCAGCCTCCCCAGCTTCAGAAGAAGGTTCCTGTCAGCCTCCATCAGCTCCTGTGGACTCGTCTCATGTCCCTCATCATACTTGTTCTTCTTCCTCTTTGTCTGAACCAGCAGGAAGTGTGAGTACATGTCAGTCAGGGTCTTGGGCAGCTCTCCTCTCTGGTCTGTAGTCAACATGTGGTCCAGAACTGTAGCAGTGATCCAGCAGAAGACTGGGATGTGACACATGATGTGGAGGCTCCTGGATGTCTTGATGTGTGAGATGATTGTGCTGGACTGCTCTTCATCACTGAATCTCCTCCTGAAGTACTCCTCCTTCTGGGGGTCAGTGAAGCCTCGCACTTCTGTTACCCTGTCCACACTTGAAGGAGGGATCTGATTGGCTGCTGCAGGTCTGGTAGTTATCCAGATGAGAGCCGAGGGAAGCAGCTTCCCATTGATGAGGTTTGTCAGCAGCACGCTGACTGATGACTTCTGTGTGACATCAGACACGACCTCACTGTTGTTGAAATCCAGTGAAAGTCTGCTTTCATCCAGGCCGTCAAAGATGAACAGAACTTTACAGCCAGCGAGCTTCTCTGCTGTGAGCTTCTGTAATGTTGGATAGAAAACATGGATCAGCATGAGCAGACTGTACTGCTCATCTTTGATCAAGTTCAGAGACCTGAACGAGAACAGAATCAGCAGACTGATATCTTGGTTGTTGGAGCGCTGTGCCCAGTCCAGAGTGAACTTCAGCACTGAGAAGGTTTTTCCAACGCCAGCGACGCCGTTCATCAGAACCACTCTGACTCTGTGTAAGACTTCACAGATGTCCTGATCCTTGGTTGGAGCGTCATGGAGGGTCTTCATCTTGGAAGCTGTTTCAAGCTGCCTCACCTCATATTGGGTATGAATCTCTTCAGTTTCCTGTTGGTCAGGTAAGACTTTAAAGATGTCCTGACACTTGATTGGAGCGTCATGGAGGGTCCTCACCTTTGAAGCTCTTTCAAGCTGCCTCATCTCATGTTGGGTATTAACCTCTTCACTCTGTCCCTCTGTGATGTGGACCTCAGTGAAGATGCTGATGAGGAAGGTTTTAGTTTCTGGTTCATGAGTTCCTTGAGTCACACATTCACATGTGCTGCTCAGACTGATCTGATGTTCATCTAAAACCTCCTGCAGACCACTTTCTGCTGAAAGAGAAGAAAAAAGGTAGAATGAAACAGAAATCAGTGTGAGTGTTAATGTTCAGTAGGATAGAGGAGGTAGATTCCTGTTTTCAGAGATGATGACATCAGCAGACAGATCTTCAGTCTTACTTTGTACAGTGCTGGTCTGATTGTCTGTCTGCAGTCCAGGTCTGGTTCTGGATCTTTTTCCACACTGGGGACAGGAGGAGTCTCCTGATGAAGCAGACTGGTCCCAGTATGAGGTGATGCACTGTCTGCAGAACCAGTGTCCACAGCTGGTAGAGACTGGATCCTTCAGGACGTCCTGACACAAAGAACAGCAGAACAGCTGCTCCTCCACAGAAACAGTCCTCCTCTTCCTCTCTCTGTGGACATGAACACATTCTTTATGTCACATGACATTAGTGGAGGCCAACCGACAGCTCACAAGCTGCATGCAGCTCTTTCCCCACATAAACAGTCCAGACTGTCAGTATTTACACACTTACACACTTTCTGTTCTTCAGCCTCTGAGATTCAACACATTCAGTTTGAAATAAAATAATAAATACTACAATCACAAGAGTTTAAAATGAATTAGACAGAGACAACAATGTGCCAGCAAAGGCAGAGAAGAAGAAGAAGACTGCAAGCTAGTAAACATGGATGTAAACAATGCAGGATTTAAAATAGATGTTTGATGAGGAGGGAAGTGGATTCAACACATTAGTTAGACCACAAGGAGACACACAATGTGTTTTGGTAAGTAAGTCAATGTGAACATGACTTTAGTCTGTTAACAAGAAAACTCCACAGGCTCCTTTAAGCTACTCTGATCCATTAAAAGTCAGGAACAATAAGCAGGAGGAAACTGAGCCAAACAGAAAAGTCCACTAGTGAAAAATAACAGACTGCTGCTCTTTTGTGTTGTGCTGCTGAACAGAGAGCTCTGCTAAATATCTTCATAATGCATCTTTTCATGAGTGTTTCTCTCTCTCTGTTTCTGCTATAGTCTCTCTCCCTCTGTGTGAGTGTGATACAACACTTTGACACATTTGACTTTTCCCAAACGTTAAACATCAGACTCAGTTTGCTCTGCTGCAGTGGTCAGTCTGCAGTGATAAATCAGCTGCAGCAGGCTGTTTCTATACATTTACATGACCTCCTCCCATATTTAGTGTCTTTGAACAGGAACACGTTAAGACACAGTCTGTATTACATGAGACCAAACATTGTACCTGCTGCTGCAGTCCTTTAGTAAATAAGGACAGACACAGTTTGACTTGTTAGTAAATCCTTAGTAAATATCACCCTGGGTTACCTGCTGCTACTTTACATTTATTGACTGGAAAATTAAAAACTAACTATATCTACAAGACAACCTTAATGAAAGTGTCTCACTGAATCATCTTCATCTCAGTTTACAGTAGAAACAGTCTCTTACTTTGTGTCTGAGGGTCCAGGTTCATTACTGAAGACTAGAGGATATTCTTTAGACTGGTCACTCTTCATAGACAGACAGCTGGATATTACAGACTCTGCTCTCTGTCTGTAGAAACAACAAATGTTTGACACTCATCATTATTTCTTGTAAAGAGCAGATGTAACATGATTTAGTGATGACAACAGTTATGTTCATATCTCCTGCATGTTTTAAACATTTGTAATCTGGATATATTTGTAGAAAGAGTTTTTAACATGTAAATGTTTGACATGTGTTAAAATGACAACAGTTTATTTAGTAACAGTTAAACTAAAGGCACTGCTGCCTGATGCTGGACTGTCACATTCACTTCCTGGCTAGAAAACAAACAACACCATCTGTCCTCTGCTACTTTACCTGTATTAAATATTGCTTCAAGCAACTAATAAACATTTCAGAACAGCAATCAAGCTGTCTTTCCTCTAAATGACAGAAATAATGCCGTGAATTAAAAAGCATAGAATGATATAAGAATCATTTTGTAATGTAGATGATTATATAAAGACAAGAACAGAGAGGCTGAGGAGAAGCTTTCTTCCCCATGCAGTCACAATACTGAACAGCAATAAATGAGTCACTCACTGAACCTTCAACTCTAAACATTCATGAACTGTGCTAAATATGAATCTCAATATGCTGCGTAGGTATATGGCAACAGAACCATTTGATTACAGTAATTAGTGCCAAACTGCAGCACACTGTCTGTAAAATGCACAAATTAACTGAAAATGTTCAGAAAATGAGAATAAAAGTCAAATGAAGAAAATCTGCTTCAGTCATCAGTCGACCTCTGTGAGCACATTTGGTTTGTTTGTGTTTTTTGGGAGTTTTACAGCAAACATTCAGACTCTTGATTGGACACTGATACAAAATGAGGAGGAAAATCAACATGAAACAGACGGCTGAGCTTCAGGTCTTCAATAACTTCCTGTATGAACACAGGTAGGTCTGTTTGGACCCATGAAGACCTCCAGGCCCAGCTGACACACATCATTAATCCCAGGTAGTATTTGGTCAGATTAGGACTGCTCGGTGTGTTTGGAGCACCGTGAGATGCTACTGGTTCCCTCCTGAGACAGTTTGAGTCCAGCTGGACGTCAGCAGAGAGGAAACAGGACTGCTGCTGGACAAACAGGAAACAGAAAAACAGTCCAGAGCTGATACTTCCTGTCTGCTTCATCTCACAGTTCAAATGATCCTCTACAACACTGCGGCTGGAGCTCCACATGGATCGTATCATTTCATATCTACCTCAGTGTTCATTATAGAATCATTAATTAATATCCTGGTGATAATAAAACATGTTTTGATGCTGATGTGAACAGATGTGCAGAGTAAAGTTTGGACAGACTGACGCTTAGTGAAGAAAACGCAGCTTCACTCTGAATATTATGAGCAAACAGCAGGACGGACCAATCATCAAACACACTCACTGCCTCTTCATTAGGAACACCTGTGTAATCTAATCCAATACAACAGCTCTGATATACATTTAGGAAGTTTATACAGTGTTAACATTGTTAGGAAAGAGATCATTCTATTCATTTATTAATCAATATATGTATATTAATAAAAACGTTGTACTAACTCCCACTTCAATGTTTGCTGATCATGTTTGATGTACTGTTGCTGTTTTTATGTCTTGTTAGGTGTCTTTGAGTGTTTTGAAAGGCGCCTATAAATAAAATATTATTATTATTAACATACATGAGAGGGGAAAATATTAGGAACACCATTCAATGTAATTCACCTCTGTATGCCACCACCACTTAATACGACCTCAAAGTAGAATTATCACCTTTTTGACAATGTTAACAAAATTTGAAAATGTATAAACTTCATAAAAGTAGAATTTCTATCAGAGCTGTTGAGTTGGATTAGAAAGCACAGCTGTTCTAATGAAGTCACAGTGAGAAACGTCATTGATTGAATCTTCTGGACACAGTGAGCAGCAGCTACAGAGACGGTCAACATCAGGCTACAACATGCTCAAACTAAACACTGCTGAGATTCAACAGTGACAGGAAGTCTTCCATCAACAGCTTTCTGTCATCACATGGTTGAATATCAACACTGGACTCAGGGGCCTGTTTCAGAAAGCAGGTTTAGTGAAAACTCTGAGTTAGTTAACCCTGAGATGAGGGAAACTCTGGTTTTTCGGTTTCACAAAGCCAGTTCAGCTTAACTCTGATTCAGTTACCATGGCAACATACTCTGTGAACCTAACCTGCTCGCTGGCAGGTTTTCTTCAACTAACCCTGAGTTTCTCCTCCTTTTTAGTTGAAGCCCGCAGACTGAAGGAGGTGTCAGACATGGTGTGTTTCTTAAAGAGTCAGTTATTATATATATATATTATATTGAAGCACAAACGAAGCACAAATCTCCGTCAGAGGGTGATCAGACCCCGCTGGGATGTTTTATCTCTGATGATGTTCTGTTTGAGTGTTTCCATTTTTCTGTACAATCGATAATTTATCTGAACAATATTCTCAACCCTCGTATCGTCTGTATGACACCACATGGACATGCTCTCAGTTCAGAACAAGTTCTCTGTTCAAGTTCATGTTTCCAAGGCAACCGTCTGTCAGGCTGTCACAAAGGCAATATTTGAAGATGATTGATAGCCAAGTGGTTACTGCTCATGCTTCACAGTGGCAATGTCACTGGTTCGCTACCACTAAGGAACTTTTTTTTCTCTCTCTCTGTATACCAGCTACTGTTAAATTAAGGTGAAAGTGCCCAAACATAAAACTAAATTTGACTATTGCACTGAAACATTTACACTTTTGTAGTGTTGTATGTATAAAGGCATAGGTGTTGCTTTCAAATAGACAATATTAAATACTGGCAGTGTTGGGATGGCTGAAAAATTGACTTTCTTTTTTGCTTAGAAGATTTCATCAACTACTGAAATATATATCACATGTTGAATGTAGCATTTAAATGCTGTTTAATGACTGGGTTAATGTGAGTTTTCTTTTTGAACTCACTGCAGGAAATCAAACTATTATATCTGGGACTGTTTTCATTCTTGAGCTTCAGCAACAATATTTGATGGAGGCGATCGAATCAAGACACAAAGCTTCAACGTCCACATGACCTCAGCCCACTCTACTCACTGAATAAAGGCCATGAGATATGGTCGAAAGCTTCCAGGCTAGTAAGTGAACCTTTGGTGCTTCGATTATCTCCATCAAATTATAAAGCAGATGAACAAAAGTACCTGGACAGCCGTGTGCACATCTGTTACTGCAGTGAGCTGCATCTGTCCGTTGGTTGTGAGCAGTTCACATCACATCAAGGTTTTAGGTCTGGAGACATAAAATTATAAATAAAAGAAGAAAAAAGTTGAGCTAAATGCTAATATCAGCATGCTAACAGATGCTAACATGCTGATATACAGTTTGAAGGTATTTAAACCAATGAGCTGCTGACAGAGCTCGCCAGCATGGATCAAAATCTACCGTTTGTGTTTGTGGACTAGAAAAATGTTTTTTATCATCTTCTCTGGATTGAATCAGCTCCCTGTGGGGGTCCTGACCCCCCGCTGGGAGCCACATTCTTTCATGTCCTTTAGTCTGCTGGACTGATCTGAGCCACTTCTCTTCAGTTTACAGCATGTGACGATATCGCCCACATACTATTGTGCCACTGACGTTCTTCTCTGTTGTCCATAGATCTAATGTTCTCTAATGTTCTCAGAGTATTTATGCTTCAATATAAATTGAGTCTTAAAAGGACACATCCTGTCTGACTCCTCCTTCAGTCTGCAGGCTTCAGCTACAGAGGAGAAACTCAGGTTAGCTTCATGGAGTATGTTGCCATGGTAACTGAGTCAGAGTTAAACTGAACTGGTTCTGTGAGTTTCCATCTCCATCAGATAGGAGTCATTTATACACAAAGACAGAAACAAACTGTTGGAATTCTTGTACATAAAGTTATCTCATATTTACTCCTTTCTATAATCATTAACCTTTATAGTCATAGTATACAAGCTTGCTGTTTTAAAGTTGTTTTTCAGGAAATCTCCGAAGAGTGTGTGACATACTTGTGACCCCCACCCTTTAGAGCAGCAATGACTATGTAAATTAGGGAAGGTCCTGAAGAGAATAAAAACAAAGGGTTCGGCAAGGTTTGCTCAGAGCAGGTTGGAGATTGTAACTTAGCAGATCTCTGTCCGTTCTCCTTGCAAGTAGAAACTCTAATGCTGTTGTCTTGTCTTCCTTTGTCTGATATTGTAAGTGAAAAACAATCAACAAAACAAAACAACGTGTTTCTGTCTTTTGGACTCATTTTAACAGGTATGTGTATGTTGTAATGTACTCCCATTATCAGTTCACTAAATGTATTTTTCATTTTCACTTTACTGTGTTAAGTGTGATAGAGGATAGCTTTCAAGTGTTTCATTGTATGATATATATATTTGTGTTTCAATTGTTTTACATTCACATTATTATTATTTCACATTTCATGCTGCTAATATTTAAGCTAAATATGTTAACAGTGTCATTTAGTCACATAATTTGAGTTTGTGGCACTTTGTTCATATTTGATTGTATTTTATGTCATTCACATGTTGAGTCTGCATGTATCCCAACTGAGAGAGATGTGTTGCAGAGATAAAAGAGACTAAAAATAACAGTTTTGCTGTCTTTGACTCATTTTAACAGAACACAACACAGACTGCCCCAGTTACATAAGGAAGGAAAACAAAGAAGGAAGGAAGGAAGGAAGGAAGGAAGGAAGGAAGGAAAAGAAAGAATGAAGACAGGAAGGAAGGAAAAGGAGGAAGGAAGAACTTTATTCATTTATTATATTTATGTTTTAACTTTTAGTCATTTATTATATTCATTTATTTACTTGTATTCATACAATTCAACGTATACAGTAAGTGTTAATGATGATAAAGTGGAATCTGACTGTGTATCAGGCTGCTGTACACTTCCATCTGTTTCTCCTAAAGTCTTTCAGTCAGTTCACAGCAGCTCAGACAAACATGCAAACATACAATTCATCATATGAGAATTATTCCAATAATAAATGACTGATGAATAAATATGAACTCAGGTGGAAATGTGAATCTATAAATATCACCAAATTACACAGACAATTCTTTGTGAACCTTTAAAGAAATGAATAATAAATGATAAGAATAATGGAGCTTTATAATAAAGTGTGACATAAAGTCATATGGTGTCCTGGTGGTCCAGTGGTTCCACAAAAACATCCAACAGATTCAATCCGATATGAGTCATTTATCCACAAAGACAGAAAATAGATGTTAAACATGAAGCTGAAGCTCCACACAGGATAAAAACGCTGACACTTCATTTATTAGAATTAGGTCTTTGTTTATTATCAGCATGGTCCCACCAGCCTCCCTTCAGACCAGTAGAAACTTCTCAAAGCAACGTTACACAACACTTTACACAAAACTAACAAACATACAGCAAGAAAATAAAGCAGGAAACACACAGAAGATTCAAATGTCAGATGTACAGCATATCAAAGTAAATAAGTGGTAGATCAGTGGATAAAATGAGTTAGAAGAAGTGATTTAAAGGAAGATAAAGACTTATCAAACAGGTTGATCCAGAGCCCTGACAGCAAAGACCAGGCTCCATATTTATCTGTGCTGATAATCAGCACTAATTCATTTCCCTCCACTCAGTGTGAAGTTAGAGAAAAACTAATGGAGGCTTTATTTAATGAATGATTGATGTGTTCAAACTGCTGATGGCACAGATAGATTTCAAAGAGCTGTAAGGACACATAAGTCAACAGGAGGTTCAGCTGGAGATGAGTTGGACAGTGGAGAAGATACATTTCATGTTTTTAATCAAGTTGTGTCCGTTTGCATCATTATCGCTGTGTGCACTGTTGTACAATACATGCAAGATGCTGCACTAATGTAGAAAACTAGATGGAAAGGATGTGATTGGATAGGGCTGGATCACATGATCTCACCTACAAGTTTAAATGATAAAGTTCTTGTTAAAGACAGCTGATTGGCTGAGCAGTGTTTACTTACAGACTGATGCAAATGATGAGTTAAATATGGTTATGAGATATAAATGATTCATCTTGACATCATCATTATGCAAATAAAAGCTGGATACCTTTAATATTTACACACTGAGACTCTCTGAAATGTAATGTGGAGCCTTTAAAAGTGATCAATCAAATGTTTCAAATCAATGGTAAACAAACAGGTAAGCAGTGAAGTGATGATAGAAATGGAGTTAACTCTCAGTGTGATTCTGAGACGCTTGATAAATATGAGCCCAGGCTCACAGTCTGACTTATAACACCTGTTTTTATCTTGATCTGCATCAAACTGCTCATGTACAACTCATCTGTAAAGTGCTGACTTCAGCTAAATCCAGAGATAACTGTTCAGTTTGGAGTCAGTTAAGAGACTTAAGTGAAGACGACAAAATCCAGATCCAGACTCCAGATGGATCATCAGGATCCAGCTGATCCTCTCTCAACACTCCTGGATGTTCACTCTCACTCTAACCGAGATCACTGCCACCACTCCTTCCATCTGATGAGAGAAGAAGAAAGAACAGAGGAGATAAATGAGTGTTGAGTGAGACTCACTTGATCAGCTGTCAGTCAGTGATGCAGCACATCCAGTATAAAGAGCAGCAGGGACTTCAGTCCTGTTCAGACCAGAAGTGGAACAGCTGTGCAGTGTAGCTTGCTTCCTTTCAGCTCTCATGTTAACGTGTTGGAGTGAACACACTGAGCTCCAAGCTCACACACTTTTACTATCAAGTGTGTTTCCTCTGCAGATTTCACTCAAGTACACAGAGGAAATAAAGTGCTGAGAGTCATGAACACATCATTACTGCAGAAACAGAGACATTCACTCATCAGTTTACTGATGGATTTACTGCTGATACATGTCAACTCTTATCAAAGTTTAAAGCTACAGAGTCTCTGTGGGATTTGAAGATGTTTCCTGCTGTTAAATCATCACATGACAATCAGTCAGAGCTCTCAGCTAAACAGCTGCTGTGATTCCTGGACTTCAGCAGAGGTTCTGGTCTGTATAAAGACCACATGGTTACTAAACGTAATGAAACCTGTGTGAAATCAGAGCCAGTGATTTGCAGGCTGCAGTCAGACTGATCTTAGAGCTCTGACAACGATGAACTGATCAATAGTTTAGTGTTGAAATGAGAGAACAAACACTTTGAGATCAGATTTGATGATGAGGATCACTGTCTCTATATATCTTGTAAGGCTGTCAGCTGTAATCCAGCTTTATTTCCTGCAGACATCAACACAACAACAACAGTCGTCTTCACATCAACTCAAGCACATGATCACAACAAGCTTCTGGCTCATCTGATTGGCTGACTGTTCTCTCTCTCTCTGTCTTTCTGTCCAATCCTGAAGCCTGTCACCATTCTCCTTTCACAGCTTCACTGAGGAAAGCAGCACTGAGAAGGTTGGAGCTTCACCAGGAAATACTGGATCTTTGCTTTGATACTGACTGTGTTTAATACTAAACTGCTGAAACCAGCACAGACTGACTCCAACTCTCTACTGACCTCAGAGTCTCCAGTCTGCAGTCTGGACTCTGCTGAAGATCAATCAGCTGCTTCACGTCTGAATCCTTCAAGTTGTTGTAGTTCAGATTCAGCTCTCTGAGATGGGAGGAGTTTTCCTTCAGAGCTGAGGCCAGATAATCACAGCTGATCTTTGACAATCTGCAGTACTCCAATCTGCATAAAGAATAAAAGATGTTCACAGTTTTATTATCTTCATTGGTATATCTGGTTCATTTTTTGTACAGATAACTGTTGTAACAGATGTAGTGTTTGTGGTTTGGGATGGAGGGAGAGCCCTTATGTGTCTGTCCATGGTGACTGTTTTATATTTAAAAGAAGCTTTAGGCTGGAATAGCTTATCAACATTTCCAAGGTCAACATATTGTGTTTCTTCGACATGTGACAATGCTGCCACCTCATTGGTTCTTTGTCCAGGCTTTTGATTGGCTGCTTATATAGTGATATGATGGGTTTATAGTTGATTGAGAGGCTTGTGACCAGGTAGTGATGAAGTATGACAGCTGAGACAATATCATGGCATGTAGATACTTTCTGATGAGTCTGAAGCAGTTGACATTTGATTGAACCTTTTTTAGGATATTATTGACTTGTTGATCAAATGTTAGATGTGAGTCTAAGATGATTCCCAAGTACTTGACATTGTCAACCTCAATAATCTCAGCACAGAAGTAAGAAATGGTGTCTGACCTCAGAGTCTCCAGTCTACAGTTTGGACTCTTCAGTCCAACAGACAGACGCTTCACTCCTGAATCCTGCAGGTTGTTTTTACTCAGATCCAGCTCTCTGAGATGGGAGGAGTTGTCCTTCAGAGCTGAGGCCAGAGAAGCACAGCTGATCTCTGACAAACTGCAGTTAATCAATCTGAGTAAAGAATAAAAGATGTGAGTTTAGAAGACAAAGTTCCTGTTTGAAATCATTCAGTGTTTCATAATGTGCTGAGATGTGAAGAAGGTTTAGAAGCTGCTGAACAGCCTTCAGAGGATCTGAGAGGAGCTGAAAATAGACAGATTTTTAAACATCAACTAAAAAACATCTGTTTAGTCTGGCTTTATGTCCTGTTATCATTTTATGCTTTCATTATTTATATTTATTTTATTTATTATCATTATTCATTTTATTTTATCAACATTTTATTGTTGATCATTATCATTTATTTTATTATCATTTTCCTAGTTCACTAATGTATTTTGTGTCGTAGTTCACAGTTTTATTCATGTGTTATTGTTATTGTTTTATTCTTTTTCATTATTTATATTTATCATCAGTATTAGGAGAGGAGGAGAAGAGGAGAGGAGGAGGGAAGGAGAGGAGAGGAGGAGGAGGAAGAGGAGGAGAAGAGAAGAGGAGGAGGAGAGGAAATCATTTGTTGACAAAGGCTTTCTGGATTATTGGCTCATTTTAGATGAGTGACAGCGAGTCCATTCACCAAAAGTTTAGGAACATGTGGATTTACATGACTTTGATACAAGTTATAAGACATCATAATTATAGATTATGGGATAGCTTTGATAACATTATCAAACTGTTTTCACTCATTTCCATTTGAAAGTAAAAATGTCAGAAGTCGTAATGTTTGCAGTATTTTCCACTAAGTGCATTACAGACCATATTCCTCTCTTCACACAGTTTGTGTCAAATCAGGATTTATTCCTAAATACCACAAACCTCTAATTCCACAATGTGCTGTTATGGGAACTAAAATGATGCTTTAAATCATTTTCCAATGTAGTAATACCTGTTGATGAAATGTGGCTCATTTAATAGGAGCTTTTTTAGCTCATCATCACATCTCAGAAGAAGGTTAATGCCTAGTAGAGCTGGGCAATATATCCATATCGTGATATGAGACTAGATATCATCTTAGATTTTGGATATTTGAATATGGTGATATAGCAAGGTGTTGTTTTCCTGGTGTTCTAGCTGTCCTGTTATTTGCCTTTTACCCACTTTGTCATTACTCTGCTGTCCCTAGATGTAACTGACTCACTATCGTGATACAGCAGAAGACTCTTTTCCTGGTTTTAAAGCTGCAATTACAGTAAAAGATGTAACTTTCTGAACTTACCAGACTGTTCTAGCTGTTCTTTTATTTGCCATTTACTCACTTTATCATTATCTCCACATTACTGATGATTATTTATCAAAACTCTCATTGTGTAAATATTCTGTGAAAGCACAAACAGTGTGTGTGTGTTGTGTGTGTGTGTGTGTAGCGGAACATCTGGCTCTGATTCAAAAAGAGACAGAAAGTCCAATCGGACTGCTCCTTATCTGATGAGACTGACACGTCATAAATTGGGATCCACAGGAATGCAAATAACTGCGATCCTCCCGAATACACGTCTCTATTTCAGAGACGCACCTACACAAGGAAAAGGTGTAAATCCTAAGGATCCTCAGGATTTACACCTCAAAAGAACTTTCCACCCAGAGTAAAAGACAATTATGGCCTTGCTGCTAATCTCTCGACATGTTAAATCCGTCCTGTCATCTGTGATGCAAAACATGAACATTTGTTGGCAAAAACACATTCCTTTACCTTCACCTCCAAATGAACTCTTATTTCTGCCTTAATGCAGCGGACAATCAAATACCTCTTTGAATAAGTAATAAGCCACTTGATAAATGTAATGATGTGTTTTATGTCTGTTTTAATTTTGTGATTTCATATTAACGGAGCCCTGCTTAAGACTATCATCTTCTGTACAAACAGTGTTAAAAAGTCCGACAGGAATTCAGAAAACGTAATAACGTTAAGTTTGTTAGACCTGCTAAGGTAAACACGGTATAATCTTGTTTATGGAGATCAGAAGATCTTCAATAACTATTTCTCAAATATTATATGTGTTCCAATTGATTGTAAGTTTGTGACCTAAGAACATTTATAATAAGACGTCAATTCATGTCTGTTATACCTGTACTAAAATAAAGGATGCATTTTGTTTAAATCGTACACATGTGACAGCAGTGATGAGACATTAAAGAATTAGGTTTTACCTTATTTTAATTAAAATAGGCACAACTAATTCAACTTTCACCCCTTTTTTCTCTCTTCTGTTGGGAGGGGAAGGAGCACACAGCCAAGACCCTGATGGGCATATCTCTCCGCCTCTCTGAACAAAAGGCGCCAGCGTTCAAACTCTCCTCAGAGTTTATTAGAGTTTATTCAGATTTTTAGTTTAGAGCTTCATCATACTTAGTAGAGCTTCGTATCAGTATTATCTTGCATTTATCAGTTTGCTTTGTGTCAGGTCAGTCAGTGATATTTCAGTTACGTTTTGTTACCTTTTTACTCTATCTTCGTTTTTAGTTTTTGATTTTTCGAAGTCGACTTATTTTATCTTCTACTTTTCTTACCCAAACTACAAGTCTCAGTTTAACACCGTGATTCAAAGACTCATCACGGCTTCAAAGATCTTTTTCTCTTGATAATTCAAGCTGAATTCAAGAGCCCCATTTCGATCCTTTTTCATCAAATCAGTTACGTTGATTAGCTTCGACTTTGCTGGCCAGCCCTAATCAAAGTTATTGAACGATAACTAACTGAGTCAGCAACAGCTCATCATCGCCTTCGGAACCAGCAGCCACGCAGGCCAGCCAGACCGAGCCATACAGCAGCCGAACCTGGTCTAGAGACGGAGTTTAACGAGAACCAAACCACGCTGGACTTCGCCGAAAGGGCCTCGTACCAGCGCTGATGATCAAATCTTCTGCAAATGTAGGATGAAACTATATCATTACCAGGCTGGTGACTTATTGCTGACTAAGGCCCAAACTCCACGTTTGCATTTTTTTATTCCCAATAGAATAATCTAAATATTATTTAGACTTTTAGACATCTCATTTATCACTGCTGTGACATGAGTAGAGTTTGTTATTAACCTTCCTTTGTGAATATTTATCACCTATAGTCCCCAGGACACAACCTTGATTGTTCATTAATTCATATGCTTAAATAAATAATGTGTTAGTATTATTGACAAACTGTGTGCGTGTGCAATTTATTTCTGGTGTGAATACATTTTGGTTCCCTGACGCCTTGAATTCATGAACTTTAAGACATTTGACTGATTCAGTAAATTGACTTTAGTTAAGTCTATTAAATTGAGTTATGGTATTTAATTGTATCTAATTAAATAATCGTGATTTCCGGATCTTGCGTCCGGTGGTGCCCCTGATAACAAATGTTTACTTAAAAGAGGATCCAAATCCACTACGTGTGTGTGTGTGTGTGTGTGTGTGTGTGTGTTCTGGAGGATCAATATCAATGATCAGACATTATTCACTAAAACACATTAAAGAATATAATAAAGAAATATTTCTCCTTCATCAAGTAAACTTGATGAGTTTCAAACAGATATTAGTTGAGAGGATCTTCTGGATACAGATGTGACTCTTTACCAACAATTACAAACATTCATTTAACAACTAACAGTGAACATTTTCTACACTTTCTTTAAGAATCATCTTTTATAACTACACACTAAACTTTGTACAGTAACAATGAAAATATGGAAATAAAATGAACTTCATGATGTAAGTTATGTATGAACATAAATTAGTTTCAGCTGTTAAACATTAAGATCAACAATAGTAACAGACAGTCAGTGAACTTACATCAGAGTCTCCAGTCTACAGTTTGGACTCTCCAGTCCAGCAGACAGACGCTTCACTGCTGAATCCTTCAGGTAGTTGTGACTCAGGTCCAGGTGTGTGAGATGGGAGGGGTTGCACTTCAGAGCTGAGGGCACAACTTCAAAGTGAGTCTCTGAGAGTCCACAGCAATGAAGTCTGTGATGACAGATAATATATAATACACACTTTAATATTAAATATAGATTTGAGACATTTTGATGACTAAACAAACTGAGATGTGACGACTAGCTCAGTTCTCTCTGTTGGCAGAGCTGGTCGGACATTAATCACAAGGTTGATGGTTTGAAACTTGAGCTCCTTCTGTCCACATGTCCAAGTGTCTTTGAGCAACACACTGAATACTAAACTGTACGTGGATTTAAAAAAATGTAAGTCACTTTGGACAAAAGCTGCTAAATGAAAGTAATGTAAACGTGTCATGTTGTGATTTCCCCTTCAAATCAAAGCTGAGTTACTGAGTAAGTCTCCTCACTCTCTCTGCTGCTGTACTGCACACTTTTTAATGGGACTCTCTGTTTTGGTTTCATCTTGCAGACAAAGGAAAAGAAAATGAAGTTGCATTTAGGCTTCTATAAAGTCCACAGTGATTGCTTCTTATTGGTCTTAAATGTCTCCTTGCTTTGCTCACTTGAGTCGTATCCTTGTGTACTTAGTCCCTCCCTCCTAAGATACAAGGGAGAGCTGCAGGAAAAGATGTGAGAGAAGAATCCAGGAAACATGTTTTTGGACGTCTTTTCCTTTCAGGCATCATCTGAAGTGATGTCAGCTGTCAGTCTGCAGCTGTTAACAGCTCTTTAGTGTCTTTTGATGTGCTGGACTTTAAATGTGATGTAGTGTTAAACATGAATAAGGGTGTACAGTTAGCACTGCCAGCACAGTGATGTAGTGATGTCCTCCAACATGACAAAAGAGAAGGTGAAATATCTCTGCATGTTTCTCCTCAAATCAACTGTTTGACAAACATCTGCAGGTTATATTGGGAACAGATCCATCACACCCGTTTGTAACTGCTCACACACTGAATGCACATTTCTACTTTTTCAAATCTATTCATTAGTTACATCTGCATTCATTGATATTGTGTTTGTAATTCATGATTTAATAATCCATGTTATGATGAGAATGTGCCATAATGTGAAGGAATAATTGAGGCCAGTAGCTTCTATGTTTGAAGGAAAGAGGAAATGTGTAAATCTATCTTCCATCAAATGTGACTTTGTGCCTTGTCACAGTCTGGCTCTATGTATGTTCCTCTCAGCTCTGAGTGAGTCTGGCTCTACTAAGTTCAGCTCTCACTCACCACAACTTTCTTCCTCTCTGCTTTATGTGACTATCTAGTCATGTACAGTGCTGCTTATGGAGTGGCTTGTTTAGTGTTGGCTTAGTTACTCTTCATGTAGAATTCACTCTCTTAGCTTGTATTTATCCTCCATCATTTATGTGTTACACTTGTGTTATCCAGTCCTTTTGCTCATTTTCCTCCTTCAGTGTTTCTGAGCATCTTGTGTCACCACAGTAGTGATGTCTGTATGTTGTTAGTGTTCAACATTAGATGGACATTAAGCAGCTCTGCACTACACCACTCCCATCTGCCCTGCTATCACTGCAATCAGCTCATTCCCCTCAGCTGAGCTTCCCGCCCATCTACACACAAACTATCAAGAGACACTTTCACCTTCCTGGCTGCTGTTATATAGGAGCATGTGTTTACTTTAAGGGATTGTTGGAAGGAAAATGTCATCTGAGACACTACTGCATTTTATTTTGTAGGAACATCCTCTGTCTCATTTTGTTTTAGTGTTTTCTGTGTTTCCTTCCTGTGTTCATGTCCTCCTCCCTCCTCACTCTCCCTCCACACCTGCCCTGCATCAGCCTCGTTAGCCCCGCCCCCCTGCTCCCTGTGTCTTCCCCAGCCAATCAGCTCCTTTCCTGTTCTTCTGCTCCACCTGCACCTCCTCCCCTCCTCAGGTTACTTTGGATTTAAGTCCTGACTTTTCAATTCTCTTCAATCAGCTGTCAGTCGGCTTTAACAGATTTTATATTATATTATATCATATTATATTAATCAATCATTACAAATAAACAGAATAAGTGTGTTTACTAATGTGAGCTATAAACACACCAACAATAAAATGAAGCTTTTCTTGCTCTCATAGCATTTGTAACATGAAGAACATTTGAAGTGAAGCTCTATAAGTCACATCCACAAACCCTCAGTGGGATCGGTGCTGGATACTAAATCTATTCAACTGTGATACAAGGAGAACTCACACACTGGAATCACAGCTCCATTTCATTTAACTGGAACATTTCCAGCGACTACAGGTCTTCCTCAGGCAGATACCCACAGGAGGGAAATGAAGGATATATACTGTATATCTAAATGTCCAGTGACATCATCATCTAATCACATTCATATGTGTCCAGATATCCTCATCACCAGGAAAATAACAACATGAATGTGAATAGAAATGTGTGTTTGACTTGTGATGAGGATATCTTGACACGTGTGAATGTGCTTGCAGGTTCTCCTTGTAGTGAAACACTACTCATGTAGAACTTTGGCAACAAGCAGGTGTAACACATGTTTAACGCTTTTATAGTGTGCATGTGTGAATCTTTACTGTAATACTGATGCTTCAGATGAGAAAGCAGCTTTATAATGTTGATAATCACATCTGGACTTACACAGCCTTTCTGCAGTTCCTCACAGCTGGGATCAGTCTCCGTTGTCCCTCCCATGATGTGTTGTACTTCATCAGGTCCAACTCATCCAGAACCTCCTCTGACATCTGCAGCATGTAGGCCAGAGCTGAGCAGTGGATCACAGAGAGTTCCTTCTCTGATCTGTTCTCTGACTTCAGGAACTGTTGGATCTCCTGATGTACTGAGCAGTCGTTCATCTCCATCAGACAGTGGAAGATGTTGATGCTTCTGTCAGGAGAGATGTCCTTACTGTTCATCTCCTTCAGGTTGTTGATGACTCTCTGGATGGTTTCTGGACTGTTGTCTGTCTGACCCAGCAGGCCTCCTAAGAGACTCTGGTTGGACTCCAGAGAGAGGCCATGAAGGAAGCGGACAAACAGGTCCAGGTGGCCATTTTCACTTTTGAGAGATTTCTCCACGGCTCCCTGCAGGAAGACGTCCAGAGATGAGTAACTGTAGTCTTCTCCCAGGAAGTCCTTCAGTACCTTTGTCTTCCCGCTGGTGTAACAGTGGTACATGTAGACTGCAGCCAGAAACTCCTGAACGCTCAGATGAACAAAGCTGTAGACTGTTTTCTGGAAGATCACACTCTCTCTTTTGAAGATCTCTGTACAAACTCCTGATAACACCGAGGCCTCTGTGACATCAAGACCACACTGCTCCAGGTCTTCTTGGTAGAACAGGATGTTTCCTTTCTCCAGTTGTTCAAACGCCAGCCTCCCCAGCTTCAGAAGAAGGTTCCTGTCAGCCTCCGTCAGCTCCTGTGGACTCGTCTCATGTCCCTCATCATACTTGTTCTTCTTCCTCTTTGTCTGAACCAGCAGGAAGTGTGAGTACATGTCAGTCAGGGTCTTGGGCAGCTCTCCTCTCTGGTCTGGAGTCAACATGTGGTCCAGAACTGTAGCAGTGATCCAGCAGAAGACTGGGATGTGACACATGATGTGGAGGCTCCTGGATGTCTTGATGTGTGAGATGATTGTGCTGGACTGCTCTTCATCACTGAATCTCCTCCTGAAGTACTCCTCCTTCTGTGGGTCAGTGAAGCCTCGTACTTCTGTTACCCTGTCCACACATGAAGGAGGGATCTGATTGGCTGCTGCAGGTCGGGATGTTATCCAGACGAGAGCCGAGGGAAGCAGCTTCCCCTTGATGAGGTTTGTCAGCAGCACGCTGACTGATGACTTCTGTGTGACATCAGTCACGACCTCACTGGTGTTGAAATCCAGTGAAAGTCTGCTTTCATCCAGGCCGTCAAAGATGAACAAAACTTTACAGCTAGCGAGCTTCTCTGCTGTGAGCTTCTGTAATGTTGGATAGAAAACATGGATCAGCATGAGCAGACTGTACTGCTCATCTTTGATCAAGTTCAGCGACCTGAACGAGACCAGAATCAGCAGACTGATATCTTGGTTGTTGGAGCGCTGTGCCCAGTCCAGAGTGAACTTCAGCACTGAGAAGGTTTTTCCAATGCCAGCGACGCCGTTCATCAGAACCACTCTGACTCTGTGTAAGACTTCACAGATGTCCTGATCCTTGGTTGGAGCGTCATGGAGGGTCTTCATCTTGGAAGCTGTGTCAAGCTGCCTCACCTCATGTTGGGTATGAACCTCTTCAGTTTCCTGTTGGTCAGGTAAGACTTTAAAGATGTCCTGACACTTGATTGGAGCGTCATGGAGGGTCTTCATCTTGGAAGCTGTGTCAAGCTGCCTCACCTCATGTTGGGTATTAACCTCTTCACTCTGTCCCTCTGTGATGTGGACCTCAGTGAAGATGCTGATGAGTAAGGTTTTAGTTTCTGGTTCATCAGTTCCTTGAGTCACACATTCACATGTGCTGCTCAGACTGATCTGATGTTCATCTAAAAGCTCCTGCAGACCACTTTCTGCTGAAAGAGAAGAAAAAAAGGTAGAATGAAACAGAAATCAGTGTGACTGTTAATGTTCAGTAGGATAGAGGAGGTAGATTCCTGTTTTCAGAGATGATGACATCAGCAGACAGATCTTCAGTCTTACTTTGTACAGTGCTGGTCTGACTGTCTGTCTGCAGTCCAGGTCTGGTTCTGGATCTTTTTCCACACTGGGGACAGGAGGAGTCTCCTGATGAAGCAGACTGGTCCCAGTATGAGGTGATGCACTGTCTGCAGAACCAGTGTCCACAGCTGGTAGAGACTGGATCCTTCAGGACGTCCTGACACGAAGAACAGCAGGACAGCTGCTCCTCCACAGAAACAGCCCTCCTCTTCCTCTTCCTCTCTCTGTGGACATGAACACATTCTTTATGTCACATGACATTAGTGGAGGCCAACCGACAGCTCACAAGTTGCATGCAGCTCTTTCCCCACATAAACAGTCCAGACTGTCAGTATTTACACACTTACACACTTTCTGTTCTTCAGCCTCTGAGATTCAACACATTCAGTTTGAAATAAAATAAGATCTGTTGGAGATTACAGCTGAATGGAAACTTCATTATTTCTTTCCACTGTGTTTCCTTCATATCTACACTACAACCTTCATGAAAGTGTCTCACTGAATCATCTTCAGCTCAGTTTACAGTAGAAACAGTCTCTTACTTTGTGTCTGAGGGTCCAGGTTCATTACTGAAGAATGGAGGAAGACCTTTAGACCGGTCACTCTTCATAGACAGACAGCTGGATATTACAGACTCTGCTCCGTCCTCCTCTTCCTCCTCTTTCTTCATCTTCTGGAGTCTGAGAGGTAAACCAGTAACACTGGAGACACACACACATACACAGTATAATAAACCCAGTTATATATAACATGTTATTTTACATGAATTTCTGTCTCAGATGAAAGAAAAATGATGTAAATATTGAAACTATATCAGCTATAAAACTGTAATCAACATTTAACACTCAGCCCCATAACACGTGACCTCGCTGTGAGGACGCAGAAACCAGGAAAACAACAACAGGAAACTACTTCTGAACACCTCAAACTCTCTGATCTCATATTTTTCTGACTCACTTTAATCAACTAAATGATTCACCTGAAAACTAATCATCAGATTGATCAATAATGACAGTAATCATTATTTACAGTCCTGATATTAACACTCACCTGCCTCACACTGTTTTCCTCCTTCTGCTCTGATGACTGTAAAATGGTGACTGGATGGACTTTCACTTTCAGTGCTCCTCCCTTGGCACGTGGCTGTGTATGTGTGTGTGTGTGTGTGTGTGTGTGTGTGTGTGTGTGTGTGTGTGTGTGTGTGTGTGTGTGTGTGTGTGTGTGTGTGTGTGTGTCTAGTTGAACTCAGTTTAATTGAAGAGTTTTCTGTAAAGTTTTCTGACTGTTAGTGGGCTGTTACAAACACAGATATAAAGACTTCCTCATTGTACTAAAACAGTTATTTTCTGTGAGTTTATTTCAGAAAGCAGGTTAAACAAACTCTGAGTTGAACCCTGAGATGAGTTTTCTGATCCAGAACAGCTGATCAGTTTGATCAACTCTGACAGACAGAGACAACAATGTGCCATCAAAGGCAGAGAAGAAGAAGAAGACTAAAAGCTAGTAAACATGGATGTAAACAATGCAGGATTTAAAATAGATGTTTGATGAGGAGGGAAGTGGATTCAACACATTAGTTAGCTGTAATTAAACCACTTCTTTAAAAGCCTACTCTTGATTCAGAGGTTCTACCCAACTATAGACCGATATCTAACCTCTATATCTATATCTATATCTAACCTCTATATCTATATCTAACCTCTATATCTATATCTATATCTATATCTAACCTTCCCTTTCTGTCTAAGATCCTTGAGAAAGCAGTTTCCAACCAGCTGTGTGTCTTTCTACATAATAACAGCTTATTAGAGGATTTTCAGTCTGGATTTAGAGCTCATCATAGCACAGAGACTGCACTAGTACAAGTTACTAATGACTTTTTAACTTCAGACAATGGACTTCTCTCTGTCCTTGTTCTGTTAGATCTTAGAGTTACCTTCAACACTATTGATCATCAAATCCTGTTACAGAGACTTGAACATTTAATTGGCATCAAAGGAACAGCATTAAACTGGTTTAAATCATATTTATCTGATTTCAGTCTGTTCAGTTTACAGTAGAAACAGTCTCTTACTTTGTGTCTGAGGGTCCAGGTTCATTACTGAAGTTTAGAGGAAGATCTTTAGACCGGTCACTCTTCATAGACAGACAGCTGGATGTTACAGACTCTGCTCCGTCCTCCTCTTCTTCCTCTTCCTCCTCTTTCTTCATCTTCTGGAGTCTGAGAGGTAAACCAGTAACACTGGAGACACACACACATACACAGTATAATAAACCCAGTTATATATAACATGTTATTTTACATGAATTTCTGTCTCAGATGAAAGAAAAATGATGTAAATATTGAAACTATATCAGCTATAAAACTGTAATCAACATTTAACAATCAGCCCCATAACACGTGACCTCGCTGTGAGGACGCAGAAACCAGGAACACAACAACAGGAAACTACTTCTGAACACCTCAAACTCTCTGATCTCATATTTTTCTGACTCACTTTAATCAACTAAATGATTCACCTGAAAACTAATCATCAGATTGATCAATAATGACAGTAATCATTATTTACAGTCCTGATATTAACACTCACCTGCCTCACACTGTTTTCCTCCTTCTGCTCTGATGACTGTAAAATGGAGTCTGGATGGACTTTCACTTTCAGTGCTCCTCCCTTGGCACGTGGCTGTGTATGTGTGTGTGTGTGTGTGTGTGTGTGTGTGTGTGTGTGTGTGCATGTTGGCTCATTTGAACAAGTGAAATGCACATAGTTAATGGTACATACACGGCTGGATCTTGTTTATTTCCGGTCTGTTGAGAGACTGGGATGTTTAATAGTGAAGGTTTGTGTTATCTGTCAGATGTGATCAAGCTTTTCTTTCCATGATGAGAAACACCAGCTGATAGAAGCAGCGTTGAATCACAGGAGAAAACAAGTCAACTGAACGTTTGACCTGCAGAGGGCAGAAATGCTCCTAGTAGAGTCTACACGACCGGAAATACACGAGACGAAGAAGAAGAGATCCTTCCGTACACTGAACACGTGACAGCTGTGAGTAGGAGACGTGATGTTATTATTTATAATGGTTTATCATGGTTTATACCGGTTTATAGTGGTTTATACTGGTATATAATGGTTTATCATGGTTTATAATGACGGTGTGTTTAACGCAGAGACTCCGGTTATTAAGGACATGATGTGATTTATCATCTTCATTAAATTATAAATACATGTTTTTAGGTTGATCAGAGCTGCTCTTCCATTCAGACTATCAGATACTTTAATATTTAATACTCTGATGGAAGAGAAGTACTTTACTGTAGTACAGTTAGAGGTACTAGTACTTTACTGTAGTACAGTTAGAGGTACTTGTACTTTACTGTAGTACAGTTAGAGGTACTAGTACTTTACTGTAGTACTGTTAGAGGTACTAGTACTTTACTGTAGTACTGTTAGAGGTACTTGTACTTTACTGTAGTACTGTTAGAGGTACTAGTACTTTACTGTAGTACAGTTAGAGGTACTAGTACTTTACTGTAGTACAGTTAGAGGTACTTGTACTTTACTGTAGTACAGTTAGAGGTACTACTACTTTTCTGTAGTACAGTTAGAGGTACTAGTACTTTACTGTAGTACAGTTAGAGGTACTTGTACTTTACTGTAGTACAGTTAGAGGTACTAGTACTTTACTGTAGTACAGTTCGAGGTTCTAGTACTTTACTGTAGTACAGTTAGAGGTACTAGTACTCTACTGTAGTACAATTAGAGGTACTAGTACTTTACTGTAGTACAGTTAGAGGTACTTGTACTTTACTGTAGTACAGTTAGAGGTACTTGTACTTTACTGTAGTACAGTTAGAGGTACTAGTACTTTACTGTAGTACAATTAGAGGTACTAGTACTATACTGTAGTACAGTTTGAGGTACTTGTATTTTACTGTAGTACAGTTAGAGGTACTAGTACTTTACTGTACTCATATTACTTGTGTACTTTTACTTGTAACGGAGTATTTCTACTTTTACTGCAGTAAAGGAATTGAGTACTTCTTCCATCAATCAGTCTTAAAATAAACCAGACATCATCCAAACGTGTGTGTTTGTCTGTGTGTGTCTGTGTGTGTCTGTGTGTGTGTGTGTGTGTGTGTGTTCGTTCCCTCACACAGAGGTCAGAGGTCAGGATGGGTCGCTCCTCCAAAGACAAGCGGGACATTTATTATCGTCTGGCTAAAGAGGAAGGCTGGAGAGCGAGGAGCGCCTTCAAGCTGCTGCAGCTCGACCACGAGTTCAACCTGTTGGCAGGTGAGTCTCATACGTCCACCAGGGGGCAGCACAGAGTCAATACGTCCACCAGGGGGCAGCACAGAGTCAATACATCCACCAGGGGGCAGCACAGAGTCAATACATCCACCAGGGGGCAGCAGAGAGTCAATACATCCACCAGGGGGCAGCACAGAGTCAATACATCCACCAGCACAGAGTCAATACATCCACCAGGGGGCAGCGCAGAGTCAATACATCCACCAGGGGGCAGCACTGTTATACATCCACCAGGGGGCAGCACAGAGTCAATACATCCACCAGGGGGCAGCACAGAGTCAATACATCCACCAGGGGGCAGCGCAGAGTCAATACATCCACCAGGGGGCAGCGCAGAGTCAATACATCCACCAGGGGGCAGCGCTGACTCAATACATCCACCAGGGGGCAGCACAGAGTCAATACATCCACCAGGGGGCAGCGCAGAGTCAATACATCCACCAGGGGGCAGCACAGAGTCAATACATCCACCAGGGGGCAGCGCTGAGTCAATACATCCACCAGGGGGCAGCACAGAGTCAATACATCCACCAGGGGGCAGCACAGAGTCACACAATACATCCACCAGGGGGCAGCGCAGAGTCAATACATCCACCAGGGGGCAGCACAGAGTCAATACATCCACCAGGGGGCAGCGCAGAATCAATACATCCACCAGGGGGCAGCACAGAGTCAATACATCCACCAGGGGGCAGCGCAGAGTCAATACATTTACCAGGGGGCAGCACAGAGTCAATACATCCACCAGGGGGCAGCACAGAGTCAATACATCCACCAGGGGGCAGCGCTGAGTCAATACATCCACCAGGGGGCAGCACAGAGTCAATACATCCACCAGGGGGCAGCGCAGAGTCAATACATCCACCAGGGGGCAGCACAGAGTCATTACATCCACCAGGGGGCAGCACAGAGTCAATACATCCACCAGGGGGCAGCGCAGAGTCAATACATCCACCAGGGGGCAGCGCAGAGTCAATACATCCACCAGGGGGCAGCACAGAGTCAACACATCCACCAGGGGGCAGCACTGAGTCAATACATCCACCAGGGGGCAGCGCAGAGTCAAACAATACATCCACCAGGGGGCAGCACAGAGTCAATACATCCACCAGGGGCCAGCGCAGAGTCAATACATCCACCAGGGGGCAGCACAGAGTCAATACATCCACCAGGGGGGAGCACAGAGTCAATACATCCACCAGGGGGCAGCGCAGAGTCAGACAATACATCCACCAGGGGGCAGCACAGAGTCAATACATCCACCAGGGGGCAGCACAGAGTCAATACATCCACCAGGGGGCAGCACAGAGTCAATACATCCACCAGGGGGCAGCGCTGAGTCAATACATCCACCAGGGGGCAGCACAGAGTCAATACATCCACCAGGGGGCAGCACAGAGTCAATACAACCACCAGGGGGCAGTGTAGAGTCAATACATCCACCAGGGGGCAGCGCAGAGTCAATACATCCATCAGGGGGCAGCGCAGAGTCAATACATCCACCAGGGGGCAGCGCAGAGTCAATACATCCACCAGGGGGCAGCACAGAGTCAAACAATACATCCACCAGGGGGCAGCACAGAGTCAATACATCCACCAGGGGGCAGCACAGAGTCAATACATCCACCAGGGGGCAGCACAGAGTCAATACATCCACCAGGGGGCAGCGCAGAGTCAATACATCCACCAGGGGGCAGCGCAGAGTCACTACATCCACCAGGGGGCAGTACAGAGTCAATACATCCATCAGGGGGCAGCACAGAGTCAATACATCCACCAGGGGGCAGTACAGAGTCAATACATCCACCAGGGGGCAGTACAGAGTCACACAATACATCCACCAGGGGGCAGCACAGAGTCAAACAATACATCCACCAGGGGGCAGCGCAGAGTTAATACATCCACCAGGGGGCAGCACAGAGTCAATATATCCACCAGGGGGCAGCACAGAGTCAATACGTCCACCAGGGGGCAGCACAGAGTCAATACATCCACCAGGGGGCAGCGCAGAGTCAATACATCCACCAGGGGGCAGCACAGAGTCATTACATCCACCAGGGGGCAGCACAGAGTCAATACATCCACCAGGGGGCAGCGCAGAGTCAATACATCCACCAGGGGGCAGCACAGAGTCATTACATCCACCAGGGGGCAGCACAGAGTCAATACATCCACCAGGGGGCAGCGCAGAGTCAATACATCCACCAGGGGGCAGCGCAGAGTCAATACGTCCACCAGGGGGCAGCGCAGAGTCAATACATCCACCAGGGGGCAGCACAGAGTCATTACATCCACCAGGGGGCAGTACAGAGTCAATACATCCATCAGGGGGCAGCACAGAGTCAATACATCCACCAGGGGGCAGTACAGAGTCAATACATCCACCAGGGGGCAGTACAGAGTCACACAATACATCCACCAGGGGGCAGCACAGAGTCAATACATCCACCAGGGGGCAGCACAGAGTCAATACATCCACCAGGGGGCAGCGCAGAGTCAATACAGCCACCAGGGGGCAGCGCAGAGTCAAACAATACATCCACCAGGGGGCAGCACAGAGTCAAACAATACATCCACCAGGGGGCAGCACAGAGTCAAACAATACATCCACCAGGGGGCAGCACAGAGTCAATACATCCACCAGGGGCCAGCGCAGAGTCAATACATCCACCAGGGGGCAGCACAGAGTCAATACATCCACCAGGGGGGAGCACAGAGTCAATACATCCACCAGGGGGCAGCGCAGAGTCAGACAATACATCCACCAGGGGGCAGCACAGAGTCAATACATCCACCAGGGGGCAGCACAGAGTCAATACATCCACCAGGGGGCAGCACAGAGTCAATACATCCACCAGGGGGCAGCGCTGAGTCAATACATCCACCAGGGGGCAGCACAGAGTCAATACATCCACCAGGGGGCAGCGCAGAGTCAATACATCCACCAGGGGGCAGCACAGAGTCATTACATCCACCAGGGGGCAGCACAGAGTCAATACATCCACCAGGGGGCAGCGCAGAGTCAATACATCCACCAGGGGGCAGCGCAGAGTCAATACATCCACCAGGGGGCAGCACAGATTCAACACATCCACCAGGGGGCAGCACTGAGTCAATACATCCACCAGGGGGCAGCGCAGAGTCAAACAATACATCCACCAGGGGGCAGCACAGAGTCAATACATCCACCAGGGGCCAGCGCAGAGTCAATACATCCACCAGGGGGCAGCACAGAGTCAATACATCCACCAGGGGGGAGCACAGAGTCAATACATCCACCAGGGGGCAGCGCAGAGTCAGACAATACATCCACCAGGGGGCAGCACAGAGTCAATACATCCACCAGGGGGCAGCACAGAGTCAATACATCCACCAGGGGGCAGCACAGAGTCAATACATCCACCAGGGGGCAGCGCTGAGTCAATACATCCACCAGGGGGCAGCACAGAGTCAATACATCCACCAGGGGGCAGCACAGAGTCAATACAACCACCAGGGGGCAGTGTAGAGTCAATACATCCACCAGGGGGCAGCGCAGAGTCAATACATCCATCAGGGGGCAGCGCAGAGTCAATACATCCACCAGGGGGCAGCACAGAGTCAATACATCCACCAGGGGGCAGCACAGAGTCACACAATACATCCACCAGGGGGCAGCGCAGAGTCAATACATCCACCAGGGGGCAGCACAGAGTCAATACATCCACCAGGGGGCAGCGCAGAATCAATACATCCACCAGGGGGCAGCACAGAGTCAATACATCCACCAGGGGGCAGCGCAGAGTCAATACATTTACCAGGGGGCAGCACAGAGTCAATACATCCACCAGGGGGCAGCACAGAGTCAATACATCCACCAGGGGGCAGCGCTGAGTCAATACATCCACCAGGGGGCAGCACAGAGTCAATACATCCACCAGGGGGCAGCGCAGAGTCAATACATCCACCAGGGGGCAGCACAGAGTCATTACATCCACCAGGGGGCAGCACAGAGTCAATACATCCACCAGGGGGCAGCGCAGAGTCAATACATCCACCAGGGGGCAGCGCAGAGTCAATACATCCACCAGGGGGCAGCACAGAGTCAACACATCCACCAGGGGGCAGCACTGAGTCAATACATCCACCAGGGGGCAGCGCAGAGTCAAACAATACATCCACCAGGGGGCAGCACAGAGTCAATACATCCACCAGGGGCCAGCGCAGAGTCAATACATCCACCAGGGGGCAGCACAGAGTCAATACATCCACCAGGGGGGAGCACAGAGTCAATACATCCACCAGGGGGCAGCGCAGAGTCAGACAATACATCCACCAGGGGGCAGCACAGAGTCAATACATCCACCAGGGGGCAGCACAGAGTCAATACATCCACCAGGGGGCAGCGCTGAGTCAATACATCCACCAGGGGGCAGCACAGAGTCAATACATCCACCAGGGGGCAGCACAGAGTCAATACAACCACCAGGGGGCAGTGTAGAGTCAATACATCCACCAGGGGGCAGCGCAGAGTCAATACATCCATCAGGGGGCAGCGCAGAGTCAATACATCCACCAGGGGGCAGCGCAGAGTCAATACATCCACCAGGGGGCAGCGCAGAGTCAATATATCCACCGGGGGCAGCACAGAGTCAATACATCCACCAGGGGGCAGCACAGAGTCAATACATCCACCAGGGGGCAGCACAGAGTCAATACATCCACCAGGGGGCAGCACAGAGTCAATACATCCACCAGGGGGCAGCGCAGAGTCAATACATCCACCAGGGGGCAGCGCTGAGTCAATACATCCACCAGGGGGCAGCACAGAGTCAATACATCCACCAGGGGGCAGCACAGAGTCAATACATCCACCAGGGGGCAGCACAGAGTCAATACATCCACCAGGGGGCAGCACAGAGTCAAACAATACATCCACCAGGGGGCAGCGCAGAGTTAATACATCCACCAGGGGGCAGCACAGAGTCAATATATCCACCAGGGGGCAGCACAGAGTCAATACGTCCACCAGGGGGCAGCACAGAGTCAATACATCCACCAGGGGGCAGCGCAGAGTCAATACATCCACCAGGGGGCAGCACAGAGTCATTACATCCACCAGGGGGCAGCACAGAGTCAATACATCCACCAGGGGGCAGCGCAGAGTCAATACATCCACCAGGGGGCAGCACAGAGTCATTACATCCACCAGGGGGCAGCACAGAGTCAATACATCCACCAGGGGGCAGCGCAGAGTCAATACATCCACCAGGGGGCAGCGCAGAGTCAATACGTCCACCAGGGGGCAGCGCAGAGTCACACATCCACCAGGGGGCAGCACAGAGTCAATACACCCACCAGGGGGCAGCACAGAGTCAATACAGCCACCAGGGGGCAGCACAGAGTCAATACATCCACCAGGGGGCAGCACAGAGTCAATACATCCACCAGGGGGCAGCACAGAGTCAAACAATACATCCACCAGGGGGCAGCACAGAGTCAAACAATACATCCACCAGGGGGCAGCACAGAGTCAAACAATACATCCACCAGGGGGCAGCACAGAGTCAATACGTCCACCAGGGGGCAGCACAGAGTCAATACATCCACCAGGGGGCAGCACAGAGTCAAACGTTTATGACACAAACATGGTGACTGTGGAGGAGATATTGATAATGTTCCTCTTGCATAAAAGACTAAAACGATATGTTTAAAGTTTCTAACCAACTCCACCACCATTAACTGACATGAGCAAGATTAAGTCCATTAGAGTTTCTAAGTGTCGGTTTTCGACTATTTTTCTATTAATTGCCCCGCCCTGGCAGATACTATCCCTGACCGATTGGAGCAGAGTAGTGCTCGATCTGGACAGTGGAAAAGCTTCCTGAGGCTGCTCTTGATAAATGTCTCCTCTGTGTGTCTCAGGTGTGAACAGAGCGGTGGATCTGTGTGCAGCGCCTGGCAGCTGGAGTCAAGTCCTCAGCAGGAAACTCAGGTTCTCCTCATCATCCTTTCATTCAGTCACATGAACCAGAGCCCGACCCAGACCCCGTTACCGGGCCGATACCGATAGCAGGGAGCAAAAAACGCTGATGTCGATATGTCGGCCGAGAATCTCACATATAGAGAATATTTATATTATTAGTCAAATATAAGATATGTGATGGAGGCTGTGATACAGTTTAACTCTAAACACTGAAACTGTAAACGTCACTGCTGAATTTAATCATGATCATAAAGTTTCAAATTTACGAGAAAAAATGTCGGATAGTCTCTGACATCATAAAATCGCAAATTTACGAGAAAATAAACTTGAAAAAAATGTTTTATTCTAACGAGTAGTCACATAGCTGCACTTTGCAACACTGGAGAGATGTTTTTTCTCGCAGATTTACGACTTTATGATATCTGAGCCCCCCCCCCAAGGTCAGTATTTATTTACTTTTTACTCCCACGGCCCTAACACACTGTCGTTAGGTATTCAGTTTGTCGCAGTCTGCAGCCTCGCCACTAGATGTCACTAAATCACACACACTGCTCCTTTAAAGGAGCGTATGTGCGGGTCTCGTCTCAGAGGTCTCTGACATCATAAAGTCGCAGATTTACGAGGAAAAATGTTAGCTAGTCTGACATAAAGTTTCAAATTTAAATGAGCGTATGTCCGGGTCTCGTCTCAGAGGTGCGGAGGAGAGGGGCGAGGGAGGCGAGGAGGTGAAGATCGTGGCGGTGGACCTGCAGGCCATGGCTCCTCTGCCGGGAGTCACTCAGATCCAGGGAGACATCACCAAGGTGAGCTCGCCTCTCAGACGTGTTTAAAGCATCAATAATCTGACTGATCAATAAACGTGATTAAAGCTTCCTGTCATCCTCCCGTCTGTTTTGACTGTTCCTTCTTTCCTTCCTTCCTTCCTTCCTTCCTTCCTTCCTTCCTTCCTTCATTTCTTCCTTCCCCCCTCCCTCCCTTCCTTCCTTCTGTCCTTCCTTCTTTCCTTCCTTCCTTCCTTCCTTCCTTCCTTCCTTCTTTCCTTTCGTCTGTCCTCCCATCCATCCTTCCTTCTGTCCTTCCTTCCTCCCTCTTTCCTCCCTTCCTTCCAGCCATCCATCCTTGTGTGTGTGTGTGTGTGTGTAGCGGCGTGTCACATGACCTGTGTGCTCTTCCTCCTCTCAGGTGTCGACGGCTCAGGAGATCATCCGACACTTTGAGGGTCAGCCGGCCGACCTGGTGGTGTGTGACGGCGCTCCAGACGGTGAGACGGCCACTTCCTGTCTGTCCTCACACGATCTCTCTTTTAGCCCAGATTCTTTTCTCCTAGGATGGCGAAGTCATGAGCTGCACTACTACTATTAATAAAAGTAGAAATAGACAGTTTTCTTTTATAGGATGTGAAAAAACAGTGTGATAGACGCTCACATCCGCTGCTCCCAGTCCCAATGCAGGTGGATCCCAGTCTACCTGCATTAGGAGGTGGATCCCAGTCTACCCGCATTAGGAGGTGGATCCTAGTCTACCTGCATTGGGAGGTGGATCCCAGTCTACCTGCATTGGGAGGTGGATCTCAGTCTACCCGCATTAGGAGGTGGATCCTAGTCTACCTGCATTGGGAGGTGGATCCCACTCTACCCGCATTAGGAGGTGGATCCTAGTCTACCTGCATTGGGAGGTGGATCCCACTCTACCCGCATTAGGAGGTGGATCCCAGTCTACCCGCATTGGGAGGTGGATCCCAGTCTACCGGCACTGGGAGGTGGATCCCACTCTACCCGCATTAGGAGGTGGATCCCAGTCTACCTGCATTAGGAGGTGGATCCCAGTCTACCCGCATTAGGAGGTGGATCCCAGTCTACCTGCATTGGGAGGTGGATCCCAGTCTACCCGCATTAGGAGGTGGATCCCAGTCTACCTGCATTGGGAGGTGGATCCCAGTCTACCTGCATTAGGAGGTGGATCCCAGTCTACCTGCATTGGGAGGTGGATCCCAGTCTACCTGCATTGGGAGGTGGATCCCAGTCTACCTGCATTGGGAGGTGGATCCCAGTCTACCTGCATTGGGAGGTGGATCCCAGTCTACCTGCATTAGGAGGTGGATCCTAGTCTACCTGCATTGGGAGGTGGATCCCAGTCTACCTGCATTGGGAGGTGGATCCCAGCCTACCTGCATTAGGAGGTGGATCCCACTCTACCTGCATTAGGAGGCGGATCCCAGTCTACCTGCATTGGGAGGTGGATCCTAGTCTACCTGCATTAGGAGGTGGATCCCAGTCTACCTGCATTAGGAGGTGGATCCCACTCTACCCGCATTGGGAGGTGGATCCCACTCTACCCGCATTGGGAGGTGGAACCCAGTCTACCTGCATTGGGAGGTGGATCCCAGTCTACCTGCATTGGGAGGTGGATCCCAGTCTACCTGCATTGGGAGGTGGATCCCAGTCTACCTGCATTGGGAGGTGGATCCCAGTCTACCTGCATTGGGAGGTGGATCCTAGTCTACCTGCATTGGGAGGTGGATCCCAGTCTACCTGCATTAGGAGGTGGATCCCAGTCTACCTGCATTGGGAGGTGGATCCCAGTCTACCTGCATTGGGAGGTGGATCCCAGTCTACCTGCATTGGGAGGTGGATCCCAGTCTACCTGCATTGGGAGGTGGATCCCAGTCTACCTGCATTAGGAGGTGGAACCCAGTCTACCTGCATTAGGAGGTGGATCCCAGTCTACCTGCATTAGGAGGTGGATCCCAGTCTACCTGCATTGGGAGGTGGATCCCAGTCTACCCGCATTGGGAGGTCGATCCCAGTCTACCTGCATTGGGAGGTGGATCCCAGTCTACCTGCATTAGGAGGTGGATCCCAGTCTACCTGCATTAAGAGGTGGATCCCAGTCTACCTGCATTGGGAGGTGGATCCCAGTCTACCTGCATTGGGAGGTGGATCCCAGTCTACCTGCATTAGGAGGTGGATCCCAGTCTACCCGCATTAGGAGGTGGATCCCAGTCTACCTGCATTAGGAGGTGGATCCCAGTCTACCTGCATTAGGAGGTGGATCCCAGTCTACCTGCATTGGGAGGTGGATCCCAGTCTACCTGCATTGGGAGGTGGATCCCAGTCTACCCGCATTGGGAGGTGGATCCCAGTCTACCTGCACTGGGAGGTGGATCCCAGTCTACCTGCATTGGGAGGTGGATCCCACCTAAAACTGTGCAGACACCCTTCGTTAGTCAGGCTTCACCATCCTAGGAAAAACAACCCCACCGCCCCTCCCGTGTCATCCTGCTGATGTTTATCCTCTGCTTCCTGTTCTGTCTCCATAGTAACCGGGCTCCATGACGTGGACGAGTACATCCAGGCTCAGCTCCTATTGGCTGTGAGTACTCGTGTGTGTGTGTGTGTGACATCACGGCGGTGTGTGATGTCACTCTGACGGCTGTTTTGTGTCTCAGGCGCTGAACATCACGACGCACCTGCTGAAACCTGGAGGGACGTTTGTGGCCAAAGTGAGTCCAGCTTTAATTCATCTGATTCTGGTCTGTTGCCATAGTTACCAGCTAGTTTCAACCCTCCTGTTGTCCTCAGGTCAAGGAAGGAAAGGAGGAAGGAAGGAAGGAAGGAAGGAAGGAAGGAGGGAAAGGAGTAAGGAGGGAAGGAGGGAGGGAGGGAGGGAGGAAAGGAGTAAGGATGAAAAGAGGAAGGAATTTAGGAGAGAAGGAAGGAAGGAAGGAAAGAAAGGAGGGAGGAAGGAAGGAAGGATGGAAGGAGGAGGGAGCAAATAAAGAAGGGTGGAAGGGAAGAAGGAAGGAAAGGATGAAGGAAGGAAAGGAGTAAGGAGGGAAGGAGGGAGGGAGGAAAGGAGTAAGGATGAAAAGAGGAAGGAAGGAAGGAAGGAAGGAAAGAAAGGAGTAAGGAGGGAGGGTGGAAGGAAAGGAGAAAGGAAGGAAGGATGGAAGGAGGAGGGAGCAACGAAAGAAGGGTGGAGGGGAAGAAGAAAGGAAAGGAAGGAAGGAAGGAAGGAAAGAAAGGAGTAAGGAGGGATGGAGGGAGGGAGGAAAGGAGTAAGGATGAAAAGAGGAAGGAAGAAAAGAGGAAGGATGGAAGGAAAGAAAGGAGTAAGGATGAAAAGAGGAAGGAAGGAAAGAAAGGAGTAAGGAGGGAGGAAAGGAGGAAGGAATGAAAGAAAGGAGTAAGGAGGGAGGGAGGGAGGAAAGGAGTAAGGATGAAAAGAGGAAGGAATTTAGGAGAGAAGGAAGGAAGGAAAGGAGTAAGGACGAAAAGAGGAAGGAAGGAAGGAAAGAAAGGAGGGAGGAAAGGAGGAAGGAATGAAAGAAAGGAGTTAGGAGGGAGGGAGGGAGGAAAGGAGTAAGGATGAAAAGAGGAAGGAATTTAGGAGAGAGGGAAGGAAGGAAGGAAAGGTGTCAAGACGAAAAGAGGAAGGAAGGAAGGAAAGAAAGGAGTAAGGAGGGAGGGACGGAGGAAGGAAAGGAGTAAGGATGAAAAAAGGAAAGAATTTAGGAGAGAAGGAAGGAAGGAAGGAAGGAAAGAAAGGAGGAGGGAGGGAGGGAGGGAGGGAGGAAAGGAGTAAGGATGAAAAGAGGAAGGAAGGAAGGAAAGAAAGGAGTAAGGACGAAAAGAGGAAGGAAGGAAGGAAAGAAAGAAAGGAGTAAGGAGGGAGGAAAGGAGGGAGGGAGGAAAGAAAGGAGTAAGGATGAAAAGAGGAAGGAATTTAGGAGAGAGGGAAGGAAGGAAGGAAAGAAAGGAGTAAGGAGGGAGGGAGGGAGGAAGGAAAGGAGGAAAGAAGGAAGGATGGAAGGAGGAGGAGCAAAGAAAGAAGGGTGGAGGGGAAGAAGGAAGGAAAGGAGTAAGGAGGGAAGGAGGGACGGAGGAAGGAAAGGAGTAAGGATGAAAAGAGGAAGAAATTTAGGAGAGAAGGAAGGAAGGAAGGAAGGAAAGGAGTAAGGACGAAAAGAGGAAAGAAGGAAGGAAGGAAGGAAGGAAGGAAGGAAAGAAAGGAGTAAGGACAAGAAGAGGAAGGAAGGAAGGAAGGAAGGAAAGAAAGGAGTAAGGAGGGAGGAAAGGAGGAAGGAATGAAAGAAAGGAGTTAGGAGGGAGGAAGGGAGGAAAGGAGTAAGGAAGGAAGGAATGATGGAAGGAAGAGGAGCAAAGAAAGAAGGGTGGAGGTGAAGGAGGAAGGAAAGAAGGAACAGGAAGTGAGCTGAGATAATATGCTATAAAATGTGACTGAAGTGAATAAATGCTGATGTCACATCCTGTGGCTGAGTGACATCACAGCGTTAACCCCTCGTTGTCCTGCAGATCTTCAGAGGCAAAGACGTCACGCTGCTCTACTCTCAGCTCAAGATCTTCTTCGGTGGTGTGACCTGCGCCAAGCCTCGCAGCAGCAGGAACTCCAGCATCGGTGAGTCGGCTCCCGTCGTCGCCACGTTTCAGCTCTCGGCAGTAAAGCGGTGATGACAGGAAGTAAAGCGATGATGACAGGAAGTAAAGCTGTGATGACAGGAAGAAAAGCGGTGATGACAGGAAGTAAAGCGATGATGACAGGAAGTAAAGCGATGATGACAGGAAGTAAAGCTGTGATGACAGGAAGTAAAGCGGTGATGACAGGAAGTAAAGCGGTGATGACAGGAAGTAAAGCTGTGATGACAGGAAGTAAAGCTGTGATGACAGGAAGTAAAGCGGTGATGACAGGAAGTAAAGCAATGATGACAGGAAGTAAAGCGGTGATGACAGGAAGTAAAGCTGTGATGACAGGAAGTAAAGCGCTGATGACAGGAAGTAAAGCTGTGATGACAGGAAGTAAAGCGATGATGACAGGAAGTAAAGCGATGATGACAGGAAGTAAAGCGTTGATGACAGGAAGTAAAGCGGTGATGACAGGAAGTAAAGCGATGTTGACAGGAAGTAAAGCGATGATGACAGGAAGTAAAGCGTTGATGACAGGAAGTAAAGCGGTGATGACAGGAAGTAAAGCTGCGATGATGACAGGAAGTAAAGCGGTGATGACAGGAAGTAAAGCGATGATGACAGGAAGTAAAGAGATGATGACAGGAAGTAAAGCAATGATGACAGGAAGTAAAGAGATGATGACAGGAAGTAAAGCAATGATGACAGGAAGTAAAGAGATGATGACAGGAAGTAAAGCAATGATGACAGGAAGTAAAGCTGCGATGACAGGAAGTAAAGCTGCGATGACAGGAAGTAAAGCGATGATGACAGGAAGTAAAGCGGTGATGACAGGAAGTAAAGCGATGATGACAGGAAGTAAAGCGGTGATGACAGGAAGTAAAGCTGTGATGACAGGAAGTAAAGCGCTGATGACAGGAAGTAAAGCGGTGATGACAGGAAGTAAAGCTGTGATGACAGGAAGTAAAGCGGTGATGACAGGAAGTAAAGCGATGATGACAGGAAGTAAAGCGTTGATGACAGGAAGTAAAGCGGTGATGACAGGAAGTAAAGCTGCGATGATGACAGGAAGTAAAGCGGTGATGACAGGAAGTAAAGCGATGATGACAGGAAGTAAAGAGATGATGACAGGAAGTAAAGCGATGATGACAGGAAGTAAAGAGATGATGACAGGAAGTAAAGCGATGATGACAGGAAGTAAAGAGATGATGACAGGAAGTAAAGCAATGATGACAGGAAGTAAAGCTGCGATGACAGGAAGTAAAGCTGCGATGACAGGAAGTAAAGCGATGATGACAGGAAGTAAAGCTGCGATGACAGGAAGTAAAGCGGTGATGACAGGAAGTAAAGCTGTGATGACAGGAAGTAAAGCGGTGATGACAGGAAGTAAAGCTGTGATGACAGGAAGTAAAGCGCTGATGACAGGAAGTAAAGCGGTGATGACAGGAAGTAAAGCGGTGATGACAGGAAGTAAAGCGATGATGACAGGAAGTAAAGCTGTGATGACAGGAAGACAGGAAGTAAAGCGGTGATGACAGGAAGTAAAGCTGTGATGACAGGAAGTAAAGCGGTGATGACAGGAAGTAAAGCGGTGATGACAGGAAGTAAAGCGCTGATGACAGGAAGTAAAGCGGTGATGACAGGAAGTAAAGTGGTGATGACAGGAAGTAAAGCGATGATGACAGGAAGTAAAGCTGTGATGACAGGAAGTAAAGCAGTGATGACAGGAAGTAAAGCTGTGATGACAGGAAGTAAAGCGGTGATGACAGGAAGTAAAGCGGTGATGACAGGAAGTAAAGCTGTGATGACAGGAAGTAAAGCGTTGATGACAGGAAGTAAAGCTGTGATGACAGGAAGTAAAGCGGTGATGACAGGAAGTAAAGCGGTGATGACAGGAAGTAAAGCGGTGATGACAGGAAGTAAAGCTGTGATGACAGGAAGTAAAGCGGTGATGACAGGAAGTAAAGCTGTGATGACAGGAAGTAAAGTGGTGATGACAGGAAGTAAAGCTGTGATGACAGGAAGTAAAGCGGTGATGACAGGAAGTAAAGCGGTGATGACAGGAAGTAAAGCGGTGATGACAGGAAGTAAAGCTGTGATGACAGGAAGTAAAGCAGTGATGACAGGAAGTAAAGCTGTGATGACAGGAAGTAAAGCGGTGATGACAGGAAGTAAAGCGGTGATGACAGGAAGTAAAGCTGTGATGACAGGAAGTAAAGCGTTGATGACAGGAAGTAAAGCGGTGATGACAGGAAGTAAAGCTGTGATGACAGGAAGTAAAGCTGTGATGACAGGAAGTAAAGCGGTGATGACAGGAAGTAAAGCTGTGATGACAGGAAGTAAAGCGGTGATGACAGGAAGTAAAGCGATGATGACAGGAAGTAAAGCTGTGATGACAGGAAGTAAAGTGGTGATGACAGGAAGTAAAGCTGTGATGACAGGAAGTAAAGCGGTGATGACAGGAAGTAAAGCGGTGATGACAGGAAGTAAAGCGGTGATGACAGGAAGTAAAGCTGTGATGACAGGAAGTAAAGCTGTGATGACAGGAAGTAAAGCGGTGATGACAGGAAGTAAAGCTGTGATGACAGGAAGTAAAGCGTTGATGACAGGAAGTAAAGCGGTGATGACAGGAAGTAAAGCTGTGATGACAGGAAGTAAAGCTGTGATGACAGGAAGTAAAGCGATGATGACAGGAAGTAAAGCGGTGATGACAGGAAGTAAAGCGATGAAGTAAAGCTGTGATGACAGGAAGTAAAGCGGTGATGACAGGAAGTAAAGCGATGATGACAGGAAGTAAAGCGATGATGACAGGAAGTAAAGCTGTGATGACAGGAAGTAAAGCTGCGATGATGACAGGAAGTAAAGCTGTGATGACAGGAAGTAAAGCGGTGATGACAGGAAGTAAAGCGATGATGACAGGAAGTAAAGCGATGATGACAGGAAGTAAAGCTGCGATGATGACAGGAAGTAAAGCGGTGATGACAGGAAGTAAAGCGATGATGACAGGAAGTAAAGAGATGATGACAGGAAGTAAAGCAATGATGACAGGAAGTAAAGAGATGATGACAGGAAGTAAAGCAATGATGACAGGAAGTAAAGAGATGATGACAGGAAGTAAAGCAATGATGACAGGAAGTAAAGCTGCGATGACAGGAAGTAAAGCTGCGATGACAGGAAGTAAAGCGATGATGACAGGAAGTAAAGCTGCGATGACAGGAAGTAAAGCGGTGATGACAGGAAGTAAAGCGGTGATGACAGGAAGTAAAGCTGTGATGACAGGAAGTAAAGCTGTGATGACAGGAAGTAAAGCGGTGATGACAGGAAGTAAAGCGCTGATGACAGGAAGTAAAGCTGTGATGACAGGAAGTAAAGCGGTGATGACAGGAAGTAAAGCGATGATGACAGGAAGTAAAGCTGTGATGACAGGAAGACAGGAAGTAAAGCGGTGATGACAGGAAGTAAAGCTGTGATGACAGGAAGTAAAGCGGTGATGACAGGAAGTAAAGCGCTGATGACAGGAAGTAAAGCTGTGATGACAGGAAGTAAAGCGGTGATGACAGGAAGTAAAGTGGTGATGACAGGAAGTAAAGCGATGATGACAGGAAGTAAAGCTGTGATGACAGGAAGACAGGAAGTAAAGCTGTGATGACAGGAAGTAAAGCGGTGATGACAGGAAGTAAAGCGCTGATGACAGGAAGTAAAGCTGTGATGACAGGAAGTAAAGCGGTGATGACAGGAAGTAAAGTGGTGATGACAGGAAGTAAAGCGATGATGACAGGAAGTAAAGCTGTGATGACAGGAAGTAAAGTGGTGATGACAGGAAGTAAAGCGGTGATGACAGGAAGTAAAGCTGTGATGACAGGAAGTAAAGTGGTGATGACAGGAAGACAGGAAGTAAAGCGGTGATGACAGGAAGTAAAGCGATGATGACAGGAAGTAAAGCGGTGATGACAGGAAGTAAAGCGATGATGACAGGAAGTAAAGCGGTGATGACAGGAAGTAAAGCGGTGATGACAGGAAGTAAAGCTGTGATGACAGGAAGTAAAGCGGTGATGACAGGAAGTAAAGCGGTGATGACAGGAAGTAAAGCTGCGATGACAGGAAGTAAAGCTGTGATGACAGGAAGTAAAGCGATGATGACAGGAAGTAAAGCGCTGATGACAGGAAGTAAAGCTGCGATGACAGGAAGTAAAGCGGTGATGACAGGAAGTAAAGCTGTGATGACAGGAAGTAAAGTGGTGATGACAGGAAGTAAAGCTGTGATGACAGGAAGTAAAGCGGTGATGACAGGAAGTAAAGCTGTGATGACAGGAAGTAAAGCGGTGATGACAGGAAGTAAAGCTGCGATGACACGAAGTAAAGCTGCGATGGCAGGAAGTAAAGCTGCGATGACAGGAAGTAAAGCGGCGATGACAGGAAGTAAAGCGGCGATGACAGGAAGTAAAGCGGCGATGACAGGAAGTAAAGCTGCGATGACAGGAAGTAAAGCTGCGACGACAGGAAGTAAAGCTGTGATGACAGGAAGTAAAGCGGTGATGACAGGAAGTAAAGCGGCGATGACAGGAAGTAAAGCTGTGATGACAGGAAGTAAAGCGGTGATGACAGGAAGTAAAGCTGCGATGACAGGAAGTAAAGCTGCGATGACAGGAAGTAAAGCGGCGATGACAGGAAGTAAAGCGGCGATGACAGGAAGTAAAGCTGCGACGACAGGAAGTAAAGCTGCGATGACAGGAAGTAAAGCGATGATGACAGGAAGTAAAGCTGTGATGACAGGAAGTAAAGCTGTGATGACAGGAAGTAAAGCGATGATGACAGGAAGTAAAGTGATGATGACAGGAAGTAAAGCTGCTGTGTTTGTGTGCAGAGGCGTTCGTGGTGTGTCAGAACTACCGTCCTCCTGAAGGTTACGTCCCCAACATGTCGAACCCGCTGCTGGACCATTGCTACGGTAACGCTCCTCTCTTCCTGACACCATCTTGTTCCTGCAGGTCAACACTGACACCCAGTGGCCACACGTGGTCATTACAGGCTGGAGTGAAAGTACCAATACTGATATATTATTATATATCATGTTCATATGTACTAGTACCTCAGACTGTACTACAGTAAAGTACTAGTACCTCTAACTGTACTACAGTAAAGTACTAGTACCTCTAACTGTACTGCAGTAAAGTACTAGTACCTCTAACAGTACTACAGTAAAGTACAAGTACCTCTAACTGTACTACAGTAAAGTACTAGTACCTCTAACAGTACTACAGTAAAGTACAAGTACCTCAGACTGTACTACAGTAAAGTACTAGTACCTCTAACTGTACTGCAGTAAAGTACTAGTACCTCTAACAGTACTACAGTAAAGTACAAGTACCTCAGACTGTACTACAGTAAAGTACTAGTACCTCTAACTGTACTACAGTAAAGTACTAGTACCTCTAACAGTACTACAGTAAAGTACTAGTACCTCTAACTGTACTACAGTAAAGTACAAGTACCTCAGACTGTATTATAGTAAAGTCCTAGTACCTCTAACAGTACTACAGTAAAGTACAAGTACCTCAAACTGTACTACAGTAAAGTACTAGTACCTCTAACAGTACTACAGTAAAGTACTAGTACCTATAACTGTACTACAGTAAAGTACTAGTACCTCTAACTGTACTACAGTAAAGTACAAGTACCTCAGACTGTACTACAGTAAAGTCCTAGTACCTCTAACTGTACTACAGTAAAGTACAAGTACCTCAAACTGTACTACAGTAAAGTACTAGTACCTCTAACAGTACTACAGTAAAGTACTAGTACCTCTAACTGTACTACAGTAAAGTACAAGTACCTCAGACTGTACTACAGTAAAGTACTAGTACCTATAACTGTACTACAGTAAAGTACTAGTACCTCTAACTGTACTACAGTAAAGTACTAGTACCTCTAACAGTACTACAGTAAAGTACTAGTACCTCTAACTGTACTACAGTAAAGTACAAGTACCTCAGACTGTACTACAGTAAAGTACTAGTACCTATAACTGTACTACAGTAAAGTACTAGTACCTCTAACTGTACTACAGTAAAGTACTAGTACCTCTAACAGTACTACAGTAAAGTACTAGTACCTCTAACTGTACTACAGTAAAGTACTAGTACCTCTAACAGTACTACAGTAAAGTACTAGTACCTCTAACTGTACTACAGTAAAGTTCTAGTACCTCAGACTGTACTACAGTAAAGTACTAGTACCTCTAACTGTACTACAGTAAAGTACTAGTACCTCTAACTGTACTACAGTAAAGTACTAGTACCTCTAACTGTACTACAGATGATCCAGATGTGTTCTCTGATCCTCAGATGTGGACTTTAACCAGTTAGAGGGTCTGAACCGCGTCATCGTTCCTTTCCTGGCGTGTGGTGACCTCAGCGCCTTCGACTCAGACCGGACCTACCCGCTACAGGTGAGACTAGCCCGCTACAGGTGAGACTAGCCCGCTACAGGTGAGACTAGCCCGCTACAGGTGAGACTAGCCCGCTACAGGTGAGACTAGCCACCTACAGGTGAGACTAGCCACCTACAGGTGAGACTAGCCACCTACAGGTGAGACTAGCCCGCGACAGGTGAGACTAGCCCGCTACAGGTGAGACTAGCCCCCTACAGGTGAGACTAGCCCCCTACAGGTGAGACTAGCCCGCGACAGGTGAGACTAGCCCGCTACAGGTGAGACTAGCCACCTACAGGTGAGACTAGCCCGCGACAGGTGAGACTAGCCCGCTACAGGTGGGACTAGCCCCCTACAGGTGAGACTAGCCCCCTACAGGTGAGACTAGGCCCCCTACAGGTGAGACTAGGCCCCCTACAGGTGAGACTAGCCCGCTACAGGTGAGACTAGCCCCCTACAGGTGAGACTAGCCCGCTACAGGTGAGACTAGCCCGCTACAGGTGAGACTAGCCCCCTACAGGTGAGACTAGCCCCCTACAGGTGAGACTAGCCACCTACAGGTGAGACTAGCCCGCTACAGGTGAGACTAGCCACCTACAGGTGAGACTAGCCCCCTACAGGTGAGACTAGCCCGCTACAGGTGAGACTAGCCCGCGACAGGTGAGACTAGCCCCCTACAGGTGAGACTAGCCCGCTACAGGTGAGACTAGCCCGCTACAGGTGAGACTAGCCCCCTACAGGTGAGACTAGCCCCCTACAGGTGAGACTAGCCCCCTACAGGTGAGACTAGGCCCCCTACAGGTGAGACTAGGCCCCCTACAGGTGAGACTAGCCCGCTACAGGTGAGACTAGCCCCCTACAGGTGAGACTAGCCCGCTACAGGTGAGACTAGCCCCCTACAGGTGAGACTAGGCCCCCTACAGGTGAGACTAGGCCCCCTACAGGTGAGACTAGCCCGCTACAGGTGAGACTAGCCCCCTACAGGTGAGACTAGCCCGCTACAGGTGAGACTAGCCCGCTACAGGTGAGACTAGCCCCCTACAGGTGAGACTAGCCACCTACAGGTGAGACTAGCCCGCTACAGGTGAGACTAGCCACCTACAGGTGAGACTAGCCCCCTACAGGTGAGACTAGCCCGCTACAGGTGAGACTAGCCCGCGACAGGTGAGACTATCCCCCGACAGGTGAGACTAGCCCCCTACAGGTGAGACTAGGCCCCCTACAGGTGAGACTAGGCCCCCTACAGGTGAGACTAGCCCGCGACAGGTGAGACTAGCCCGCTACAGGTGAGACTAGCCCGCTACAGGTGAGACTAGGCCCCCTACAGGTGAGACTAGCCCGCGACAGGTGAGACTCGCCCCCTTCAAGCAGAGTTTTTTTTCTAGGATGGGAACATGTTAAAGCAGAGTTTTTTTTCTAGGATGGGAACATGCTAAAGCAGAGGTTTTTTTCTAGGATGGGAACATGTTAAAGCAGAGTTTTTTTTCTAGGATGGGAACATGTTAAAGCAGAGTTTTTTTTCTAGGATGGGAACATGTTAAAGCAGAGTTTTTTTTCTAGGATGGGAACATGTTAAAGCAGAGTTTTTTTTCTAGGATGGGAACATGTTAAAGCAGAGTTTTTTTCTAGGATGGGAACATGTTAAAGCAGAGAAAACTTTTATTAAAAGTTAGAGTAAAAAAAATAAACTGGGTTAAAAAAGAGATTAAAAGACCAAAAAACAGACAAATAAAATGAATAACAAGATAAAACTGATGATAATAAAATGTAAAAATAAAAAAAATGATTTAAAACAATGAAACAAATCCAATAAAAACAGTATAAAACAGTCCAGATGTTTTGGGTTTGTTCCTGCAGCTGGATGGCGGTCAGCAGTACCAGTACACCCCCCCCACCCAGCCTCCCATCCGCCCCCCCTACCAGGAGGCCTGCCACCTCCGCAGGAACAACCTGCTGTCCAGAGAGGACGCCGCGCCCTCCCGCCCCTCCCACAGCGGAGAGGAGCCTGAGCCCTCCCGCCCCTCCCACAGCGGAGATGACGCTGCGCCCTCCCGCCCCTCCCACAGCGGAGAGGAGCCGCGCCCTCCCGCCCCTCCCACAGCGGAGATGACGCCGCGCCCTCCCGCCCCTCCCACAGCGGAGAGGACGCCGCGCCCTCCCGCCCCTCCCACAGCGGAGAGGACGCCGCACCCTCCCGCCCCTCCCACAGCGGAGAGGAGCCGGAGTCCAGCTGCTCCACACAGGGAGAATTAAAGGGACAGTCCGCCAGCTCGGTCTGAGTTCATGGGGGGGGGGGGTTGTAATGTTTTTACTTTATTATTTTCTGTCTGTAATCAGTATCACATTGTAAGCAAATAAAAATAAAAACCCTCATCGTGATGTTTTTATTGTCTCCATGTGGTTCAGTTTAAATTTAAAGGGTTAAAATGTGAAAATAAACGTATGAATAACTTCACACATTCTTTTTTTGTGGACCCAGCATCAAATTTCTGCTTTTAATCCATTTAGAGAGAATATATTAGAGGATTATGGTAAAAATGTCTAAGTGGTGTAACCATAAAAACTTTGTACCAAATAATTCAACTCATCTTACATTATAACTTTTATATTAAATAAAGCTAATGGAATACTATTGTTCTAAATATTACATTTCATCTGGTTACCATGGAGACCAGGAAACATTTACATGTTTTAAATGAAGTCATTATTAGTATAAGTCCACTTAAACACACTGTAGCTGATCACATATTTAATATCTATCATTCTATTGTGGTTACACCATTTGACATGTTCAGGAGCATTCAGTCTTTTGGTATAAAATGGGTCAAATGTCATTTCAAATCTCTCTTATTGATCTTTTTTTAATATATTGATTATATTGAAGTGGGCGTAACCTCCATGATGTCTTGCTGCGGAGTTCAGTCTGAATTCAGTCCCTTCCTCCCTTCCTTCCTTCCTTCCTCCCTTCCTCCCTCCCTCCCTCCCTCCCTTCCTTCCTTCCTTCCTTCCTTAATATATTGATTATATTGAACTGGTCGTAACCTCCATGATGTCTTGCTGCGGAGTTCAGTCTGAATTTATCTAGAAAACCAACAAAAATACTAAATGTACATTTTAACAAACCTGATGCTGCTTTTAAATCTAGTTTAACTGATTTATGGATTCATCATCTTACCAACACTGATTATTACTGATTACTTATTATTTGTTTTATTATTTAAAGACTTTCAGTGGATCTTAAAACAAGAAGGACTTCTCTCTCAAAGATAATTTATTTCTCATATTCAACAATCTGAAATAAAACATTTACCAAAAAAATGTTAGCTAGTCTGATATAAAGTTTCAAATTGAAATGAGCGTATGTCCGGGTCTCGTCTCAGAGGTGCGGAGGAGAGGAGCGAGGGAGGCGAGGAGGTGAAGATCGTGGCGGTGGACCTGCAGGCCATGGCTCCTCTGCCGGGAGTCACTCAGATCCAGGGAGACATCACCAAGGTGAGCTCTCCTCTCAGACGTGTTTAAAGCATCAATAATCTGACTGATCAATAAATGTGATTAAAGCTTCCTGTCGTCCTCCCGTCTGTTTTGACTGTTCCTTCCTTCCTTCCTTCCTTCCTTCCTTCCTTCCTTCCTTCCTTCCTTCCTTCCTTCATTTCTTCCTTCCCCCCTCCCTCCCTTCCTTCCTTCTGTCCTTCCTTCTTTCCTTCCTTCCTTCCTTCCTTCCTTCCTTCTTTCCTTTCGTCTGTCCTCCCATCCATCCTTCCTTCTGTCCTTCCTTCCTCCCTCCTTTCCTTCCTCTTTCCTCCCTTCCTTCCAGCCATCCATCCTTGTGTGTGTGTGTGTGTTTGTGTTTGTGTGTGTTTGTGTGTGTGTGTGTGTGTGTGTGTAGCGGCGTGTCACATGACCTGTGTGCTCTTCCTCCTCTCAGGTGTCGACGGCTCAGGAGATCATCCGACACTTTGAGGGTCAGCCGGCCGACCTGGTGGTGTGTGACGGCGCTCCAGACGGTGAGACGGCCACTTCCTGTCTGTCCTCACCCGATCTCTCTTTTGTTTTAGCTCAGATTTTTTTCTCCTAGGATGGCGAAGTCATGAGCTACACTACTACTATTAATGAAAGTAGAAATAGACAGTTTTCTTTTATAGGATGTGAAAAAACAGTGTGATAGACGCTCACATCCGCTGCTCCCAGTCCCAATGCAGGTGGATCCCAGTCTACCTGCATTGGGAGGTGGACCCAGTCTACCTGCATTGGGAGGTGGATCCCAGTCTACCTGCATTAGGAGGTGGATCCCAGTCTACCTGCATTAGGAGGTGGATCCCAGTCTACCTGCATTGGGAGGTGGATCCCAGTCTACCTGCATTGGGAGGTGGATCCCAGTCTACCTGCATTGGGAGGTGGATCCCAGTCTACCTGCATTGGGAGGTGGATCCCAGTCTACCCGCATTAGGAGGTGGATCCCAGTCTACCTGCATTGGGAGGTGGATCCCAGTCTACCCGCATTGGGAGGTGGATCCCAGTCTACCCGCATTGGGAGGTGGATCCCAGTCTACCCGCATTGGGAGGTGGATCCCAGTCTACCTGCATTGGGAGGTGGATCCCAGTCTACCTGCATTGGGAGGTGGATCCCACCTAAAACTGTGCAGACACCCTTCGTTGGTCAGGCTTCACCATCCTAGGAAAAACAACCCCACCGCCCCCCCCGTGTCATCCTGCTGATGTTTATCCTCTGCTTCCTGTTCTGTCTCCATAGTAACCGGGCTCCATGACGTGGACGAGTACATCCAGGCTCAGCTCCTATTGGCTGTAAGTACTCAGGTGTGTGTGTGTGACATCACGGCGGTGTGTGATGTCACTCTGACGGCTGTTTTGTGTCTCAGGCGCTGAACATCACGACGCACCTGCTGAAACCTGGAGGGACGTTTGTGGCCAAAGTGAGTCCAGCTTTAATTCATCTGATTCTGGTCTGTTGCCATAGTTACCAGCTAGTTTCAACCCTCCTGTTGTCCTTAGGTCAAGGAAGGACAGGAAGGAAGGAAGGAAGGAAGGAGGGAAGGAGGGAGGGAGGGAGGAAAGGAGTAAGGATGAAAAGAGGAAGGAATTTAGGAGAGAAGGAAGGAAGGAAGGAAAGAAAGGAGGGAGGAAGGAAGGAAGGATGGAAGGAGGAGGGAGCAAAGAAAGAAGGGTGGAGGGGAAGAAGGAAGGAAAGGACGAAGGAAGGAAGGAAGGAAAGAAAGGAGGGAGGGAGGGAAGGAGGGAGGGAGGAAAGGAGTAAGGATGAAAAGAGGAAGGAATTTAGGAGAGAAGGAAGGAAGGAAGGAAAGAAAGGATTAAGGAGGGAGGGAGGGACGGAGGAAGGAAAGGAGTAAGGATGAAAAGAGGAAGATATTTAGGAGAAGGAAAGGAAAGAAAGGAGTAAGGAGGGAGGAAAGGAGGAAGGAATGAAAGAAAGGAGTTAGGAGGGAGGGAGGGAGGGAGGGAGGAAAGGAGTAAGGATGAAAAGAGGAAGGAATTTAGGAGAGAAGGAAGGAAGGAAGGAAGGAAGGAAAGGTGTCAGGACGAAAAGAGGAAGGAAGGAAGGAAAGAAAGGAGTAAGGAAGGAAGGAAGGATGGAAGGAGGAGGGAGCAAAGAAAGAAGGGTGGAGGTGAAGGAGGAAGGAAAGAAGGAACAGGAAGTGAGCTGAGATAATATGCTATAAAATGTGACTTAAGTGAATAAATGCTGAGGTCACATCCTGTGGCTGAGTGACATCACAGCGTTAACCCCTCGTTGTCCCGCAGATCTTCAGAGGGAAAGACGTCACCCTGCTCTACTCTCAGCTCAAGATCTTCTTCGGTGGTGTGACCTGCGCCAAGCCTCGCAGCAGCAGGAACTCCAGCATCGGTGAGTCGGCTCCCGTCGTCGTCACGTTTCAGCTCTCGGCAGTAAAGCGGTGATGACAGGAAGTAAAGCGATGATGACAGGAAGTAAAGAGATGATGACAGGAAGTAAAGCAATGATGACAGGAAGTAAAGAGATGATGACAGGAAGTAAAGAGATGATGACAGGAAGTAAAGCTGCGATGACAGGAAGTAAAGCGGTGATGACAGGAAGTAAAGCGGCGATGACAGGAAGTAAAGCGGCGATGACAGGAAGTAAAGCTGTGATGACAGGAAGTAAAGCTGTGATGACAGGAAGTAAAGCGATGAAGTAAAGCTGTGATGACAGGAAGTAAAGCGGTGATGACAGGAAGTAAAGCTGTGATGACAGGAAGTAAAGCTGCGATGACAGGAAGTAAAGCGGTGATGACAGGAAGTAAAGCTGTGATGATGACAGGAAGTAAAGCGATGATGACAGGAAGTAAAGCTGCGATGACAGGAAGTAAAGCGATGATGACAGGAAGTAAAGCGATGATGACAGGAAGTAAAGCTGTGATGACAGGAAGTAAAGCGGTGATGACAGGAAGTAAAGCTGTGATGACAGGAAGTAAAGAGATGATGACAGGAAGTAAAGCAATGATGACAGGAAGTAAAGCGGTGATGACAGGAAGTAAAGCGGTGATGACAGGAAGTAAAGCTGCGATGACAGGAAGTAAAGCGGCGATGACAGGAAGTAAAGCGGCGATGACAGGAAGTAAAGCTGTGATGACAGGAAGTAAAGCTGTGATGACAGGAAGTAAAGCGATGAAGTAAAGCTGTGATGACAGGAAGTAAAGCGGTGATGACAGGAAGTAAAGCTGCGATGACAGGAAGTAAAGCGGTGATGACAGGAAGTAAAGCGATGATGACAGGAAGTAAAGCTGCGATGACAGGAAGTAAAGCGATGATGACAGGAAGTAAAGCTGCGATGACAGGAAGTAAAGCTGCGATGACAGGAAGTAAAGCGGTGATGACAGGAAGTAAAGCGATGATGACAGGAAGTAAAGAGATGATGACAGGAAGTGAAGCAATGATGACAGGAAGTAAAGAGATGATGACAGGAAGTAAAGCAATGATGACAGGAAGTAAAGCGGCGATGACAGGAAGTAAAGCTGCGATGACAGGAAGTAAAGCGGTGATGACAGGAAGTAAAGCGGCGATGACAGGAAGTAAAGCTGTGATGACAGGAAGTAAAGCTGTGATGACAGGAAGTAAAGCGATGAAGTAAAGCTGTGATGACAGGAAGTAAAGCGGTGATGACAGGAAGTAAAGCTGTGATGACAGGAAGTAAAGCTGCGATGACAGGAAGTAAAGCGGTGATGACAGGAAGTAAAGCTGTGATGATGACAGGAAGTAAAGCGATGATGACAGGAAGTAAAGCTGCGATGACAGGAAGTAAAGCGATGATGACAGGAAGTAAAGAGATGCCAGGAAGTAAAGCGATGATGACAGGAAGTAAAGCGGTGATGACAGGAAGTAAAGCTGCGATGACAGGAAGTAAAGCTGTGATGACAGGAAGTAAAGCGGTGATGACAGGAAGACAGGAAGTAAAGCTGTGATGACAGGAAGTAAAGCGGTGATGACAGGAAGTAAAGCGATGATGACAGGAAGTAAAGCTGTGATGACAGGAAGTAAAGCGGTGATGACAGGAAGTAAAGCGTTGATGACAGGAAGTAAAGCTGTGATGACAGGAAGTAAAGCTGTGATGACAGGAAGTAAAGCTGCGATGACAGGAAGTAAAGCTGCGATGATGACAGGAAGTAAAGCGATGATGACAGGAAGTAAAGCTGTGATGATGACAGGAAGTAAAGCGATGATGACAGGAAGTAAAGCTGCGATGATGACAGGAAGTAAAGCGGTGATGACAGGAAGTAAAGCTGCGATGACAGGAAGTAAAGCGATGATGACAGGAAGTAAAGCTGCGATGACAGGAAGTAAAGCTGCGATGACAGGAAGTAAAGCGGTGATGACAGGAAGTAAAGCGATGATGACAGGAAGTAAAGAGATGATGACAGGAAGTAAAGCAATGATGACAGGAAGTAAAGAGATGATGACAGGAAGTAAAGCAATGATGACAGGAAGTAAAGAGATGATGACAGGAAGTAAAGCAATGATGACAGGAAGTAAAGCGGTGATGACAGGAAGTAAAGCGGTGATGACAGGAAGTAAAGCGGTGATGACAGGAAGTAAAGCGATGAAGTAAAGCTGTGATGACAGGAAGTAAAGCGGTGATGACAGGAAGTAAAGCTGTGATGACAGGAAGTAAAGCTGCGATGACAGGAAGTAAAGCGGTGATGACAGGAAGTAAAGCTGTGATGATGACAGGAAGTAAAGCGATGATGACAGGAAGTAAAGCTGCGATGACAGGAAGTAAAGCGATGATGACAGGAAGTAAAGAGATGCCAGGAAGTAAAGCGATGATGACAGGAAGTAAAGCGGTGATGACAGGAAGTAAAGCTGCGATGACAGGAAGTAAAGCTGTGATGACAGGAAGTAAAGCGGTGATGACAGGAAGTAAAGCGGCGATGACAGGAAGTAAAGCTGTGATGACAGGAAGTAAAGCTGTGATGACAGGAAGTAAAGCGATGAAGTAAAGCTGTGATGACAGGAAGTAAAGCGATGATGACAGGAAGTAAAGCTGTGATGACAGGAAGTAAAGCGGTGATGACAGGAAGTAAAGAGATGATGACAGGAAGTAAAGCAATGATGACAGGAAGTAAAGCTGTGATGACGGGAAGTAAAGCAATGATGACAGGAAGTAAAGAGATGATGACAGGAAGTAAAGCAATGATGACAGGAAGTAAAGCGGTGATGACAGGAAGTAAAGCGGTGATGACAGGAAGTAAAGCTGTGATGACAGGAAGTAAAGCTGTGATGACAGGAAGTAAAGCGGTGATGACAGGAAGTAAAGCTGTGATGACAGGAAGTAAAGCGGTGATGACAGGAAGTAAAGCGGCGATGACAGGAAGTAAAGCGGTGATGACAGGAAGTAAAGCGGTGATGACAGGAAGTAAAGCGGCGATGACAGGAAGTAAAGCTGTGATGACAGGAAGTAAAGCGATGAAGTAAAGCTGTGATGACAGGAAGTAAAGCGGTGATGACAGGAAGTAAAGCTGTGATGACAGGAAGTAAAGCTGCGATGACAGGAAGTAAAGCGGTGATGACAGGAAGTAAAGCGATGATGACAGGAAGTAAAGCGGTGATGACAGGAAGTAAAGCTGCGATGACAGGAAGTAAAGCTGTGATGACAGGAAGTAAAGAGATGCCAGGAAGTAAAGCGATGATGACAGGAAGTAAAGCGGTGATGACAGGAAGTAAAGCTGCGATGACAGGAAGTAAAGCTGTGATGACAGGAAGTAAAGCTGTGATGACAGGAAGTAAAGCTGCGATGACAGGAAGTAAAGCTGTGATGACAGGAAGTAAAGCTGCGATGACAGGAAGTAAAGCGGTGATGACAGGAAGTAAAGCTGCGATGACAGGAAGTAAAGCTGTGATGACAGGAAGTAAAGCGGTGATGACAGGAAGACAGGAAGTAAAGCTGTGATGACAGGAAGTAAAGCGGTGATGACAGGAAGTAAAGCGATGATGACAGGAAGTAAAGCTGTGATGACAGGAAGTAAAGCGGTGATGACAGGAAGTAAAGCTGTGATGACAGGAAGTAAAGCGATGATGACAGGAAGTAAAGCTGCGATGACAGGAAGTAAAGCGGTGATGACAGGAAGACAGGAAGTAAAGCTGTGATGACAGGAAGTAAAGCGGTGATGACAGGAAGTAAAGCTGCGATGACAGGAAGTAAAGCGATGATGACAGGAAGTAAAGAGATGCCAGGAAGTAAAGCGATGATGACAGGAAGTAAAGCGGTGATGACAGGAAGTAAAGCTGCGATGACAGGAAGTAAAGCTGTGATGACAGGAAGTAAAGCGGTGATGACAGGAAGACAGGAAGTAAAGCTGTGATGACAGGAAGTAAAGCGGTGATGACAGGAAGTAAAGCGATGATGACAGGAAGTAAAGCTGTGATGACAGGAAGTAAAGCTGTGATGACAGGAAGTAAAGCTGCGATGACAGGAAGTAAAGCGATGATGACAGGAAGTAAAGCTGTGATGACAGGAAGTAAAGCTGTGATGACAGGAAGTAAAGCGGTGATGACAGGAAGTAAAGCTGTGATGACAGGAAGTAAAGCTGCGATGACAGGAAGTAAAGCGGTGATGACAGGAAGTAAAGCTGCGATGACAGGAAGTAAAGCGTTGATGACAGGAAGTAAAGCAATGATGACAGGAAGTAAAGCTGTGATGACAGGAAGTAAAGCGATGAAGTAAAGCTGTGATGACAGGAAGTAAAGCGATGATGACAGGAAGTAAAGCTGTGATGACAGGAAGTAAAGCGGTGATGACAGGAAGTAAAGAGATGATGACAGGAAGTAAAGCAATGATGACAGGAAGTAAAGCTGTGATGACGGGAAGTAAAGCAATGATGACAGGAAGTAAAGAGATGATGACAGGAAGTAAAGCAATGATGACAGGAAGTAAAGCGGTGATGACAGGAAGTAAAGCGGTGATGACAGGAAGTAAAGCTGTGATGACAGGAAGTAAAGCTGTGATGACAGGAAGTAAAGCGGTGATGACAGGAAGTAAAGCTGTGATGACAGGAAGTAAAGCGGTGATGACAGGAAGTAAAGCGGCGATGACAGGAAGTAAAGCGGCGATGACAGGAAGTAAAGCGGTGATGACAGGAAGTAAAGCGGCGATGACAGGAAGTAAAGCTGTGATGACAGGAAGTAAAGCGATGAAGTAAAGCTGTGATGACAGGAAGTAAAGCGGTGATGACAGGAAGTAAAGCTGTGATGACAGGAAGTAAAGCTGCGATGACAGGAAGTAAAGCGGTGATGACAGGAAGTAAAGCGATGATGACAGGAAGTAAAGCGGTGATGACAGGAAGTAAAGCTGCGATGACAGGAAGTAAAGCTGTGATGACAGGAAGTAAAGAGATGCCAGGAAGTAAAGCGATGATGACAGGAAGTAAAGCGGTGATGACAGGAAGTAAAGCTGCGATGACAGGAAGTAAAGCTGTGATGACAGGAAGTAAAGCTGTGATGACAGGAAGTAAAGCTGCGATGACAGGAAGTAAAGCTGTGATGACAGGAAGTAAAGCTGCGATGACAGGAAGTAAAGCGGTGATGACAGGAAGTAAAGCTGCGATGACAGGAAGTAAAGCTGTGATGACAGGAAGTAAAGCGGTGATGACAGGAAGACAGGAAGTAAAGCTGTGATGACAGGAAGTAAAGCGGTGATGACAGGAAGTAAAGCGATGATGACAGGAAGTAAAGCTGTGATGACAGGAAGTAAAGCGGTGATGACAGGAAGTAAAGCTGTGATGACAGGAAGTAAAGCGATGATGACAGGAAGTAAAGCTGCGATGACAGGAAGTAAAGCGGTGATGACAGGAAGACAGGAAGTAAAGCTGTGATGACAGGAAGTAAAGCGGTGATGACAGGAAGTAAAGCTGCGATGACAGGAAGTAAAGCGATGATGACAGGAAGTAAAGAGATGCCAGGAAGTAAAGCGATGATGACAGGAAGTAAAGCGGTGATGACAGGAAGTAAAGCTGCGATGACAGGAAGTAAAGCTGTGATGACAGGAAGTAAAGCGGTGATGACAGGAAGACAGGAAGTAAAGCTGTGATGACAGGAAGTAAAGCGGTGATGACAGGAAGTAAAGCGATGATGACAGGAAGTAAAGCTGTGATGACAGGAAGTAAAGCGGTGATGACAGGAAGTAAAGCTGTGATGACAGGAAGTAAAGCTGCGATGACAGGAAGTAAAGCGATGATGACAGGAAGTAAAGCTGTGATGACAGGAAGTAAAGCGATGATGACAGGAAGTAAAGAGATGATGACAGGAAGTAAAGCTGTGATGACAGGAAGTAAAGCGGTGATGACAGGAAGTAAAGCGGTGATGACAGGAAGTAAAGCGATGATGACAGGAAGTAAAGAGATGATGACAGGAAGTAAAGCAATGATGACAGGAAGTAAAGCTGTGATGACAGGAAGTAAAGCAATGATGACAGGAAGTAAAGAGATGATGACAGGAAGTAAAGCAATGATGACAGGAAGTAAAGCGGTGATGACAGGAAGTAAAGCGGTGATGACAGGAAGTAAAGCTGTGATGACAGGAAGTAAAGCGGTGATGACAGGAAGTAAAGCGGCGATGACAGGAAGTAAAGCTGCGATGACAGGAAGTAAAGCGGTGATGACAGGAAGTAAAGCGGCGATGACAGGAAGTAAAGCTGTGATGACAGGAAGTAAAGCTGTGATGACAGGAAGTAAAGCGATGAAGTAAAGCTGTGATGACAGGAAGTAAAGCGGTGATGACAGGAAGTAAAGCTGTGATGACAGGAAGTAAAGCTGCGATGACAGGAAGTAAAGCGGTGATGACAGGAAGTAAAGCTGCGATGACAGGAAGTAAAGCGTTGATGACAGGAAGTAAAGCAATGATGACAGGAAGTAAAGCGGTGATGACAGGAAGTAAAGCGGTGATGACAGGAAGTAAAGTGGTGATGACAGGAAGTAAAGCGGTGATGACAGGAAGTAAAGCTGTGATGACAGGAAGTAAAGCAATGATGACAGGAAGTAAAGAGATGATGACAGGAAGTAAAGCAATGATGACAGGAAGTAAAGCGGTGATGACAGGAAGTAAAGCGGTGATGACAGGAAGTAAAGCTGTGATGACAGGAAGTAAAGCGGTGATGACAGGAAGTAAAGCGGCGATGACAGGAAGTAAAGCTGCGATGACAGGAAGTAAAGCGGTGATGACAGGAAGTAAAGCGGCGATGACAGGAAGTAAAGCTGTGATGACAGGAAGTAAAGCTGTGATGACAGGAAGTAAAGCGATGAAGTAAAGCTGTGATGACAGGAAGTAAAGCGGTGATGACAGGAAGTAAAGCTGTGATGACAGGAAGTAAAGCTGCGATGACAGGAAGTAAAGCGGTGATGACAGGAAGTAAAGCAATGATGACAGGAAGTAAAGCGGTGATGACAGGAAGTAAAGCGGTGATGACAGGAAGTAAAGTGGTGATGACAGGAAGTAAAGCGGTGATGACAGGAAGTAAAGCTGTGATGACAGGAAGTAAAGCGTTGATGACAGGAAGTAAAGCAATGATGACAGGAAGTAAAGCGGTGATGACAGGAAGTAAAGCGGTGATGACAGGAAGTAAAGTGGTGATGACAGGAAGTAAAGCGGTGATGACAGGAAGTAAAGCTGTGATGACAGGAAGTAAAGCTGTGATGACAGGAAGTAAAGCGATGAAGTAAAGCTGTGATGACAGGAAGTAAAGCTGTGATGATGACAGGAAGTAAAGCGATGATGACAGGAAGTAAAGCTGCGATGACAGGAAGTAAAGCGATGATGACAGGAAGTAAAGAGATGCCAGGAAGTAAAGCGATGATGACAGGAAGTAAAGCGGTGATGACAGGAAGTAAAGCTGCGATGACAGGAAGTAAAGCTGTGATGCCAGGAAGTAAAGCGATGATGACAGGAAGTAAAGCGGTTATGACAGGAAGTAAAGCGGTGATGACAGGAAGTAAAGCGATGATGACAGGAAGTAAAGCTGCGATGACAGGAAGTAAAGCGGTGATGACAGGAAGTAAAGCTGTGATGACAGGAAGTAAAGCGGCGATGACAGGAAGTAAAGCTGTGATGACAGGAAGTAAAGCTGTGATGACAGGAAGTAAAGCGATGAAGTAAAGCTGTGATGACAGGAAGTAAAGCTGTGATGATGACAGGAAGTAAAGCGATGATGACAGGAAGTAAAGCTGCGATGACAGGAAGTAAAGCTGTGATGACAGGAAGTAAAGCGGTGATGACAGGAAGTAAAGCGATGATGACAGGAAGTAAAGCTGTGATGACAGGAAGTAAAGCGGTGATGACAGGAAGTAAAGCTGCGATGACAGGAAGTAAAGCTGTGATGACAGGAAGTAAAGCGATGATGACAGGAAGTAAAGCTGCGATGACAGGAAGTAAAGCGATGATGACAGGAAGTAAAGAGATGATGACAGGAAGTAAAGCTGCGATGACAGGAAGTAAAGCTGTGATGACAGGAAGTAAAGCGGTGATGACAGGAAGACAGGAAGTAAAGCTGTGATGACAGGAAGTAAAGCGATGATGACAGGAGGTAAAGCTGTGATGACAGGAAGTAAAGCGGTGATGACAGGAAGTAAAGCTGTGATGACAGGAAGTAAAGCGATGATGACAGGAAGTAAAGCTGCGATGACAGGAAGTAAAGCGATGATGACAGGAAGTAAAGCTGTGATGACAGGAAGTAAAGCGGTGATGACAGGAAGTAAAGCGGTGATGACAGGAAGTAAAGCTGTGATGACAGGAAGTAAAGCTGCGATGACAGGAAGTAAAGCGGTGATGACAGGAAGTAAAGCTGTGATGATGACAGGAAGTAAAGCGATGATGACAGGAAGTAAAGCTGCGATGACAGGAAGTAAAGCGATGATGACAGGAAGTAAAGCTGCGATGACAGGAAGTAAAGCGATGATGACAGGAAGTAAAGAGATGCCAGGAAGTAAAGCTGCGATGACAGGAAGTAAAGCTGTGATGACAGGAAGTAAAGCGGTGATGACAGGAAGACAGGAAGTAAAGCTGTGATGACAGGAAGTAAAGCGATGATGACAGGAGGTAAAGCTGTGATGACAGGAAGTAAAGCGGTGATGACAGGAAGTAAAGCTGTGATGACAGGAAGTAAAGCGATGATGACAGGAAGTAAAGCTGCGATGACAGGAAGTAAAGCGATGATGACAGGAAGTAAAGCTGTGATGACAGGAAGTAAAGCGGTGATGACAGGAAGTAAAGCGGTGATGACAGGAAGTAAAGCTGTGATGACAGGAAGTAAAGCTGCGATGACAGGAAGTAAAGCGGTGATGACAGGAAGTAAAGCTGTGATGATGACAGGAAGTAAAGCTGCGATGACAGGAAGTAAAGCGGTGATGACAGGAAGTAAAGCTGTGATGATGACAGGAAGTAAAGCGATGATGACAGGAAGTAAAGCTGCGATGACAGGAAGTAAAGCGATGATGACAGGAAGTAAAGCTGCGATGACAGGAAGTAAAGCGATGATGACAGGAAGTAAAGAGATGCCAGGAAGTAAAGCTGCGATGACAGGAAGTAAAGCTGTGATGACAGGAAGTAAAGCGGTGATGACAGGAAGACAGGAAGTAAAGCTGTGATGACAGGAAGTAAAGCGGTGATGACAGGAAGTAAAGCGATGATGACAGGAAGTAAAGCTGTGATGACAGGAAGTAAAGCGGTGATGACAGGAAGTAAAGCTGTGATGACAGGAAGTAAAGCGATGAAGTAAAGCTGTGATGACAGGAAGTAAAGCGGTGAAGACAGGAAGTAAAGCTGTGATGACAGGAAGTAAAGCTGCGATGACAGGAAGTAAAGCGGTGATGACAGGAAGTAAAGCTGTGATGATGACAGGAAGTAAAGCGATGATGACAGGAAGTAAAGCTGCGATGACAGGAAGTAAAGCGATGATGACAGGAAGTAAAGAGATGCCAGGAAGTAAAGCGATGATGACAGGAAGTAAAGCGGTGATGACAGGAAGTAAAGCTGCGATGACAGGAAGTAAAGCTGTGATGACAGGAAGTAAAGCGGTGATGACAGGAAGACAGGAAGTAAAGCTGTGATGACAGGAAGTAAAGCTGTGATGACAGGAAGTAAAGCTGCGATGACAGGAAGTAAAGCGTGATGACAGGAAGTAAAGCTGTGATGATGACAGGAAGTAAAGCGATGATGACAGGAAGTAAAGCTGTGATGACAGGAAGTAAAGTGGTGATGACAGGAAGTAAAGCGATGATGACAGGAAGTAAAGCGGTGATGACAGGAAGTAAAGCGGTGATGACAGGAAGTAAAGCTGTGATGGCAGGAAGTAAAGCGGTGATGACAGGAAGTAAAGCGGCGATGACAGGAAGTAAAGCGGCGATGACAGGAAGTAAAGCGGCGATGACAGGAAGTAAAGCGGCGATGACAGGAAGTAAAGCGGCGATGACAGGAAGTAAAGCTGCGATGACAGGAAGTAAAGCGGTGATGACAGGAAGTAAAGCGATGATGACAGGAAGTAAAGTGATGATGACAGGAAGTAAAGCTGCTGTGTTTGTGTGCAGAGGCGTTCGTGGTGTGTCAGAACTACCGTCCTCCTGAAGGTTACGTCCCCAACATGTCGAACCCGCTGCTGGACCATTGCTACGGTAACGCTCCTCTCTTCCTGACACCATCTTGTTCCTGCAGGTCAACACTGACACCCAGTGGCCACACGTGGTCATTACAGGCTGGAGTGAAAGTACCAATACTGATATATTATTATATATCATGTTCATATGTACTAGTACCTCTAACTGTACTACAGTAAAGTACTAGTACCTCTAACTGTACTACAGTAAAGTACTAGTACCTCAGACTGTACTACAGTAAAGTACTAGTACCTCTAACTGTACTGCAGTAAAGTACTAGTACCTCTAACAGTACTACAGTAAAGTACAAGTACCTCTAACTGTACTACAGTAAAGTACTAGTACCTCTAACAGTACTACAGTAAAGTACAAGTACCTCTAACTGTACTACAGTAAAGTACTAGTACCTCTAACAGTACTACAGTAAAGTACAAGTACCTCTAACTGTACTGCAGTAAAGTACTAGTACCTCTAACAGTACTACAGTAAAGTACAAGTACCTCTAACTGTACTACAGTAAAGTACTAGTACCTCTAACAGTACTACAGTAAAGTACAAGTACCTCAGACTGTACTACAGTAAAGTACTAGTACCTCTAACTGTACTACAGTAAAGTACTAGTACCTCTAACTGTACTGCAGTAAAGTACTAGTACCTCTAACAGTACTACAGTAAAGTACAAGTACATCTAACTGTACTACAGTAAAGTACTAGTACCTCTAACAGTACTACAGTAAAGTACAAGTACCTCAGACTGTACTACAGTAAAGTACTAGTACCTCTAACTGTACTGCAGTAAAGTACTAGTACCTCTAACAGTACTACAGTAAAGTACAAGTACCTCAGACTGTACTACAGTAAAGTACTAGTACCTCTAACTGTACTACAGTAAAGTACTAGTACCTCTAACAGTACTACAGTAAAGTACTAGTACCTCTAACTGTACTACAGTAAAGTACAAGTACCTCAGACTGTATTATAGTAAAGTCCTAGTACCTCTAACAGTACTACAGTAAAGTACAAGTACCTCAAACTGTACTACAGTAAAGTACTAGTACCTCTAACAGTACTACAGTAAAGTACTAGTACCTCTAACTGTACTACAGTAAAGTACAAGTACCTCAGACTGTACTACAGTAAAGTACTAGTACCTATAACTGTACTACAGTAAAGTACTAGTACCTCTAACTGTACTACAGTAAAGTACTAGTACCCCTAACTGTACTACAGTAAAGTACTAGTACCTCTAACTGTACTACAGTAAAGTACTAGTACCTCTAACTGTACTACAGTAAAGTACAAGTACCTCTAACTGTACTACAGATGATCCAGATGTGTTCTCTGATCCTCAGATGTGGACTTTAACCAGTTAGAGGGTCTGAACCGCGTCATCGTTCCTTTCCTGGCGTGTGGTGACCTCAGCGCCTTCGACTCAGACCGGACCTACCCGCTACAGGTGAGACTAGCCCGCTACAGGTGAGACTAGCCCGCTACAGGTGAGACTAGCCCGCTACAGGTGAGACTAGCCACCTACAGGTGAGACTAGCCCGCTACAGGTGAGACTAGCCCGCTACAGGTGAGACTAGCCACCTACAGGTGAGACTAGCCCGCTACAGGTGAGACTAGGCCCCCTACAGGTGAGACTAGCCACCTACAGGTGAGACTAGCCCGCGACAGGTGAGACTAGCCCGCTACAGGTGGGACTAGCCCCCTACAGGTGAGACTAGGCCCCCTACAGGTGAGACTAGGCCCCCTACAGGTGAGACTAGCCCGCTACAGGTGAGACTAGCCCCCTACAGGTGAGACTAGCCACCTACAGGTGAGACTAGCCCGCTACAGGTGAGACTAGCCCGCTACAGGTGAGACTAGCCCCCTACAGGTGAGACTAGCCCCCTACAGGTGAGACTAGCCACCTACAGGTGAGACTAGCCCGCTACAGGTGAGACTAGCCCGCTACAGGTGAGACTAGGCCCCCTACAGGTGAGACTAGCCCGCGACAGGTGAGACTCGCCCCCTTCAAGCAGAGTTTTTTTTCTAGGATGGGAACATGTTAAAGCAGAGTTTTTTTTCTAGGATGGGAACATGTTAAAGCAGAGTTTTTTTTCTAGGATGGGAACATGTTAAAGCAGAGTTTTTTTTCTAGGATGGGAACATGTTAAAGCAGAGTTTTTTTCTAGGATGGGAACATGTTAAAGCAGAGAAAACGTTTATTAAAAGTTAGAGTAAAAAAAATAAACTGGGTTAAAAAAGAGATTAAAAGACCAAAAAACAGACAAATAAAATGAATAACAAGATAAAACTGATGATAATAAAATGTAAAAATAAAAAAAATGATTTAAAACAATGAAACAAATCCAATAAAAACAGTATAAAACAGTCCAGATGTTTTGGGTTTGTTCCTGCAGCTGGATGGTGGTCAGCAGTACCAGTACACCCCCCCCACCCAGCCTCCCATCCGCCCCCCCTACCAGGAGGCCTGCCACCTCCGCAGGAACAACCTGCTGTCCAGAGAGGACGCCGCGCCCTCCCGCCCCTCCCACAGCGGAGATGACGCCGCGCCCTCCCGCCCCTCCCACAGCGGAGAGGAGCCTGAGCCCTCCCGCCCCTCCCACAGCGGAGATGACGCCGCGCCCTCCCGCCCCTCCCACAGCGAAGATGACGCCACGCCTTCCCGCCCCTCCCACAGCGGAGAGGACGCCGCGCCCTCCCGCCCCTCCCACAGCGGAGAGGACGCCGCGCCCTCCCGCCCCTCCCACAGCGGAGATGACGCCGCGCCCTTCCGCCCCTCCCACAGCGGAGATGACGCCGCGCCCTTCCGCCCCTCCCACAGCGGAGAGGAGCCGGAGTCCAGCTGCTCCACACAGGGAGAATTAAAGGGACAGTCCGCCAGCTCGGTCTGAGTTCATGGGGGGGGGGGGTTGTAATGTTTTTACTTTATTATTTTCTGTCTGTAATCAGTATCACATTGTAAGCAAATAAAAATAAAAACCCTCATCGTGATGTTTTTATTGTCTCCATGTGGTTCAGTTTAAATTTAAAGGGTTAAAATGTGAAAATAAACGTATGAATAACTTCACACATTCTTTTTTTGTGGACCCAGCATCAAATTTCTGCTTTTAATCCATTTAGAGAGAATATATTAGAGGATTATGGTAAAAATGTCTAAGTGGTGTAACCATAAAAACTTTGTACCAAATAATTCAACTCATCTTACATTATAACTTTTATATTAAATAAAGCTAATGGAATACTATTGTTCTAAATATTACATTTCATCTGGTTACCATGGAGACCAGGAAACATTTACATGTTTTAAATGAAGTCATTATTAGTATAAGTCCACTTAAACACACTGTAGCTGATCACATATTTAATATCTATCATTCTTTTGTGGTTACACCATTTGACATTTTGTGGTTACACGATTTGACATGTTCAGGAGCATTCAGTCTTTTGGTATAAAATGGGTCAAATGTCATTTCAAATCTCTCATATTGATCTTTTTTTAATATATTGATTATATTGAACTGGGTGTAACCTCCATGATGTCTTGCTGCGGAGTTCAGTCTGAATTCAGTCCCTTCCTCCCTTCCTTCCTTCCTTCCTCCCTTCCTCCCTCCCTCCCTCCCTTCCTTCCTTCCTTCCTTCCTTCCTTCCTTAATATATTGATTATATTGAACTGGGCGTAACCTCCATGATGTCTTGCTGCGGAGTTCAGTCTGAATTTATCTAGAAAACCAACAAAAATACTAAATGTACATTTTAACAAACCTGATGCTGCTTTTAAATCTAGTTTAACTGATTTATTAATTCATCATCTTACCAACACTTATTATTACTGATTACTTATTATTTGTTTTATTATTTAAAGACTTTCAGTGGATCTTAAAACAAGAAGGACTTCTCTCTCAAAGATAATTTATTTCTCATATTCAACAATCTGAAATAAAACATTTACCAAAATTATAACATTTCAACTTTTTATCTGCATAAATCCTAAAGCAAACCTCTTGTGTGTCTTGGTTTTAATTGTACTATTTGTGACTGGGTTCGGGTTAGGGGAGCGGTGTTGTCGGGGGCAACGGCTACTGGTCCCAGCTGAGGATCCAGATGAAGAACGACTCAAAGAACCAGCAACACAGGAACCAGTCCTCTCCGTCTGACACATTGCATCTGTGTATCTGTCTGGAACAAAGATACGGGACATCAACCCCCCCACCCGCCCACCCACACACACATCTTCTAGGTCATAAGATGACACAGAGTGAATATGAAGTCGGTCGGATTAAATCTGTTGGACTTTATTAAAGTGTGATGTTGAAATGGCAACAAAAGGCGCCAAAATCAAACATTTGAATGAAAACTTCCTGTTGGAGTTGGAGTATGGGTCCAAGAGACTTTTTTGTGCGTCTTTACACGATATATATGTCTACCAAATTTCATTCATCTACATCAATCAGGAGGGAGGGGCTCAATTTTTTTAACATTCAAAGGGATGCAGTGGCGCCATTTGGCCAGCACTTCCTGTTTTATGGCGAAACATCGAAAAATCCTGCATCGCCACGGCAACCGGGAATAACGGAAGGAAAAATATTTTTATGACTTGTCATCTCCGATGGCTTAAGATGATTCTGAGTAAATTTGGAGTCAGTCGCATAAAATCTCTCGGAGGAGTTCGTGAAAGTACGATGTGTGAAAATCACAAAAAATGGCGGCAAAATTGAAAATTCAAATCAAAATAGCCAACTTCCTGTTAGCGTTAGCGTATGGGTACAAGACACCTTTTTGTGCATCTCCATTTTTTTCATTTTCTAGGGGGCGCTGTTGAGCTGTTCCGCAACGGCCATAAAATATGCAACGTGTCGTCGGGTCTGAGGCGTGTGCAGTTTTTGGGAACGTTTAGTCTGAGAAAGAAAACGAGAAAATGAATTTGTGCTCGGCCCTTTTCAATTTCAACTTTCAACTTTTTATCTGAATAACTAAACCTCTTGTGTGTTTTCATCTGTGGTTTTAATTTCACTGTTTGTGATTGTTATATTGTTATTATTCAAACAACATTTTTTACTTTGTTTTGTTTTTGCTTTTTCTGTTTTTATTGTTTTTTAGCTTTCCTTTGTTTTGCTTTTATTTGTTTTGCGTGTTTATTTTGTTTCTTTGTTATTATTTTCATGTTATTGTGTTATAATGTTATTGATCAACAATCTAAATAAAAGTTAAAAAAAAAAGAAAAAAAAAAAAAAACAGCCGAAGCGACTTCCTGGTTTTGGGCCGTGCGTGCTGACGTCAGAGCGCACGGCTCCACAGCCGCATTGTTGTTGAAGACGCTCCGGAGATTCCAGATCACCTGATCACCGCGATCGATCCTCCTGATCGGTCCTGATCGATCCTCCCGGTCGACCCCCGGTTATCCCCACCGCAGCGGACCTCCTGAGCCCGGCCCCGGCGCCCTGGATCCCGGTCCCGAGCAGCTGAGCCCAGAGCTGGATGTAACGGCCGCTCCGCTCCGCAGGCCGCCATCGCTCCTCTACCAGCTACCGTCTGCTCTCCGGTGAGTCCCGGTGAGTCCCGGTGAGACTCGGTAACCCTGTCCGCTGCTCGGCCCGCCGCTCCTCCACAGCCCGCCGTCCTGCCGCTGTCCCCGCCGGTGCTCCCCTGGTCCGGGCCTCGGAGCTCCGGTTGCTTCTCCGCTGAGGCTTCTAGCTTCTTGTTGTGTTGGTCGCCATCTTGGCTCCTCGGCTGCTAGCAGGCTGTTAGCCGGTCAGTGGTCGGTCTGTGTTTCCCGGGAGGAGGAGTGCTGTGTGTTATTGTGTGTTGCTGTGTGTTACTGTGTGTTACTGTGTGTCACTGTGTGTTACTGTGTGTCATTGCTCGGTACCGGTACCGGTAACCGGACCGGGTGAAGCAGCTATGTGTCGGTTGAAGCGGAGCTAGCAGTGAGTTAGCCGCAGCTAGCAGCTAGCAGAGCTCCAGAGAGAGACCGGGGCTGCCGAGCTGCTCTCTGCGGCTCCACAGCGCCTCCTCGCCGGCCACACGGCCAGCGGAGGCTCGGTGTGCTCGGTGTGGAGGTCTGCTGCTTTTTTTCATTCATCCAGTGCCGGTTCCTCCCGGTCAGCCGGTGTTAGCCTGCTCTCACTCAGGACTAATATATATTATAGTAATTATATTTAAAACAACACAAACTAAGTGAGGCTTTAATAATCTGAGCAGTTAAAGGACCAGTTCACTGTTTAACGGTTTAAACCTGCAGGCAGTACAGCGTGTTTATCTTCATTCCTCCTGTTCATACTGAGCATTAGATCCTTCATCATGTTAACAGGAAGTGATGGAGGACTAAACCCACAGTCCTCCTTCTGTGGAAACATGGATTTAAAAGATCTGAGGCTAATATGAAGCTTCAGAGTCTGAATGAGTCAAATCTTCATCTTCTATGTTTCAGCGTTACAGTGTTTTTAGTATCAAAGTCTTTTTGTTACTATACTTCCACCACAGAGAAACTATGGTTACCATAGTTACCATAGTAACTCACACTGCTGAAGCTGATCAGAGACTTTAAATGAGTGAAACACTGTGATACAGTCCTCCATCACTGAACACTGGAAGCACATTAGAAGCAGATGTGTTAATAGTCAGTATGAACAGGAGGAATGATTACAGAGAGGGAAACCTGACTGCTGCTTTAACGCTGGAAACACTGTCAACTGTCTGAATGTATCTGGATGAGACTTTTGGACCTGAATAGTCAGGAATAAACCTGATAAATCTGAACTAATCTTGGGATTAAGGGAATAACTTTAATTTCTCTCACTCTCAATTATTAGAATAATTTAACCAGATACGCCAGAATAAAACTGAAAAGTAGGAATAATAAATAAGTGTGCAGAATAACTTTGAAAAGTCTCTGTTCCTCCTGTTTAAACTGACTGTGGCATTTAAAAGAACAAACAGATAACTACCAATATAAAAGGATAAAAAGAACACAATCAGCCATGACTGAAAAAACAAATAAACTTTACTAGACTTTACCGTTCATGTTGAAGGTAAGGACTCAGCAGTGAAGCTCTCTCTGCATCGTTTTACATGAAAAGGCAGGACAAGAGATTATAACTGCTGTATTTTATTATTATAACGTATTTATTTGAGGTGTTTGAACGGCTCAGTCTTGCTCTGACCAGGCTGCTGCAGGTTTGATCCAGCACGCCTTGTTCTGCCCGTTAAAGACACATCAGTGAGTCAGTAACGCTGTGGTTTCCTGTCTTTGCTCTGCAGGGTCTTTACGGCTTCGGCATGAGGAAGAAAAAAGGTCGACATCAGCGCCCGGCGGTGCTGAAGAGAGCGTCCTCGCCCATCAAGCCGTCGCCCAACCGCGAGACGCTGACGTACGCTCAGGCTCAGCGGATAGTGGAGCTGGAGGTGGACGGCCGCGTGCACCGGCTCAGCATCTACGACAAGCTGGACGTCATCTCGGACGACGGACCCCACGGCTCAGGAGATCATGGAGTGCAACAGCAACAAGGAGAACAGCGAGAAGCCCCAGCAGGTCCTGGTGCGCTCCGTGCGACTTAAAAACAGCCAGCAGAAGAAGAACGCGGCGCTGACGTCGTCGACGCACGGCAGCGGCGGCGGCAGCCACGGCAGCTCCGCCGGCCTGCTGGAGGCCAAGGTCAGAACGGTTGAATATAATTTACCGGTGGTGCCGCGGAGGCCGGTGACTTATTACAATACACAGAGAGGACGGCCGAGGAGCTGGACGAGGAGGTGGAGTACGACATGGACGAAGAGGACTACGCCTGGCTGGAGCTCATCAACGAGAAGAGGAAGAGCGAGGGCATCAGCCAGGTGTCCAACCATCTGTTTGAGTTCCTCATGGACCGCTTCGAGAAGGAGTCCTACTCGGCCACGCAGGGTCAGAGGCGACCTGCAGTCCCTGGTGGACGAGGACGCCGTCTGCTGCATCTGCATGGACGGAGACGGAGCCGACAGCAACGTCATCCTGTTCTGTGACTCGTGTAACATCGCCGTTGCACCAGGAGTGCTACGGCGTGCCCTACATCCCCGAGGGCCAGTGGCTTTGCCGTCACTGCCTGCAGACTCCGGCGCGGCCCGCGGAGTGCGTCTTCTGCCCCAACCGAGGCGGAGCGCTGAAGAAGACGGACGACGACCGCTGGGGTCACGTGGCGTGCGCCCTGTGGGTCCCCCGAGGTCGGGTTCTCCGACAACGGTCTTCATCGAACCCATCGACGGCGTCCGCAACATCCCGCCGGCGCGCTGGAAGCTGACCTGCTACCTGTGTAAGGAGAAGGGAGCCGGAGCGTGCATCCAGTGCGACAAGATCAACTGTTACACCGCCTTCCACGTGAGCTGCGCCCAGAAGGCCGGCCTCTACATGAAGATGGAGCCCGTCAAAGAGCAGACGGCGACCGGCACGACGTTCTCCGTGAAGAAGACGGCGTACTGCTGCAGCCACACGCCCGAAGGCTGCGACCGCCGGCCGCTCGGCATCTACGAGGAGCCGCACCCGAAAAACGGAGCCTGCCACAAGAGGGCCGACAAGAGGGGAAGTCCCGCGCCAAAGGCTGGCAGAAGAAGAAGAGTAAAAGAGCGGAACCAGAACCGAAGCCGGAACCGGAGACCCAGACCAACTGTGGGCCCAGTATCACCGCCTCAAGGTAGACCAGACCGCCGGGACTCACAGCTCAGAACCACAAGCAGATTCTTATTAAGCTCAGTGCTGAGTTTAACCCTCCTGTTGTCCTTGAGTCAAGGAAGGAAGGGAGGGAGGAAGGAGGGAAGGAAGGGAGGAAGGAGGGAAGGAAGAAGGAAGGAAGGGAGGGAGGAAGGAGGGAAGGAAAGGAAGGGAGGAAAGAAGCAAGGGAAGGAGGGAAGAAAGAGAGAAGGAGGTAAGGAAGGAAAGGAGGGAGGAAGAAGGAAGGAAGGAGGGAAGGAAGGAGGAAGGAAGGAGGGGAAGGAAAGGAGGAAAGAAGCAAGGGAAGGAGGGAGGAAAGAAAGAGAGAGAGAAGGAAGGAAGGAAGGAGGGAGGAAAGAAAGAGAGAGAGAAGGAAGGAAGGAAGGAGGAGGGAGGAAAGAAAGAAGGAACAGTCAAACGGACGGGGTAAATTTGACCCAGGTTAAATGAGAAACGAATCTCACAGACCAGAAGAGAAACATGAGAATCCTGATGCAGGTTTTACTGTCGCTCTGCTGGTCTGATCTGTTCCTCGTCATCAAAGAGCCGAAACTCAGCGGCAGCAAGACAGCATGGAGGGAGGGAGGGAGGGAAGAAGGAAGGAAGGAAGGAAGGGAGGAAGGAAGGAAGGAAGGAAGGAGGACAGAAGGGAGGAAGGAAGGACAGGAGGGAGGGAGGGAGGGAGGAAGGAAGGAATAAAGGAAGGGAGAGAAGGAGGAAGGAAGGAAGGACAGGAGGGAGGGAGGAAGGAAGGAAGAAAGGACAGAAGGAAGGGAGGAAGGAAGGAATAAAGGAAGAAGGACAGAAAGAAGGGAGGGAGGGAGGGAGGGAAGAAGGAAGGAAGGAAGGAAGGAAGGGAGGGAGGAAGGAATAAAGGAAGGAAGGGAAGGGAGGAAGGAAGGGAGGGACTGAATTGAGACTGAACTCCGCAGCAAGACATCATGGAGGTTACGCCCAGTTCAATATAATCAATATATTAAAAAAAGATCAATAAGAGAGATTTGAAATGACATTTGACCCATTTTATACCAAAAGACTGAATGCTCCTGAACATGTCAAATGGTGTAACCACAAAATGTCAAATGGTGTAACCACAAAATGTCAAATGGTGTAACCACAAAAGAATGATAGATATTAACCCTTGTGTCGTCCTCCCGGGTCAAATTGACCCCGTCTGTTTTTGACTGTTCCTTCTTTCCTTCCTTCCTTCCTTCCTTCCTTCCTTCCTTCCTTCCTTCCACCTTTCCTTCCTCCCTTCCTTCTTTTCCCCCCTTCCTTCCTCCTGTCTTTCCTCCCTTACTTCCTTTTCTCCTTACTTCCTTCCTCTTTTCCTCCCTCCTACTACTGTTTTTAAGCAACGTTCAATTATTTGGTACAAAGTTTTTATGGTTACACCACTTAGACATTTTTTACCGTAATCCTCTAATATATTCTCCTTCCTTCCTTCCTCCTCCCTCCCCTCCCTTCCTTCCTTCCTCCTCCCTCCCTCCCTCCCTTCCTTCCTCCCTTCCTTCCTTCCTCCCTTCCTTC
>JAJDFG010000216.1:360000-465000 GCA_021039105.1 Scomber colias | reverse complement strand
CCCAACTCCCTAACCCTAACCCTAACCCTTCCCACATCAATGTAGTTTTTTCAAAAAGGTCACTTCATGACTGGTACCAAAAACTCTTACACCTGGACATGTCACTTTTACTAAACCTAACCAGTCGGGAGTTCTTGCTGGATAGAATTCTGCATGCTGGACACTCAATAGCGCCACCTGTGGACAGAAAACATATGAAAATGACTTCACAAAAAGTCACTTCCAATGGACTCAGAATGGCCTGAAACGTGCTCTAAACTACTTTCTGTGCAGTGACATTTTTCATCAACACTTAGTACAATTTTCGGAATTTTTCGAAAAATACATTGATTCCTATGGGAAAACGGTTTTCTCGCGATAACTCGAGAACGGTACATCCTAGAGACTTGCAACCCGTCTCCGTCTGCCATAATTCGGCCACGCCCGACACGTAGACACCAAGCACGTGTCTCTACGACCTTCCGTTCCGGAGATATCAACAAAAAAACTTGTTTTTTGACCATAAACTCCGCCCCCCTATTACGGACATCGACGATCCTAGTATCCATCAACGCGGCCTGACGAGACCAACACGTGAAGGTATGGCACATTTTGATACGACCTTCCTATCAAGAGTTATTCACAAATATGTCATCCTCAAATATGTCATCGTGGTTATCATCCCCATTCCTAACCCTAACCCTAACCCTAACCCTAACCCTAACCCTAACCCTAACCCCTAACCCTAACCCTAACCCTAACCCTAACCCTAACCTAATTCAAAACCTAATCCTAATTCAAAACCTAATCCTAATTCTAAAACCTAAACCTAATCCAATTCTAATCCTAATTCTAAAACTAATCCCCATTCTAAACCTAACCCTAAACCCAATCCTAATTCTAAACCCAATCCTAATTCTAAACCTAATCTTATTCCTAATTCTAATACTAACTCTAAACCTAATTCTAACTCTAAACCTAATCCTAATTCTAATTCTAAACCTAATCTTAATCCTAATTCTAAACCTAATCTTAATCCTAATCCTAATCCTAAACCTAATTCTAAACCTAATCCTAATACTATGATATAAACCGGAATACTTACCTGTAAATAAGTTAATAATTACACTTACCTTAAAAAATATATAAACCTAAATAAATACTTACCTTTAAATATTTTAATTCATGTTCATTTAAGAAATCAAAATTACAATTAATACTTACCTTATTTTATACTTTTAAAATACTTACCTGAAAAAAAACCCTGAAAAAACCTGAAAAAAAGAAGAAACCAAGACGGACACTATAAATTTGAACCAAAAATCCACTTACCTGATTGGCTGTAACAGAGAAACCAAAAAGTAAAAAGCCGTTTTGGGCGGAGTATAAAAGGAGCAGACAGAGCTCTGCTCATTATTACTCTGACATCCGACCGAGCAACATCATTTAAAAAGCATTGCAGCCAACTTTACATTGTTTGTGCCAGTCCTGAAGAAGACTCATTAGGAGTCGAAACGTCGACTTTGGCACATTATTTCGATTTAATTCATTGTTAAACTTTAAAAACTAGTTGTTTTGAAAAAAATAATTTCAATTATTTTGAATAAAAAAATAAAAAAATAAAAAATTAAAAAAAATTAAAAAATTAAAAACACTAAAAAAATACCAAAATACATAAAAACACTAAAAAAAACAATTTTATTTATTTTCATTGGAATAATTTTATTTTAGTGGATTGCTTTCCCGTTTGGAAGTACACTTTTGGTTCACATTTAAGAATAATTTACGTTGATTGGATTATTTTAGATTTAAAAACAATTTCATTTGGATTCCCTCATTTTTGGCTTTTTTCCCTAAATTTTGGGAAACAATTTAAGTTGTTTGTGTTTGTGTTGGAGTTCTACAAAAAGAAAATAAACAAACACAAAATATGGACGGTTGGACCGAGGTGCGATATGGTCGCAGAAAGAAGCGCGTCCGCCAACCGGAGTGGGACCGAGGGTACGGGGGGCCACGGTGGAAGGACCGTGCACCCACCTCCTCCTTCCGGAGGGGGAATCAGCTCCCCTATCCTAACCCTAACCCTAACCCTAACCCTAACCCTAACCCTAACCCTAACCACCCAGGTGCTGAGGACCGTGCACGTGCCTGGGACCAGCCCGTTGGGTGTAAGTGTCCCAGGACCCTCTTTTTCTCTAACCTAACCCTAACCCTAACCCTAACCCTAACCCTAATCTTAAACCTAATCCTAATCCTAAACCTAACCCTAATCCTAACCCAAATCCTAAAACCTAACCCTAAACCTAATCCTAATCCTAAACCTAACCTTAATCCTAATCCTAAACCTAACCCTAAACCTAACCCTAATCCTAACCCTAAACCTAAAACCTAACCCTAGACCTAATCCTAAACCTAACCCTAATCCTAATTCTAAACCTAATCCTAAACCTAATTCTAATTCTAATCCTAATCCTAATTCTAAACCTAATTCTAATCCTAATTCTAAACCTAATCCTAAACCTAATTCTAATCCTAATTCTAAACCTAAACCTAATTCAAAACCTAATCCTAATTCAAAACCTAATCCTAATTCTAAAACCTAAACCTAATCCAATTCTAATCCTAATTCTAAAACTAATCCCCATTCTAAACCTAACCCTAAACCCAATCCTAATTCTAAACCCAATCCTAATTCTAAACCTAATCTTATTCCTAATTCTAATACTAACTCTAAACCTAATTCTAACTCTAAACCTAATCCTAATTCTAATTCTAAACCTAATCTTAATCCTAATTCTAAACCTAATCTTAATCCTAATCCTAATCCTAAACCTAATTCTAAACCTAATCCTAATACTATGATATAAACCGGAATACTTACCTGTAAATAAGTTAATAATTACACTTACCTTAAAAAATATATAAACCTAAATAAATACTTACCTTTAAATATTTTAATTCATGTTCATTTAAGAAATCAAAATTACAATTAATACTTACCTTATTTTATACTTTTAAAATACTTACCTGAAAAAAAACCCTGAAAAAACCTGAAAAAAAGAAGAAACCAAGACGGACACTATAAATTTGAACCAAAAATCCACTTACCTGATTGGCTGTAACAGAGAAACCAAAAAGTAAAAAGCCGTTTTGGGCGGAGTATAAAAGGAGCAGACAGAGCTCTGCTCATTATTACTCTGACATCCGACCGAGCAACATCATTTAAAAAGCATTGCAGCCAACTTTACATTGTTTGTGCCAGTCCTGAAGAAGACTCATTAGGAGTCGAAACGTCGACTTTGGCACATTATTTCGATTTAATTCATTGTTAAACTTTAAAAACTAGTTGTTTTGAAAAAAATAATTTCAATTATTTTGAATAAAAAAATAAAAAAATAAAAAATTAAAAAAAATTAAAAAATTAAAAACACTAAAAAAATACCAAAATACATAAAAACACTAAAAAAAACAATTTTATTTATTTTCATTGGAATAATTTTATTTTAGTGGATTGCTTTCCCGTTTGGAAGTACACTTTTGGTTCACATTTAAGAATAATTTACGTTGATTGGATTATTTTAGATTTAAAAACAATTTCATTTGGATTCCCTCATTTTTGGCTTTTTTCCCTAAATTTTGGGAAACAATTTAAGTTGTTTGTGTTTGTGTTGGAGTTCTACAAAAAGAAAATAAACAAACACAAAATATGGACGGTTGGACCGAGGTGCGATATGGTCGCAGAAAGAAGCGCGTCCGCCAACCGGAGTGGGACCGAGGGTACGGGGGGCCACGGTGGAAGGACCGTGCACCCACCTCCTCCTTCCGGAGGGGGAATCAGCTCCCCTATCCTAACCGGCCAGTGCCTCCACCGAGGACCGCCCGTTACCCAGGTCCCCAGCCCCGCTCATATGCAGCGGTGGTAAGACAAACCAACTCACAACCGGCCCGAAGATGGGTCCCTCCCCGGGCCAGACGTTCTGAGACCGAGTGGCAACCAGCTGACCCCCAGATGGGGAAGCTGATTCGGAAACTTTACGGAGTGTTGCGAATTGTGCACCATCTTCGTAACGTCACTCTGACGCCAGGAAAGAAAGAGCCCCGAACAATCTCCCGGATGGTAGAGATGCTCTCGGGGCTCATTAAGCCTGCTTATCCGACACGGAGGACAGCAGACATGATTATAGGAAATGCCAAAAACTGGGGGCATTGCACCTATGTACTCCTCCGAGACCATTATGACGCGGCCTTGGACGATCTGCTGGAGGAAGTTTCTGACCTCCTTGTTCCAGACTGGAAGGAGGCTTTCAAGGTAGCTACCCGATGGGCCAAGCGGAACGTGCCTAATATTACAAACGAGGCAATTGAGTATGCCGAGACACGTATCACTGCCGCAGAGAAACCAGTGGATCCAGTGATACCACGGCAGCCTACGGGTGTCGCCACCCAAACTCAGGCCCCAAGAGCACCTACCAAAGCTCGCTCAATGGCCACCATGGGAGTCCAAACGGATATGGACCCCATAGGTGACCAGGAGGAGGTAGGGGAATTGGAGGGTCCAGAACCTCCGGAAACACCTGAGGAGGTGCAAGTAGTGGCGACAGACCATGGTCAGGCCACCGTGGGGGTCTCGGGTTTAGAAGACAGTTTCGCCCGCTACCCGGAGCCTTTATGTCTTGAGGAGGAGGAGGAGGGGGCAGATTGGTTCTCCCCTCCCCAGGACTCCGTACGTTCTAATCTGACAGCTCTAATCGACGAGCTGGACGCCGAGGAAGAGAGAGAGCGCCAGAATAGGTCCGCAAATCGGACCCTATACCAGGAGGCTTCCCCAGATAGGGACGACCTCGACACCCTTTCGGATCTTCCTCTCCCCACAGGTTCTGGAAGCGGTAGAGTCCGTCGACACCGGAACACCCAGAGGAAATTAACGGACTGGGAGTTGGTGACCCACAAGAAGTGGCTCATAATAGGGGACTCTAACCTCAGCAATTTGCCAGAATTCCCCTTTAGGGATTTACAAGTGGAGAGCTATCCGGGTGGCCATTTCCGTCACGCTCAGGTCTTGATGGAGAAGGCAGTACCCCCCACCCAGGTGGTAGTGAAGAAGGTGGTACTCTCCTTTGGTATTAATGGGAGGGGAAACAAATCAAAGGAGACCACGGTCAAGAATCTCCAGGGGGCGCTGAGAGCAACCAAGAAGCGGTTCCCCTATGCAAAGGTGTGGGTCCCTCTGGTTAACTTTTCTTCCAACCTCCCGAGGGAAGAACAGGATAACTTACTTACCCTAAATGATCACATCAGGCGAAATATGTCATTCATTCCGCTGCTGCCGGAAGAAAACTTTGATACCCAGGAAGATGATATCCACTGGACAGCGGAGACAGGAGAAGCCATGCTGGATCATTGGAGTCGTTTTTTAAACTTCAAGCTCCCCTAAGGCCGATCCAGGAGGGGATGGACGGACCACGGTCCCTCCAGGCCCAAGAGGTGGTGGTCCTTTCTAAAACATTTAAACTCTCAGAGCCACAACGGACCCTTTTGGCCAGGGGGTTGAGCTTTGCTCCCACCCTGGACCTTGGGAAGAACCAAGAGACACAATTGAAATTGGATATACAAGATTACCACAGAAAGATAAAATTAGCTTATTATTTTGAAAAATCTGTAAAATCAGAAATCTTACCGTTTGTTGGCCCTTCTGATTGGACGCCCCCTCTACAAAATATGCCACCACAGATAAAAGAGTTAGTTCATCAAGATTTGATTGATATTAAAAAACATTATAGGATGATTAAAGAAAACTATAACATTTCATTAGAAGAGGTTAAAGCCTTAAGAGAAATTAAAAATGCAAAGCACATTGTCATAAAACAGGCTGACAAAGGATCAGCGGTGGTGATTCAAAGCAGACAACAATACATTTTGGAGGCGGAACGCCAATTAAATAATTCGGAATATTACGAAAAACTAGATAAACCTATTTATATGGAAACAGTTCCTAAAGTAGCCAAAATTTTGGACGAATTGTTAAAGAAAAAATTCATAACTCTTAAGCAGAGGCAATATTTGAAGGGACGTTCACAGCCAAGAGAAAGAAAATTTTATACCTTACCGAAGATTCACAAAGATCCAGAAACTTGGACGATCCCTTTCGAAGTTCCTCCTGGACGCCCTATTGTTTCTGACTGCGACAGTGAGACCTATTTTACCGCCGAGTTTTTGGATTATCATTTGAATCCACTGTCTGCACGTCATCCGGCCTATGTTAAGGACACATATCATTTTATTAATATTGTACATAGTTTGAGGATTCCTACAGATTTTTGGTTTTTTTCTATGGATGTAGAGAATCTTTACACGAACATCCCAATTAAGGCGGGAATTGATTGTGTCCGGAACATTTTTAAGAAATTCCCTGACCCAAAACGTCCAGACAAAGAACTTCTGGAACTTTTAGAGATCAATCTAACCCGGAATGATTTTGTTTTCAATAAAAATTTTTACCTTCAGATAAAAGGCACGGCTATGGGTAAGAAGTTCGCCCCCGCCTACGCCAATATTTTTATGGCATCTTGGGAGGAGGGGGCACTTCTGAAGTGTAAGAAGAAGCCGGCCTATTATTTAAGGTTCCTGGACGATATATGGGGGATTTGGGTTGGCTCAGAGCAGGAGTTTAGGGAATTCGTGGCTACTCTAAACTCCCATGATCCGTCTATTCGACTCAAACATGAACTTAAAAAACAATCAATAGATTTTTTAGATACCACCGTTTTTAAAGGACCAAATTTTTCCACAACATTGCAATTGGATACAAAAGTTTTTTTCAAAAGTACGGATACACATGCTCTTCTACACAAAAACAGTTTCCACCCTCAGCACACATTCAGGGGTATCGTCAAGTCGCAGTTGCTTAGATTTCATCGCATCTGCACTAGACAGGAACATTTTAGGGAAGCTGGGGAGATATTATTTAAGGCCCTCCGGAAAAGAGGTTATGGGAGAACCTTCTTACGAAGGTGCCTCCGGACATTCCAGGAGAGGAAGGAAAGAGAAAATAAGTCCTTACTTCCTCTAATCACTACTTTCTCGTCCGTTAGTAAGCTGCTTAACCATAAGCTTAAGGGCAGTTTTGATAGGTTTATAGCCCAGGAGGGCCTACTCCCCAAATATAGGGTGGTCTCAGCCTTCAGGAGGAACCGGAACCTATCAGATTTCCTGGTTCAAGCCACACTTCCACCTTTGATTTCAGAAAAGCCTTTGAAGCTGGAATCAAAATTTGTACAATTGAAGTTTATGAAAAATGACAAAGATCGCATTATTGTAAGAATCCAGCAGGCATTTAGTTTTAGGTCTAGAAATTGTGTTTACGTAATTTTTTGTGAAATATGTGGGTTAAAATATGTGGGGGAAACGAAAAATAATCTGTCCACGAGATTGATTCAGCACCTATATAATGTGCGAAACAGAAAGGAAATGGACACGCCCTTTGTTAGACATTTTTTACATCATGGGTTGGATTTTTTGAAGATAGCGGGTTTACAGAGGGACATAACTTGGTCCGATTGGGAGCGAAAGAAGATGGAAAGGCGGTGGATATTTTGGTTGGGGACTAGAGAACCCCATGGGTTAAACTGTAGAACTAATTAATCCTAATTTATAACCCTAATTCTAAACCGAATCCTGACCCTAACCCTAAACCTAGCCCTAATCCTACACCTAACCCTAAACCTAAACCTAAACCTAACCCTAACCATGATCCTAAACCTAACCCTAATCCTAATCCTAAACCTAACCCTAATCCTAAACATAACCCTAATCTTAAACCTAATCCTAATCCTAAACCTAACCCTAATCCTAACCCAAATCCTAAAACCTAACCCTAAACCTAATCCTAATCCTAAACCTAACCTTAATCCTAATCCTAAACCTAACCCTAAACCTAACCCTAATCCTAACCCTAAACCTAAAACCTAACCCTAGACCTAATCCTAAACCTAACCCTAATCCTAATTCTAAACCTAATCCTAAACCTAATTCTAATTCTAATCCTAATCCTAATTCTAAACCTAATTCTAATCCTAATTCTAAACCTAATCCTAAACCTAATTCTAATCCTAATTCTAAACCTAAACCTAATTCAAAACCTAATCCTAATTCAAAACCTAATCCTAATTCTAAAACCTAAACCTAATCCAATTCTAATCCTAATTCTAAAACTAATCCCCATTCTAAACCTAACCCTAAACCCAATCCTAATTCTAAACCCAATCCTAATTCTAAACCTAATCTTATTCCTAATTCTAATACTAACTCTAAACCTAATTCTAACTCTAAACCTAATCCTAATTCTAATTCTAAACCTAATCTTAATCCTAATTCTAAACCTAATCTTAATCCTAATCCTAATCCTAAACCTAATTCTAAACCTAATCCTAATACTATGATATAAACCGGAATACTTACCTGTAAATAAGTTAATAATTACACTTACCTTAAAAAATATATAAACCTAAATAAATACTTACCTTTAAATATTTTAATTCATGTTCATTTAAGAAATCAAAATTACAATTAATACTTACCTTATTTTATACTTTTAAAATACTTACCTGAAAAAAAACCCTGAAAAAACCTGAAAAAAAGAAGAAACCAAGACGGACACTATAAATTTGAACCAAAAATCCACTTACCTGATTGGCTGTAACAGAGAAACCAAAAAGTAAAAAGCCGTTTTGGGCGGAGTATAAAAGGAGCAGACAGAGCTCTGCTCATTATTACTCTGACATCCGACCGAGCAACATCATTTAAAAAGCATTGCAGCCAACTTTACATTGTTTGTGCCAGTCCTGAAGAAGACTCATTAGGAGTCGAAACGTCGACTTTGGCACATTATTTCGATTTAATTCATTGTTAAACTTTAAAAACTAGTTGTTTTGAAAAAAATAATTTCAATTATTTTGAATAAAAAAATAAAAAAATAAAAAATTAAAAAAAATTAAAAAATTAAAAACACTAAAAAAATACCAAAATACATAAAAACACTAAAAAAAACAATTTTATTTATTTATTTATTTATTTTCATTGGAATAATTTTATTTTAGTGGATTGCTTTCCCGTTTGGAAGTACACTTTTGGTTCACATTTAAGAATAATTTACGTTGATTGGATTATTTTAGATTTAAAAACAATTTCATTTGGATTCCCTCATTTTTGGCTTTTTTCCCTAAATTTTGGGAAACAATTTAAGTTGTTTGTGTTTGTGTTGGAGTTCTACAAAAAGAAAATAAACAAACACAAAATATGGACGGTTGGACCGAGGTGCGATATGGTCGCAGAAAGAAGCGCGTCCGCCAACCGGAGTGGGACCGAGGGTACGGGGGGCCACGGTGGAAGGACCGTGCACCCACCTCCTCCTTCCGGAGGGGGAATCAGCTCCCCTATCCTAACCCTAACCCTAACCCTAACCCTAACCCTAACCCTAACCCTAACCCTAAACTTAACCCTAAAACCTAAACCTAATCCTAACCCTAACCCAAACCTAATCCTAATCCTAATCCTAAACCTAACCCTAACCCTAAAACCTAAACCTAATCCTAAACCTAATCCTAAAACCTAACCCTAACCCTAATCCTAACCCTAAACCTAACATAACCCTAACCCTAGCCTAAACCTAACCCTAACCCTAACAATAATCCTAACCCTAATCACTATTCTAACCCTAAACCTAACATAACCCTAACCCTAGTTTTCATATCCCATAATAATATTAATTTCCTTAATAAATACATTTTAAATAAATAAATTCATGATAAAAGATTCATAAATATATAATTTCATTTTCTATAAGCATTTAATTTTATTATTGTAATGGGAATCATTTGTTAAAAGGGTTAAAAATACATTAAAAACACATTATTTCATTTTGTTTGGCGTTTATGGGGTTAAAAAGACAAGCTGCAATTTTATGTTGAGTCAAAACTTCAGTTAAAATAAAAATTACCAACCTGCGCGCGGCAGAGTATAAAAGGCAGAGCCTCATTTTAAGTTCATTCAGACACAGACAAGCGAAGGAGAAACACCTATAACAAGCAGCTCATTGTAATTCAGTGTGTGCCAGGCCTGAAGAAGATTTCGACACGAAATCGAAACGTTGCCCATTGGCACACCTTTTTGATTTTATAGGGATTAAAACACTTTAATTTAAAAACAATTTGATTTGTTTTATTTAATACAATTTAAAAACAATTTGATTTTTATTTTTAAAGTTTAAAAAGACTGTTTGATTTTTTATTCGCAATTCATTTGGCTATTATTCAAAACACTTATACTTGATATACATTTTAATTGATACTTACCTTAAAAAACAAACAAGTTATTACATATATAGCAAAGGCGACACCACAACAACAACAACAAAGGGAAACAAATACACGGTTAGAGGTCCCCCAAGGATGGGGGACTATTATGACGACGACGGCTGGACTACGGTGCGTTACGGCCGCCGAGGCCAACGCTACCGCCAGCGTTTTCGGGACAGGAGTGGCGGCGCCGGTCAGGGGATGGCCCGTGCACCGTCCGGTTCCTCCAGGGACCGGGCTTATTACCCCCATCCTAACCCTAACCCTAACCCTAACCCTAACCCTAACCCGAACCCGAACCCTAACCCGAACCCGAACCCGAACCCTAACCCGAACCCTAACCCTAACCCTAACCCTAACCCGAACCCTAACCCTAACCCTAACCCGAACCCGAACCCTAACCCTAACCCTAACCCTAACCCGATCCTAGTATCCATCAACGCGGCCTGACGAGACCAACACGTGAAGGTATGGCACATTTTGATACGACCTTCCTATCAAGAGTTATTCACAAATATGTCATCCTCAAATATGTCATTGTGGTTATCATCCCCATTCCTAACCCTAACCCTAACCCTAACCCTAACCCGTTGGGTGTAAGTGTCCCAGGACCCCTTTTCCACAAACCTAACCAGCCAGCGCCCGGCCTGGGCTAATGACCAATGCTCCAGTCCTATACCAAGCTAAAATAAGCTAACCTAACCCCTACTCTACCCTAAACCTAACCAGCCCCAATTGTGTGCCTAAACCTAACCCTAATTTGACTTATGCCCAGTTGTGGCCCTAACCCTAACCCTAATCTGTTTCCTAACCCTAACCCTAACCCCAAACCCTAACCTTAACCCTAGAACCCAAAAGGAGGTCTACAAAAAGCCAAATAAGGAAAAAGAACCCAAAAGGAGGTCTAAGAAAAGTTCCGTATATCGCCAAGGAAGGCAAAATAAAATATACGAGGTACGTTAAAAAGGGAAGAAGTGTAAAGGATGGGAGTAAGGTATTGGGAAGGGACCTAAATTAAGGGAATAAGGGGTAGTAAATTAATAAATAAATAAATACAATAGACATAAATTATAGTTTTAAATATGTTTATTGATAATTACAAAGGGTTAAAATTGATTTAAAAGACAAAAAGTTCGTGAAAAATAAGGTTACAGAGCTAAAATTATAGACATACACGGAATAAAAGGACACGAAACTTACCGTGACGGGAGAGTATAAAAGGGAGGAGCTCAGAGGAGCTGAATCAGTTTGGAAGAGACAGCCGAAGGAGCAGTATCTCCTCATAGAAGCCAATAGGGCACTTACCGTCTGGGGTGGCTAGCCTGAAGAAGGCCCGAATTGAGGCCGAAACGTCGCGAGCGCCACCTACAGACAAAACAGAGCGGTTAACCTGAAAAAGAAGAAGAAAATGAAAAACAATACTTACCCAAACTGAAAAAAACAAAAAAACCTAAAAAAATGGAAAAGAAAAAGACAAAAAATGATTTAATACTTGATATAACAAAGGCGAAACCAGAAAAAAATATATAATCTAAATTAATATCTAACCTAATAAATAAACATTAAAAAATGTTATAAATAAACCTAAATACAGAAGATGGGGCTGAGGCACTGGCCATCCAGCGTTCCGAGGACCGTGCACCGTGCCTGGGACCAGCCCGTTGGGTGTAAGTGTCCCAGGACCCCTTTTCCACAAACCTAACCCTAACCCTAACCCTAACCCCCCTATCCTTTTAGGGGGAGGACTCTCACCCACCCTAACCCTAACCCTAACCCATCCCCATTCCTAACCCTAACCCTAACCCTAACCCACATCCGTGGATTTCTGGCTCAACCCAACTCCCTAACCCTAACCCTAACCCTTCCCACATCAATGTAGTTTTTTCAAAAAGGTCACTTCATGACTGGTACCAAAAACTCTTACACCTGGACATGTCACTTTTACTAAACCTAACCAGTCGGGAGTTCTTGCTGGATAGAATTCTGCATGCTGGACACTCAATAGCGCCACCTGTGGACAGAAAACATATGAAAATGACTTCACAAAAAGTCACTTCCAATGGACTCAGAATGGCCTGAAACGTGCTCTAAACTACTTTCTGTGCAGTGACATTTTTCATCAACACTTAGTACAATTTTCGGAATTTTTCGAAAAATACATTGATTCCTATGGGAAAACGGTTTTCTCGCGATAACTCGAGAACGGTACATCCTAGAGACTTGCAACCCGTCTCCGTCTGCCATAATTCGGCCACGCCCGACACGTAGACACCAAGCACGTGTCTCTACGACCTTCCGTTCCGGAGATATCAACAAAAAAACTTGTTTTTTGACCATAACTCCGCCCCCCTATTACGGACATCGACGATCCTAGTATCCATCAACGCGGCCTGACGAGACCAACACGTGAAGGTATGGCACATTTTGATACGACCTTCCTATCAAGAGTTATTCACAAATATGTCATCCTCAAATATGTCATCGTGGTTATCATCCCCATTCCTAACCCTAACCCTAACCCTAACCCTAACCCGTTGGGTGTAAGTGTCCCAGGACCCCTTTTCCACAAACCTAACCAGCCAGCGCCCGGCCTGGGCTAATGACCAATGCTCCAGTCCTATACCAAGCTAAAATAAGCTAACCTAACCCCTACTCTACCCTAAACCTAACCAGCCCCAATTGTGTGCCTAAACCTAACCCTAATTTGACTTATGCCCAGTTGTGGCCCTAACCCTAACCCTAATCTGTTTCCTAACCCTAACCCTAACCCCAAACCCTAACCTTAACCCTAGAACCCAAAAGGAGGTCTACAAAAAGCCAAATAAGGAAAAAGAACCCAAAAGGAGGTCTAAGAAAAGTTCCGTATATCGCCAAGGAAGGCAAAATAAAATATACGAGGTACGTTAAAAAGGGAAGAAGTGTAAAGGATGGGAGTAAGGTATTGGGAAGGGACCTAAATTAAGGGAATAAGGGGTAGTAAATTAATAAATAAATAAATACAATAGACATAAATTATAGTTTTAAATATGTTTATTGATAATTACAAAGGGTTAAAATTGATTTAAAAGACAAAAAGTTCGTGAAAAATAAGGTTACAGAGCTAAAATTATAGACATACACGGAATAAAAGGACACGAAACTTACCGTGACGGGAGAGTATAAAAGGGAGGAGCTCAGAGGAGCTGAATCAGTTTGGAAGAGACAGCCGAAGGAGCAGTATCTCCTCATAGAAGCCAATAGGGCACTTACCGTCTGGGGTGGCTAGCCTGAAGAAGGCCCGAATTGAGGCCGAAACGTCGCGAGCGCCACCTACAGACAAAACAGAGCGGTTAACCTGAAAAAGAAGAAGAAAATGAAAAACAATACTTACCCAAACTGAAAAAAACAAAAAAACCTAAAAAAATGGAAAAGAAAAAGACAAAAAATGATTTAATACTTGATATAACAAAGGCGAAACCAGAAAAAAATATATAATCTAAATTAATATCTAACCTAATAAATAAACATTAAAAAATGTTATAAATAAACCTAAATACAGAAGATGGGGCTGAGGCACTGGCCATCCAGCGTTCCGAGGACCGTGCACCGTGCCTGGGACCAGCCCGTTGGGTGTAAGTGTCCCAGGACCCCTTTTCCACAAACCTAACCCTAACCCTAACCCTAACCCTAACCCCCCTATCCTTTTAGGGGGAGGACTCTCACCCACCCTAACCCTAACCCTAACCCATCCCCATTCCTAACCCTAACCCTAACCCTAACCCACATCCGTGGATTTCTGGCTCAACCCAACTCCCTAACCCTAACCCTAACCCTTCCCACATCAATGTAGTTTTTTCAAAAAGGTCACTTCATGACTGGTACCAAAAACTCTTACACCTGGACATGTCACTTTTACTAAACCTAACCAGTCGGGAGTTCTTGCTGGATAGAATTCTGCATGCTGGACACTCAATAGCGCCACCTGTGGACAGAAAACATATGAAAATGACTTCACAAAAAGTCACTTCCAATGGACTCAGAATGGCCTGAAACGTGCTCTAAACTACTTTCTGTGCAGTGACATTTTTCATCAACACTTAGTACAATTTTCGGAATTTTTCGAAAAATACATTGATTCCTATGGGAAAACGGTTTTCTCGCGATAACTCGAGAACGGTACATCCTAGAGACTTGCAACCCGTCTCCGTCTGCCATAATTCGGCCACGCCCGACACGTAGACACCAAGCACGTGTCTCTACGACCTTCCGTTCCGGAGATATCAACAAAAAAACTTGTTTTTTGACCATAACTCCGCCCCCCTATTACGGACATCGACGATCCTAGTATCCATCAACGCGGCCTGACGAGACCAACACGTGAAGGTATGGCACATTTTGATACGACCTTCCTATCAAGAGTTATTCACAAATATGTCATCCTCAAATATGTCATCGTGGTTATCATCCCCATTCCTAACCCTAACCCTAACCCTAACCCTAACCCTAACCCTAATTATACCTACCTCTAATCCGGGGATACTTACCTCATCCTAACCTGGGGAGAAAAAAGAAGAAAGGGAACCCTAAAAAACTAATTGGTACTTACCTTAAGTCCAGGGATACTTACCTTATCTATACCTGTGGGAGAAAAGAAAAGAAAAAATTAAATTAATCAATAAATAAACAAAATATGGTTAACAAACAACCTAAATTTAGATGGGGGGACTGGCCACCCAGGTGCTGAGGACCGTGCACGTGCCTGGGACCAGCCCGTTGGGTGTAAGTGTCCCAGGACCCTCTTTTTCTCTAACCTAACCAGCCAGCGCCCAGGGCCTGGAATGGTCAGTCCTCCATTTTCATACCAAGCTAAGCCTAGCCCTAATTCTAACCCTAAACCTAACCTCAGTCCTGCCCTACGTCTAATCCTAAATCCCACGCCTAAACCTAACCCTAACCCTAATTGGAATTCTAATTTGATGCCTAAACCTAACCCTAATTTGAAGTCTAATCTGATGCCTAAACCTAACCCTAACCCTAATTTGGATATTTATTTTAAGCCCAGCCTGGAGTCTAACCCTAAACCTAACCTTAGTAAAACCTATGCCTAATCCTAACCCTAACCCTGGAATCTAACCCTACTGAAAAATAACACTAATTGGTTGTACCCCTAAAAATAAAAATAAATAAATAATGATATAAAAAAATCTATAATAATAAATTAGAGTACGATTACTTACCTTGTTTTAATTTTGTTCCGTGACAGCTCCAGCCAGAGTCTGTATACAGAGGAGAAGCACGGCTGTCCCTCTGCAGAAAAATTTCGTGACCGAAAAGTTTCGGAGAAGCCACAGTATATAAGGAGGAGAAGCACGGCTGTCCCTCACTTTAGAGCTGGCTGTTGAAGGGAGAGCATCTCTCAACTTTACATTGTCTCCATTGAATTGCATTGAGAAAATTACGTGTGCTTCCGCTTGAAAAAGACCGAGACAGGTCGAAACGTCGCGGCGTACAAGCACACAAATTATTTTATTTTATTGATAAAAAAACACGAAAAAAATTATAAAAAAATAAAAAAACACGGAAAAAAACAGAAATACCTAAAAAACAATTTAAAAATAAGCAGTTTTGATTTTAAAAGAAGTTCATTTTATTTGGATAAGTAAAATAAAGACAAGGAAGTTTTTAAAAAAACATTTAATTTAATTTTATTTGAAGAGGCATTTTTTCGTTAAAATAGAGGCATTTTTTAATTATTAAAGAGGCATTTTTTCATTAAAAAAAGGACATGACCATTGATGAGATGGACGGGGAATGGATACAGGTGGACCGTAAGAAACGGCACCAGTACCCCCCTTACGGATATTGGCATGGGGGACGGGATACCCGCTGGGATAGGAACCGTGCACCTTACCCCCCCTACTGGAGGGGGAGGGCTCAGTATGTGCCAGTTTCCGGTTCCCGGGTCCACGCTCCTCCTGCTCCACCCAGGGGAACTCAAGGTCGCCAAACACAACAGCGACGGACACGAGACACGCCCACTGACCCAGCCTTTGGGCAGATGGTGCGGTTGTTTCACAAGGGGATCAAGATGGTACACCATCTGGAAAACGTGACCCCAAGGGAGGGGCTCCCACAACCCAGAATGGTCACCCGTACCATCACCAATTTGGCTACCCTCATCCAACCGGCTTCCCCCACCTCAGGCACCCTCGACAGAATTGGGGACAATGCCAAAGTATGGGGCCAAAACACTATCCAGATACTGGAGGAACACTATAGGAGCACGTTGGACTCCATCTTGGCGCAAATCTCAGGGAAGCCTCTTCCTGGATGGGAGGAGGCCTTCCAGATTGCTACCAAATGGGCCTATAGGAACCTGCCGCACGTCAAAAAAGAAGTCCTTGACCGTGCGGAGGTACTAATTAGAGCTTGCGTGGAGGAAGACGCACAGCCGGAGGAGCCACAACCAGCTCCACCACCTCCACAGCCAAAAAGGACAACAAAACAACACCAAGGTAAACAAACTTCATCCACTCCAAAGAGTAGGAGGGATGTAAGTACATCAACCACAGCAGGCCCCATTTTAATTCAGGATCTCACTCCTGCCCCGATCCCCACTCCCCAGTCCGAACCTCAGGTCAGACCGGTTTCTAGGGCACAAGACCCTGAACCAAGCCTGACACCCATTCAGCCAAGCCGGCTAGCACTCCCGAGGGACAGTCCTTCCTCAGGAAGTGTGGGTGCAAGGCCAAAAGAAGCCTCTTTTAGGGTGTCTGATTCTCCTGGAGAAGTCCACTCGAAGGAACAGCAAGTTAAGGTTTTGAAAGACCTAGCTGCTCGTTTGGAGAACAGACGGAAGACAAGGGCTACATTTCAATTGGGAAGGGCAAACATTTAAACCTGGTACGGATATGGGCTAACCTAATTATACCTACCTCTAATCCGGGGATACTTACCTCATCCTAACCTGGGGAGAAAAAAGAAGAAAGGGAACCCTAAAAAACTAATTGGTACTTACCTTAAGTCCAGGGATACTTACCTTATCTATACCTGTGGGAGAAAAGAAAAGAAAAAATTAAATTAATCAATAAATAAACAAAATATGGTTAACAAACAACCTAAATTTAGATGGGGGGACTGGCCACCCAGGTGCTGAGGACCGTGCACGTGCCTGGGACCAGCCCGTTGGGTGTAAGTGTCCCAGGACCCTCTTTTTCTCTAACCTAACCAGCCAGCGCCCAGGGCCTGGAATGGTCAGTCCTCCATTTTCATACCAAGCTAAGCCTAGCCCTAATTCTAACCCTAAACCTAACCTCAGTCCTGCCCTACGTCTAATCCTAAATCCCACGCCTAAACCTAACCCTAACCCTAATTGGAATTCTAATTTGATGCCTAAACCTAACCCTAATTTGAAGTCTAATCTGATGCCTAAACCTAACCCTAACCCTAATTTGGATATTTATTTTAAGCCCAGCCTGGAGTCTAACCCTAAACCTAACCTTAGTAAAACCTATGCCTAATCCTAACCCTAACCCTGGAATCTAACCCTACTGAAAAATAACACTAATTGGTTGTACCCCTAAAAATAAAAATAAATAAATAATGATATAAAAAAATCTATAATAATAAATTAGAGTACGATTACTTACCTTGTTTTAATTTTGTTCCGTGACAGCTCCAGCCAGAGTCTGTATACAGAGGAGAAGCACGGCTGTCCCTCTGCAGAAAAATTTCGTGACCGAAAAGTTTCGGAGAAGCCACAGTATATAAGGAGGAGAAGCACGGCTGTCCCTCACTTTAGAGCTGGCTGTTGAAGGGAGAGCATCTCTCAACTTTACATTGTCTCCATTGAATTGCATTGAGAAAATTACGTGTGCTTCCGCTTGAAAAAGACCGAGACAGGTCGAAACGTCGCGGCGTACAAGCACACAAATTATTTTATTTTATTGATAAAAAAACACGAAAAAAATTATAAAAAAATAAAAAAACACGGAAAAAAACAGAAATACCTAAAAAACAATTTAAAAATAAGCAGTTTTGATTTTAAAAGAAGTTCATTTTATTTGGATAAGTAAAATAAAGACAAGGAAGTTTTTAAAAAAACATTTAATTTAATTTTATTTGAAGAGGCATTTTTTCGTTAAAATAGAGGCATTTTTTAATTATTAAAGAGGCATTTTTTCATTAAAAAAAGGACATGACCATTGATGAGATGGACGGGGAATGGATACAGGTGGACCGTAAGAAACGGCACCAGTACCCCCCTTACGGATATTGGCATGGGGGACGGGATACCCGCTGGGATAGGAACCGTGCACCTTACCCCCCCTACTGGAGGGGGAGGGCTCAGTATGTGCCAGTTTCCGGTTCCCGGGTCCACGCTCCTCCTGCTCCACCCAGGGGAACTCAAGGTCGCCAAACACAACAGCGACGGACACGAGACACGCCCACTGACCCAGCCTTTGGGCAGATGGTGCGGTTGTTTCACAAGGGGATCAAGATGGTACACCATCTGGAAAACGTGACCCCAAGGGAGGGGCTCCCACAACCCAGAATGGTCACCCGTACCATCACCAATTTGGCTACCCTCATCCAACCGGCTTCCCCCACCTCAGGCACCCTCGACAGAATTGGGGACAATGCCAAAGTATGGGGCCAAAACACTATCCAGATACTGGAGGAACACTATAGGAGCACGTTGGACTCCATCTTGGCGCAAATCTCAGGGAAGCCTCTTCCTGGATGGGAGGAGGCCTTCCAGATTGCTACCAAATGGGCCTATAGGAACCTGCCGCACGTCAAAAAAGAAGTCCTTGACCGTGCGGAGGTACTAATTAGAGCTTGCGTGGAGGAAGACGCACAGCCGGAGGAGCCACAACCAGCTCCACCACCTCCACAGCCAAAAAGGACAACAAAACAACACCAAGGTAAACAAACTTCATCCACTCCAAAGAGTAGGAGGGATGTAAGTACATCAACCACAGCAGGCCCCATTTTAATTCAGGATCTCACTCCTGCCCCGATCCCCACTCCCCAGTCCGAACCTCAGGTCAGACCGGTTTCTAGGGCACAAGACCCTGAACCAAGCCTGACACCCATTCAGCCAAGCCGGCTAGCACTCCCGAGGGACAGTCCTTCCTCAGGAAGTGTGGGTGCAAGGCCAAAAGAAGCCTCTTTTAGGGTGTCTGATTCTCCTGGAGAAGTCCACTCGAAGGAACAGCAAGTTAAGGTTTTGAAAGACCTAGCTGCTCGTTTGGAGAACAGACGGAAGACAAGGGCTACATTTCAATTGGGAAGGGCAAACATTTAAACCTGGTACGGATATGGGCTAACCTAATTATACCTACCTCTAATCCGGGGATACTTACCTCATCCTAACCTGGGGAGAAAAAAGAAGAAAGGGAACCCTAAAAAACTAATTGGTACTTACCTTAAGTCCAGGGATACTTACCTTATCTATACCTGTGGGAGAAAAGAAAAGAAAAAATTAAATTAATCAATAAATAAACAAAATATGGTTAACAAACAACCTAAATTTAGATGGGGGGACTGGCCACCCAGGTGCTGAGGACCGTGCACGTGCCTGGGACCAGCCCGTTGGGTGTAAGTGTCCCAGGACCCTCTTTTTCTCTAACCTAACCAGCCAGCGCCCAGGGCCTGGAATGGTCAGTCCTCCATTTTCATACCAAGCTAAGCCTAGCCCTAATTCTAACCCTAAACCTAACCTCAGTCCTGCCCTACGTCTAATCCTAAATCCCACGCCTAAACCTAACCCTAACCCTAATTGGAATTCTAATTTGATGCCTAAACCTAACCCTAATTTGAAGTCTAATCTGATGCCTAAACCTAACCCTAACCCTAATTTGGATATTTATTTTAAGCCCAGCCTGGAGTCTAACCCTAAACCTAACCTTAGTAAAACCTATGCCTAATCCTAACCCTAACCCTGGAATCTAACCCTACTGAAAAATAACACTAATTGGTTGTACCCCTAAAAATAAAAATAAATAAATAATGATATAAAAAAATCTATAATAATAAATTAGAGTACGATTACTTACCTTGTTTTAATTTTGTTCCGTGACAGCTCCAGCCAGAGTCTGTATACAGAGGAGAAGCACGGCTGTCCCTCTGCAGAAAAATTTCGTGACCGAAAAGTTTCGGAGAAGCCACAGTATATAAGGAGGAGAAGCACGGCTGTCCCTCACTTTAGAGCTGGCTGTTGAAGGGAGAGCATCTCTCAACTTTACATTGTCTCCATTGAATTGCATTGAGAAAATTACGTGTGCTTCCGCTTGAAAAAGACCGAGACAGGTCGAAACGTCGCGGCGTACAAGCACACAAATTATTTTATTTTATTGATAAAAAAACACGAAAAAAATTATAAAAAAATAAAAAAACACGGAAAAAAACAGAAATACCTAAAAAACAATTTAAAAATAAGCAGTTTTGATTTTAAAAGAAGTTCATTTTATTTGGATAAGTAAAATAAAGACAAGGAAGTTTTTAAAAAAACATTTAATTTAATTTTATTTGAAGAGGCATTTTTTCGTTAAAATAGAGGCATTTTTTAATTATTAAAGAGGCATTTTTTCATTAAAAAAAGGACATGACCATTGATGAGATGGACGGGGAATGGATACAGGTGGACCGTAAGAAACGGCACCAGTACCCCCCTTACGGATATTGGCATGGGGGACGGGATACCCGCTGGGATAGGAACCGTGCACCTTACCCCCCCTACTGGAGGGGGAGGGCTCAGTATGTGCCAGTTTCCGGTTCCCGGGTCCACGCTCCTCCTGCTCCACCCAGGGGAACTCAAGGTCGCCAAACACAACAGCGACGGACACGAGACACGCCCACTGACCCAGCCTTTGGGCAGATGGTGCGGTTGTTTCACAAGGGGATCAAGATGGTACACCATCTGGAAAACGTGACCCCAAGGGAGGGGCTCCCACAACCCAGAATGGTCACCCGTACCATCACCAATTTGGCTACCCTCATCCAACCGGCTTCCCCCACCTCAGGCACCCTCGACAGAATTGGGGACAATGCCAAAGTATGGGGCCAAAACACTATCCAGATACTGGAGGAACACTATAGGAGCACGTTGGACTCCATCTTGGCGCAAATCTCAGGGAAGCCTCTTCCTGGATGGGAGGAGGCCTTCCAGATTGCTACCAAATGGGCCTATAGGAACCTGCCGCACGTCAAAAAAGAAGTCCTTGACCGTGCGGAGGTACTAATTAGAGCTTGCGTGGAGGAAGACGCACAGCCGGAGGAGCCACAACCAGCTCCACCACCTCCACAGCCAAAAAGGACAACAAAACAACACCAAGGTAAACAAACTTCATCCACTCCAAAGAGTAGGAGGGATGTAAGTACATCAACCACAGCAGGCCCCATTTTAATTCAGGATCTCACTCCTGCCCCGATCCCCACTCCCCAGTCCGAACCTCAGGTCAGACCGGTTTCTAGGGCACAAGACCCTGAACCAAGCCTGACACCCATTCAGCCAAGCCGGCTAGCACTCCCGAGGGACAGTCCTTCCTCAGGAAGTGTGGGTGCAAGGCCAAAAGAAGCCTCTTTTAGGGTGTCTGATTCTCCTGGAGAAGTCCACTCGAAGGAACAGCAAGTTAAGGTTTTGAAAGACCTAGCTGCTCGTTTGGAGAACAGACGGAAGACAAGGGCTACATTTCAATTGGGAAGGGCAAACATTTAAACCTGGTACGGATATGGGCTAACCTAATTATACCTACCTCTAATCCGGGGATACTTACCTCATCCTAACCTGGGGAGAAAAAAGAAGAAAGGGAACCCTAAAAAACTAATTGGTACTTACCTTAAGTCCAGGGATACTTACCTTATCTATACCTGTGGGAGAAAAGAAAAGAAAAAATTAAATTAATCAATAAATAAACAAAATATGGTTAACAAACAACCTAAATTTAGATGGGGGGACTGGCCACCCAGGTGCTGAGGACCGTGCACGTGCCTGGGACCAGCCCGTTGGGTGTAAGTGTCCCAGGACCCTCTTTTTCTCTAACCTAACCCTAACCCTAACCCTAACCCTACTTTTTCTCACCCCCTAACCCTAACCCTAACCCTAACGCTAACCCTAACCCTAACGCTAACCCTAACCCTAACGCTAACCCTAGACGCTAACCCTAACCCTAACCCTAATGTATACTAACCTAAATGAAGGACTACTGAACCTAAATATAGGACAAACAAACAAAGGGGGCACAAATACACAAAGAAGCTGAAGACAAATACCAGCAAATAAACAAATAAATACCAGTTACGGCACTTTCCGGCTGAGGTACGCAGATTCCAGCTGAAGGGACATACCAGCTGAGGTACGACATACATGGGGACCTAGGGGGACAGGAAGGAAGAATTGGACAGGGTAGGAATGGAAAAAGGGAATTATGGGTAATAAATAAATAAATAAATAAGTTAGGGTAAACAAATAAATAAGGACAAACAAGTCATGGACACGGGGGATATTTAAAAACAATTTTATTCATATATTTACAGGGATAAAAACGGGTTAAAAACAATTCATTGGCATCTAAGGGGTTAAAACACAAGTTGATGGTTAGTAGAAAACACGAGACGAAATACAAGTTACAACATAAATTTGACGCTGAAGGGAGAGTATAAAAGGGGAAGACGAACAGAGAATCAGTTGGGAGTTTGACATTGAAGGGGCAACACCTATTGGGGACTGTGTGTGCCTAGCCTGATGAAGACACAGTAACGTCGAAACGTAGCTACAGGGCACACACAGATAAACAAAAACAAACAAACAAACAATGAAAGGCAAGCCTAAATAAGGGAGGGAAATAAACAAAAAATATAAAAATACAAAAAAACAGAAAAATATAAAAACAACAAAAACTTTATTACTTATATAGCCAAGGCGAACCCAACTGAAAAGGACAAACAAGTCAAACTAAATAATAATTAAGGACAGTAAGTCTAAATAAATAAAAATAAAAACAAAGTAACCCAAGTCTGGAAGATGGGGATGGGGGACTGACCATCACAGGATGGAGAGTGCACCTCCGGGACCCACATTTGTGGATCCTGGCTCTACCCCTCAACCTAATCCGCCAGTGCCTCCTGTGGTACATGGTCAGTCCTCCTCCCCATACCTAAACTTAAGCTAACCCAAGCTAACCTAGCCCCGTACTCTAACCCTAAACCTAACATTAGTGGGAATATACCCCTAAACCTAACCCTAACCCTGACCCCTAACCCTAACCCCAACCCTAATTTGGGACCTACACCTAACCCTAATTTGGAGCTAACCATAACCTTAACCTAACCCTAACCCTAACCCTAGACGCTAACCCTAACCCTAACCCTAATGTATACTAACCTAAATGAAGGACTACTGAACCTAAATATAGGACAAACAAACAAAGGGGGCACAAATACACAAAGAAGCTGAAGACAAATACCAGCAAATAAACAAATAAATACCAGTTACGGCACTTTCCGGCTGAGGTACGCAGATTCCAGCTGAAGGGACATACCAGCTGAGGTACGACATACATGGGGACCTAGGGGGACAGGAAGGAAGAATTGGACAGGGTAGGAATGGAAAAAGGGAATTATGGGTAATAAATAAATAAATAAATAAGTTAGGGTAAACAAATAAATAAGGACAAACAAGTCATGGACACGGGGGATATTTAAAAACAATTTTATTCATATATTTACAGGGATAAAAACGGGTTAAAAACAATTCATTGGCATCTAAGGGGTTAAAACACAAGTTGATGGTTAGTAGAAAACACGAGACGAAATACAAGTTACAACATAAATTTGACGCTGAAGGGAGAGTATAAAAGGGGAAGACGAACAGAGAATCAGTTGGGAGTTTGATATTGAAGGGGCAACACCTATTGGGGACTGTGTGTGCCTAGCCTGATGAAGACACAGTAACGTCGAAACGTAGCTACAGGGCACACACAGATAAACAAAAACAAACAAACAAACAATGAAAGGCAAGCCTAAATAAGGGAGGGAAATAAACAAAAAATATAAAAATACAAAAAAACAGAAAAATATAAAAACAACAAAAACTTTATTACTTATATAGCCAAGGCGAACCCAACTGAAAAGGACAAACAAGTCAAACTAAATAATAATTAAGGACAGTAAGTCTAAATAAATAAAAATAAAAACAAAGTAACCCAAGTCTGGAAGATGGGGATGGGGGACTGACCATCACAGGATGGAGAGTGCACCTCCGGGACCCACATTTGTGGATCCTGGCTCTACCCCTCAACCTAACCCTAACCCTAACCCTAACCTAACCCTAACCCTAACCCTAAAAATGATACAGTAAATATAGTTCATCCTGAGTGAGTGAACAGTTAGGATGGTCCTGGGGTCAGGTGTATGAACCTCTGTCAGAAATTATGGATCAAAGGGATTTTACAGTAGAGTAAATATTGAACATAGTGCGATTTTCAATGCAAAAGAAGGAACTTTGAGGCAGAATTTCTCAAAAATGATACAGTAAATATGCTTGATACAGAGTGAGTGAACAGTTAGGATGGTCCTGGGGTCAGGTGTATGAACCTCTGTCAGAAATTATGGATCAAAGGGATTTTACAGTAGAGTAAATATTGCATAGTGCGTTTTTCAACGCAACAGAAGGAACTTTGAGGCAGAATTTCTCAAAAATGATACAGTAAATATAGTTCATACTGAGTGAGTGAACAGTTAGGATGGTCCTGGGGTCAGGTGTATGAACCTTTGTCAGAAATTATGGATCAAAGGGAATTTACAGTAGAGTAAATATTGAACATGGTGCGTTTTTCAATGCAAAAGAAGGAACTTTGAGGCAGAATTTCTCAAAAATGATACAGTAAATATGCTTGATACAGAGTGAGTGAACAGTTAGGATGGTCCTGGGGTCAGGTGTATGAACCTCTGTCAGAAATTATGGATCAAAGGGATTTTACAGTAGAGTAAATATTGCATAGTGCGTTTTTCAACGCAACAGAAGGAACTTTGAGGCAGAATTTCTCAAAAATGATACAGTAAATATAGTTCATACTGAGTGAGTGAACAGTTAGGATGGTCCTGAGATCAAGTGTATGAACCTTTGTCAGAAATTATGGATCAAAGGGATTTTACAGTAGAGTAAATATTGAACATAGTGCGATTTTCAATGCAAAAGAAGGAACTTTGAGGCAGAATTTCTCAAAAATGATACAGTAAATATAGTTCATACTGAGTGAGTGAACAGTTAGGATGGACCTGGGGTCAGGTGTATGAACCTCTGTCAGAAATTATGGATCAAAGGGATTTTACAGTGGAGTAAATATTGCACATGGTGCGTTTATCAATGCAAAAGAAGGAACTTTGAGGCAGAATTTATCAAAAATGGTACAGTAAATATGCTTGATACAGAGTGAGTGAACAGTTAGGATGGTCCTGGGGTCAGGTGTATGAACCTCTGTCAGAAATTATGGATCAAAGGGATTTTACAGTAGAGTAAATATTGCATAGTGCGTTTTTCAACGCAACAGAAGGAACTTTGAGGCAGAATTTCTCAAAAATGATACAGTAAATATAGTTCATACTGAGTGAGTGAACAGTCAGGATGGTCCTGGGGTCAGGTGTATGAACCTCTGTCAGAAATTATGGATCAAAGGGATTTTACAGTAGAGTAAATATTGCATAGTGCGTTTTTCAACGCAAAAAAAGGAACTTTGAGGCAGAATTTCTCAAAAATGATACAGTAAATATGCTTGATACAGAGTGAGTGAACAGTTAGGATGGTCCTGGGGTCAGGTGTATGAACCTCTGTCAGAAATTATGGATCAAAGGGATTTTACAGTAGAGTAAATATTGCACATGGTGCGTTTTTCAATGCAAAAGAAGGAACTTTGAGGCAGAATTTCTCAAAAATGATACAGTAAATATAGTTCATACTGAGTGAGTGAACAGTTAGGATGGTCCTGAGATCAAGTGTATGAACCTTTGTCAGAAATTATGGATCAAAGGGATTCTACAGTAGAGTAAATATTGCATAGTGCGTTTTTCAACGCAAAAAAAGGAACTTTGAGGCACAGTTTCTCAAAAATGATACAGTAAATATAGTTCATACTGAGTGAGTGAACAGTTAGGATGGTCCTGAGATCAAGTGTATGAACCTCTGTCAGAAATTATGGATCAAAGGGATTTTACAGTAGAGTAAATATTGCACATGGTGCGTTTTTCAATGCAAAAGAAGGAACTTTGAGGCAGAATTTCTCAAAAATGATACAGTAAATATAGTTCATACTGAGTGAGTGAACAGTTAGGATGGTCCTGGGGTCAGGTGTGTGAACCTCTGTCAGAAATTATGGATCAAAGGGATTTTACAGTACAGTAAATATTGCATAGTGCGTTTTTCAACGCAACAGAAGGAACTTTGAGGCAGAATTTCTCAAAAATGATACAGTAAATATAGTTCATACTGAGTGAGTGAACAGTTAGGATGGTCCTGAGATCAAGTGTATGAACCTTTGTCAGAAATTATGGATCAAAGGGATTTTACAGTAGAGTAAATATTGCACATGGTGCGTTTTTCAATGCAAAAGAAGGAACTTTGAGGCAGAATTTATCAAAAATGATACAGTAAATATAGTTCATACTGAGTGAGTGAACAGTTAGGATGGTCCTGGGGTCAGGTGTATGAACCTCTGTCAGAAATTATGGATCAAAGGGATTTTACAGTGGAGTAAATATTGCACATGGTGCGTTTTTCAATGCAAAAGAAGGAACTTTGAGGCAGAATTTCTCAAAAATGATACAGTAAATATAGTTCATACTGAGTGAGTGAACAGTCAGGATGGTCCTGGGGTCAGGTGTATGAACCTTTGTCAGAAATTATGGATCAAAGGGATTTTACAGTAGAGTAAATATTGAACATAGTGCGATTTTCAATGCAAAAGAAGGAACTTTGAGGCAGAATTTCTCAAAAATGATACAGTAAATATGCTTGATACAGAGTGAGTGAACAGTTAGGATGGTCCTGGGGTCAGGTGTATGAACCTCTGTCAGAAATTATGGATCAAAGGGATTTTACAGTAGAGTAAATATTGCATAGTGCCTTTTTCAACGCAACAGAAGGAACTTTGAGGCAGAATTTCTCAAAAATGATACAGTAAATATGCTTGATACAGAGTGAGTGAACAGTTAGGATGGTCCTGGGGTCAGGTGTATGAACCTCTGTCAGAAATTATGGATCAAAGGGATTTTACAGTAGAGTAAATATTGCATAGTGCGTTTTTCAACGCAACAGAAGGAACTTTGAGGCAGAATTTCTCAAAAATGATACAGTAAATATAGTTCATACTGAGTGAGTGAACAGTCAGGATGGTCCTGGGGTCAGGTGTATGAACCTCTGTCAGAAATTATGAATCAAAGGGATTTTACAGTAGAGTAAATATTGCACATGGTGCGTTTTTCAATGCAAAAGAAGGAACTTTGAGGCAGAATTTCTCAAAAATGATACAGTAAATATAGTTCATACTGAGTGAGTGAACAGTTAGGATGGTCCTGGGGTCAGGTGTATGAACCTCTGTCAGAAATTATGGATCAAAGGGATTTTACAGTAGAGTAAATATTGAACATAGTGCGATTTTCAATGCAAAAGAAGGAACTTTGAGGCAGAATTTCTCAAAAATGATACAGTAAATATAGTTCATACTGAGTGAGTGAACAGTTAGGATGGTCCTGGGGTCAGGTGTATGAACCTCTGTCAGAAATTATGGATCAAAGGGATTTTACAGTAGAGTAAATATTGCATAGTGCGTTTTTCAACGCAACAGAAGGAACTTTGAGGCAGAATTTCTCAAAAATGATACAGTAAATATAGTTCATACTGAGTGAGTGAACAGTTAGGATGGTCCTGGGGTCAGGTGTATGAACCTTTGTCAGAAATTATGGATCAAAGGGAATTTACAGTAGAGTAAATATTGAACATGGTGCGTTTTTCAATGCAAAAGAAGGAACTTTGAGGCAGAATTTCTCAAAAATGATACAGTAAATATGCTTGATACAGAGTGAGTGAACAGTTAGGATGGTCCTGAGATCAAGTGTATGAACCTTTGTCAGAAATTATGGATCAAAGGGATTTTACAGTAGAGTAAATATTGAACATAGTGCGATTTTCAATGCAAAAGAAGGAACTTTGAGGCAGAATTTCTCAAAAATGATACAGTAAATATAGTTCATACTGAGTGAGTGAACAGTTAGGATGGACCTGGGGTCAGGTGTATGAACCTCTGTCAGAAATTATGGATCAAAGGGATTTTACAGTGGAGTAAATATTGCACATGGTGCGTTTATCAATGCAAAAGAAGGAACTTTGAGGCAGAATTTCTCAAAAATGGTACAGTAAATATGCTTGATACAGAGTGAGTGAACAGTTAGGATGGTCCTGGGGTCAGGTGTATGAACCTCTGTCAGAAATTATGGATCAAAGGGATTTTACAGTAGAGTAAATATTGCATAGTGCGTTTTTCAACGCAACAGAAGGAACTTTGAGGCAGAATTTCTCAAAAATGATACAGTAAATATAGTTCATACTGAGTGAGTGAACAGTCAGGATGGTCCTGGGGTCAGGTGTATGAACCTCTGTCAGAAATTATGGATCAAAGGGATTTTACAGTAGAGTAAATATTGCATAGTGCGTTTTTCAACGCAAAAAAAGGAACTTTGAGGCAGAATTTCTCAAAAATGATGCAGTAAATATGCTTGATACAGAGTGAGTGAACAGTTAGGATGGTCCTGGGGTCAGGTGTATGAACCTCTGTCAGAAATTATGGATCAAAGGGATTTTACAGTAGAGTAAATATTGCACATGGTGCGTTTTTCAATGCAAAAGAAGGAACTTTGAGGCAGAATTTATCAAAAATGATACAGTAAATATAGTTCATACTGAGTGAGTGAACAGTTAGGATGGTCCTGAGATCAAGTGTATGAACCTTTGTCAGAAATTATGGATCAAAGAGATTTTACAGTAGAGTAAATATTGCACATGGTGCGTTTTTCAATGCAAAAGAAGGAACTTTGAGGCAGAATTTCTCAAAAATGATGCAGTAAATATGCTTGATACAGAGTGAGTGAACAGTTAGGATGGTCCTGGGGTCAGGTGTATGAACCTCTGTCAGAAATTATGGATCAAAGGGATTTTACAGTAGAGTAAATATTGCATAGTGCGTTTTTCAACGCAACAGAAGGAACTTTGAGGCAGAATTTCTCAAAAATGATACAGTAAATATAGTTCATACTGAGTGAGTGAACAGTTAGGATGGTCCTGGGGTCAGGTGTATGAACCTTTGTCAGAAATTATGGATCAAAGGGATTCTACAGTAGAGTAAATATTGCATAGTGCGTTTTTCAACGCAACAGAAGGAACTTTGAGGCAGAATTTCTCAAAAATGATACAGTAAATATAGTTCATACTGAGTGAGTGAACAGTCAGGATGGTCCTGGGGTCAGGTGTATGAACCTCTGTCAGAAATTATGGATCAAAGGGATTTTACAGTAGAGTAAATATTGCATAGTGCGTTTTTCAACGCAAAAAAAGGAACTTTGAGGCAGAATTTCTCAAAAATGATGCAGTAAATATGCTTGATACAGAGTGAGTGAACAGTTAGGATGGTCCTGGGGTCAGGTGTATGAACCTCTGTCAGAAATTATGGATCAAAGGGATTTTACAGTAGAGTAAATATTGCACATGGTGCGTTTTTCAATGCAAAAGAAGGAACTTTGAGGCAGAATTTATCAAAAATGATACAGTAAATATAGTTCATACTGAGTGAGTGAACAGTTAGGATGGTCCTGAGATCAAGTGTATGAACCTTTGTCAGAAATTATGGATCAAAGAGATTTTACAGTAGAGTAAATATTGCACATGGTGCGTTTTTCAATGCAAAAGAAGGAACTTTGAGGCAGAATTTCTCAAAAATGATGCAGTAAATATGCTTGATACAGAGTGAGTGAACAGTTAGGATGGTCCTGGGGTCAGGTGTATGAACCTCTGTCAGAAATTATGGATCAAAGGGATTTTACAGTAGAGTAAATATTGCATAGTGCGTTTTTCAACGCAACAGAAGGAACTTTGAGGCAGAATTTCTCAAAAATGATACAGTAAATATAGTTCATACTGAGTGAGTGAACAGTTAGGATGGTCCTGGGGTCAGGTGTATGAACCTTTGTCAGAAATTATGGATCAAAGGGATTCTACAGTAGAGTAAATATTGCATAGTGCGTTTTTCAACGCAAAAAAAGGAACTTTGAGGCACAGTTTCTCAAAAATGATACAGTAAATATAGTTCATACTGAGTGAGTGAACAGTTAGGATGGTCCTGGGGTCAGGTGTGTGAACCTCTGTCAGAAATTATGGATCAAAGGGATTTTACAGTACAGTAAATATTGCATAGTGCGTTTTTCAACGCAACAGAAGGAACTTTGAGGCAGAATTTCTCAAAAATGATACAGTAAATATAGTTCATACTGAGTGAGTGAACAGTTAGGATGGTCCTGAGATCAAGTGTATGAACCTTTGTCAGAAATTATGGATCAAAGGGATTTTACAGTAGAGTAAATATTGCACATGGTGCGTTTTTCAATGCAAAAGAAGGAACTTTGAGGCAGAATTTATCAAAAATGATACAGTAAATATAGTTCATACTGAGTGAGTGAACAGTTAGGATGGTCCTGGGGTCAGGTGTATGAACCTCTGTCAGAAATTATGGATCAAAGGGATTTTACAGTGGAGTAAATATTGCACATGGTGCGTTTTTCAATGCAAAAGAAGGAACTTTGAGGCAGAATTTCTCAAAAATGATACAGTAAATATAGTTCATACTGAGTGAGTGAACAGTCAGGATGGTCCTGGGGTCAGGTGTATGAAACTTTGTCAGAAATTATGGATCAAAGGGATTTTACAGTAGAGTAAATATTGAACATAGTGCGATTTTCAATGCAAAAGAAGGAACTTTGAGGCAGAATTTCTCAAAAATGATACAGTAAATATGCTTGATACAGAGTGAGTGAACAGTTAGGATGGTCCTGGGGTCAGGTGTATGAACCTCTGTCAGAAATTATGGATCAAAGGGATTTTACAGTAGAGTAAATATTGCATAGTGCGTTTTTCAACGCAACAGAAGGAACTTTGAGGCAGAATTTCTCAAAAATGATACAGTAAATATAGTTCATACTGAGTGAGTGAACAGTCAGGATGGTCCTGGGGTCAGGTGTATGAACCTCTGTCAGAAATTATGGATCAAAGGGATTTTACAGTAGAGTAAATATTGCATAGTGCGTTTTTCAACGCAAAAAAAGGAACTTTGAGGCAGAATTTCTCAAAAATGATGCAGTAAATATGCTTGATACAGAGTGAGTGAACAGTTAGGATGGTCCTGGGGTCAGGTGTATGAACCTCTGTCAGAAATTATGAATCAAAGGGATTTTACAGTAGAGTAAATATTGCACATGGTGCGTTTTTCAATGCAAAAGAAGGAACTTTGAGGCAGAATTTCTCAAAAATGATACAGTAAATATAGTTCATACTGAGTGAGTGAACAGTTAGGATGGTCCTGGGGTCAGGTGTATGAACCTCTGTCAGAAATTATGGATCAAAGGGATTTTACAGTAGAGTAAATATTGAACATAGTGCGATTTTCAATGCAAAAGAAGGAACTTTGAGGCAGAATTTCTCAAAAATGATACAGTAAATATAGTTCATACTGAGTGAGTGAACAGTTAGGATGGTCCTGGGGTCAGGTGTATGAACCTCTGTCAGAAATTATGGATCAAAGGGATTTTACAGTAGAGTAAATATTGCATAGTGCGTTTTTCAACGCAACAGAAGGAACTTTGAGGCAGAATTTCTCAAAAATGATACAGTAAATATAGTTCATACTGAGTGAGTGAACAGTTAGGATGGTCCTGGGGTCAGGTGTATGAACCTTTGTCAGAAATTATGGATCAAAGGGAATTTACAGTAGAGTAAATATTGAACATGGTGCGTTTTTCAATGCAAAAGAAGGAACTTTGAGGCAGAATTTCTCAAAAATGATACAGTAAATATGCTTGATACAGAGTGAGTGAACAGTTAGGATGGTCCTGGGGTCAGGTGTATGAACATCTGTCAGAAATTATGGATCAAAGGGATTTTACAGTAGAGTAAATATTGCATAGTGCGTTTTTCAACGCAACAGAAGGAACTTTGAGGCAGAATTTCTCAAAAATGATACAGTAAATATAGTTCATACTGAGTGAGTGAACAGTTAGGATGGTCCTGAGATCAAGTGTATGAACCTTTGTCAGAAATTATGGATCAAAGGGATTTTACAGTAGAGTAAATATTGAACATAGTGCGATTTTCAATGCAAAAGAAGGAACTTTGAGGCAGAATTTCTCAAAAATGATACAGTAAATATAGTTCATACTGAGTGAGTGAACAGTTAGGATGGACCTGGGGTCAGGTGTATGAACCTCTGTCAGAAATTATGGATCAAAGGGATTTTACAGTGGAGTAAATATTGCACATGGTGCGTTTATCAATGCAAAAGAAGGAACTTTGAGGCAGAATTTCTCAAAAATGGTACAGTAAATATGCTTGATACAGAGTGAGTGAACAGTTAGGATGGTCCTGGGGTCAGGTGTATGAACCTCTGTCAGAAATTATGGATCAAAGGGATTTTACAGTAGAGTAAATATTGCATAGTGCGTTTTTCAACGCAACAGAAGGAACTTTGAGGCAGAATTTCTCAAAAATGATACAGTAAATATAGTTCATACTGAGTGAGTGAACAGTCAGGATGGTCCTGGGGTCAGGTGTATGAACCTCTGTCAGAAATTATGGATCAAAGGGATTTTACAGTAGAGTAAATATTGCATAGTGCGTTTTTCAACGCAAAAAAAGGAACTTTGAGGCAGAATTTCTCAAAAATGATGCAGTAAATATGCTTGATACAGAGTGAGTGAACAGTTAGGATGGTCCTGGGGTCAGGTGTATGAACCTCTGTCAGAAATTATGGATCAAAGGGATTTTACAGTAGAGTAAATATTGCACATGGTGCGTTTTTCAATGCAAAAGAAGGAACTTTGAGGCAGAATTTATCAAAAATGATACAGTAAATATAGTTCATACTGAGTGAGTGAACAGTTAGGATGGTCCTGAGATCAAGTGTATGAACCTTTGTCAGAAATTATGGATCAAAGAGATTTTACAGTAGAGTAAATATTGCACATGGTGCGTTTTTCAATGCAAAAGAAGGAACTTTGAGGCAGAATTTCTCAAAAATGATGCAGTAAATATGCTTGATACAGAGTGAGTGAACAGTTAGGATGGTCCTGGGGTCAGGTGTATGAACCTCTGTCAGAAATTATGGATCAAAGGGATTTTACAGTAGAGTAAATATTGCATAGTGCGTTTTTCAACGCAACAGAAGGAACTTTGAGGCAGAATTTCTCAAAAATGATACAGTAAATATAGTTCATACTGAGTGAGTGAACAGTTAGGATGGTCCTGGGGTCAGGTGTATGAACCTTTGTCAGAAATTATGGATCAAAGGGATTCTACAGTAGAGTAAATATTGCATAGTGCGTTTTTCAACGCAACAGAAGGAACTTTGAGGCAGAATTTCTCAAAAATGATACAGTAAATATAGTTCATACTGAGTGAGTGAACAGTCAGGATGGTCCTGGGGTCAGGTGTATGAACCTCTGTCAGAAATTATGGATCAAAGGGATTTTACAGTAGAGTAAATATTGCATAGTGCGTTTTTCAACGCAAAAAAAGGAACTTTGAGGCAGAATTTCTCAAAAATGATGCAGTAAATATGCTTGATACAGAGTGAGTGAACAGTTAGGATGGTCCTGGGGTCAGGTGTATGAACCTCTGTCAGAAATTATGGATCAAAGGGATTTTACAGTAGAGTAAATATTGCACATGGTGCGTTTTTCAATGCAAAAGAAGGAACTTTGAGGCAGAATTTATCAAAAATGATACAGTAAATATAGTTCATACTGAGTGAGTGAACAGTTAGGATGGTCCTGAGATCAAGTGTATGAACCTTTGTCAGAAATTATGGATCAAAGAGATTTTACAGTAGAGTAAATATTGCACATGGTGCGTTTTTCAATGCAAAAGAAGGAACTTTGAGGCAGAATTTCTCAAAAATGATGCAGTAAATATGCTTGATACAGAGTGAGTGAACAGTTAGGATGGTCCTGGGGTCAGGTGTATGAACCTCTGTCAGAAATTATGGATCAAAGGGATTTTACAGTAGAGTAAATATTGCATAGTGCGTTTTTCAACGCAACAGAAGGAACTTTGAGGCAGAATTTCTCAAAAATGATACAGTAAATATAGTTCATACTGAGTGAGTGAACAGTTAGGATGGTCCTGGGGTCAGGTGTATGAACCTTTGTCAGAAATTATGGATCAAAGGGATTCTACAGTAGAGTAAATATTGCATAGTGCGTTTTTCAACGCAAAAAAAGGAACTTTGAGGCACAGTTTCTCAAAAATGATACAGTAAATATAGTTCATACTGAGTGAGTGAACAGTTAGGATGGTCCTGAGATCAAGTGTATGAACCTCTGTCAGAAATTATGGATCAAAGGGATTTTACAGTAGAGTAAATATTGCACATGGTGCGTTTTTCAATGCAAAAGAAGGAACTTTGAGGCAGAATTTCTCAAAAATGATACAGTAAATATAGTTCATACTGAGTGAGTGAACAGTTAGGATGGTCCTGGGGTCAGGTGTGTGAACCTCTGTCAGAAATTATGGATCAAAGGGATTTTACAGTACAGTAAATATTGCATAGTGCGTTTTTCAACGCAACAGAAGGAACTTTGAGGCAGAATTTCTCAAAAATGATACAGTAAATATAGTTCATACTGAGTGAGTGAACAGTTAGGATGGTCCTGAGATCAAGTGTATGAACCTTTGTCAGAAATTATGGATCAAAGGGATTTTACAGTAGAGTAAATATTGCACATGGTGCGTTTTTCAATGCAAAAGAAGGAACTTTGAGGCAGAATTTATCAAAAATGATACAGTAAATATAGTTCATACTGAGTGAGTGAACAGTTAGGATGGTCCTGGGGTCAGGTGTATGAACCTCTGTCAGAAATTATGGATCAAAGGGATTTTACAGTGGAGTAAATATTGCACATGGTGCGTTTTTCAATGCAAAAGAAGGAACTTTGAGGCAGAATTTCTCAAAAATGATACAGTAAATATAGTTCATACTGAGTGAGTGAACAGTCAGGATGGTCCTGGGGTCAGGTGTATGAAACTTTGTCAGAAATTATGGATCAAAGGGATTTTACAGTAGAGTAAATATTGAACATAGTGCGATTTTCAATGCAAAAGAAGGAACTTTGAGGCAGAATTTCTCAAAAATGATACAGTAAATATGCTTGATACAGAGTGAGTGAACAGTTAGGATGGTCCTGGGGTCAGGTGTATGAACCTCTGTCAGAAATTATGGATCAAAGGGATTTTACAGTAGAGTAAATATTGCATAGTGCGTTTTTCAACGCAACAGAAGGAACTTTGAGGCAGAATTTCTCAAAAATGATACAGTAAATATAGTTCATACTGAGTGAGTGAACAGTCAGGATGGTCCTGGGGTCAGGTGTATGAACCTCTGTCAGAAATTATGGATCAAAGGGATTTTACAGTAGAGTAAATATTGCACATGGTGCGTTTTTCAATGCAAAAGAAGGAACTTTGAGGCAGAATTTATCAAAAATGATACAGTAAATATAGTTCATACTGAGTGAGTGAACAGTTAGGATGGTCCTGAGATCAAGTGTATGAACCTTTGTCAGAAATTATGGATCAAAGAGATTTTACAGTAGAGTAAATATTGCACATGGTGCGTTTTTCAATGCAAAAGAAGGAACTTTGAGGCAGAATTTCTCAAAAATGATGCAGTAAATATGCTTGATACAGAGTGAGTGAACAGTTAGGATGGTCCTGGGGTCAGGTGTATGAACCTCTGTCAGAAATTATGGATCAAAGGGATTTTACAGTAGAGTAAATATTGCATAGTGCGTTTTTCAACGCAACAGAAGGAACTTTGAGGCAGAATTTCTCAAAAATGATACAGTAAATATAGTTCATACTGAGTGAGTGAACAGTTAGGATGGTCCTGGGGTCAGGTGTATGAACCTTTGTCAGAAATTATGGATCAAAGGGATTCTACAGTAGAGTAAATATTGCATAGTGCGTTTTTCAACGCAAAAAAAGGAACTTTGAGGCACAGTTTCTCAAAAATGATACAGTAAATATAGTTCATACTGAGTGAGTGAACAGTTAGGATGGTCCTGAGATCAAGTGTATGAACCTCTGTCAGAAATTATGGATCAAAGGGATTTTACAGTAGAGTAAATATTGCACATGGTGCGTTTTTCAATGCAAAAGAAGGAACTTTGAGGCAGAATTTCTCAAAAATGATACAGTAAATATAGTTCATACTGAGTGAGTGAACAGTTAGGATGGTCCTGGGGTCAGGTGTGTGAACCTCTGTCAGAAATTATGGATCAAAGGGATTTTACAGTACAGTAAATATTGCATAGTGCGTTTTTCAACGCAACAGAAGGAACTTTGAGGCAGAATTTCTCAAAAATGATACAGTAAATATAGTTCATACTGAGTGAGTGAACAGTTAGGATGGTCCTGAGATCAAGTGTATGAACCTTTGTCAGAAATTATGGATCAAAGGGATTTTACAGTAGAGTAAATATTGCACATGGTGCGTTTTTCAATGCAAAAGAAGGAACTTTGAGGCAGAATTTATCAAAAATGATACAGTAAATATAGTTCATACTGAGTGAGTGAACAGTTAGGATGGTCCTGGGGTCAGGTGTATGAACCTCTGTCAGAAATTATGGATCAAAGGGATTTTACAGTGGAGTAAATATTGCACATGGTGCGTTTTTCAATGCAAAAGAAGGAACTTTGAGGCAGAATTTCTCAAAAATGATACAGTAAATATAGTTCATACTGAGTGAGTGAACAGTCAGGATGGTCCTGGGGTCAGGTGTATGAAACTTTGTCAGAAATTATGGATCAAAGGGATTTTACAGTAGAGTAAATATTGAACATAGTGCGATTTTCAATGCAAAAGAAGGAACTTTGAGGCAGAATTTCTCAAAAATGATACAGTAAATATGCTTGATACAGAGTGAGTGAACAGTTAGGATGGTCCTGGGGTCAGGTGTATGAACCTCTGTCAGAAATTATGGATCAAAGGGATTTTACAGTAGAGTAAATATTGCATAGTGCGTTTTTCAACGCAACAGAAGGAACTTTGAGGCAGAATTTCTCAAAAATGATACAGTAAATATAGTTCATACTGAGTGAGTGAACAGTCAGGATGGTCCTGGGGTCAGGTGTATGAACCTCTGTCAGAAATTATGGATCAAAGGGATTTTACAGTAGAGTAAATATTGCATAGTGCGTTTTTCAACGCAAAAAAAGGAACTTTGAGGCAGAATTTCTCAAAAATGATACAGTAAATATGCTTGATACAGAGTGAGTGAACAGTTAGGATGGTCCTGGGGTCAGGTGTATGAACCTCTGTCAGAAATTATGGATCAAAGGGATTTTACAGTAGAGTAAATATTGCACATGGTGCGTTTTTCAATGCAAAAGAAGGAACTTTGAGGCAGAATTTATCAAAAATGATACAGTAAATATAGTTCATACTGAGTGAGTGAACAGTTAGGATGGTCCTGGGGTCAGGTGTATGAACCTTTGTCAGAAATTATGGATCAAAGGGATTCTACAGTAGAGTAAATATTGCATAGTGCGTTTTTCAACGCAAAAAAAGGAACTTTGAGGCACAGTTTCTCAAAAATGATACAGTAAATATGCTTGATACAGAGTGAGTGAACAGTTAGGATGGTCCTGAGATCAAGTGTATGAACCTCTGTCAGAAATTATGGATCAAAGGGATTTTACAGTAGAGTAAATATTGCACATGGTGCGTTTTTCAATGCAAAAGAAGGAACTTTGAGGCAGAATTTCTCAAAAATGATACAGTAAATATAGTTCATACTGAGTGAGTGAACAGTTAGGATGGTCCTGGGGTCAGGTGTGTGAACCTCTGTCAGAAATTATGGATCAAAGGGATTTTACAGTACAGTAAATATTGCATAGTGCGTTTTTCAACGCAACAGAAGGAACTTTGAGGCAGAATTTCTCAAAAATGATACAGTAAATATAGTTCATACTGAGTGAGTGAACAGTTAGGATGGTCCTGAGATCAAGTGTATGAACCTTTGTCAGAAATTATGGATCAAAGGGATTTTACAGTAGAGTAAATATTGCACATGGTGCGTTTTTCAATGCAAAAGAAGGAACTTTGAGGCAGAATTTATCAAAAATGATACAGTAAATATAGTTCATACTGAGTGAGTGAACAGTTAGGATGGTCCTGGGGTCAGGTGTATGAACCTCTGTCAGAAATTATGGATCAAAGGGATTTTACAGTGGAGTAAATATTGCACATGGTGCGTTTTTCAATGCAAAAGAAGGAACTTTGAGGCAGAATTTCTCAAAAATGATACAGTAAATATAGTTCATACTGAGTGAGTGAACAGTCAGGATGGTCCTGGGGTCAGGTGTATGAAACTTTGTCAGAAATTATGGATCAAAGGGATTTTACAGTAGAGTAAATATTGAACATAGTGCGATTTTCAATGCAAAAGAAGGAACTTTGAGGCAGAATTTCTCAAAAATGATACAGTAAATATGCTTGATACAGAGTGAGTGAACAGTTAGGATGGTCCTGGGGTCAGGTGTATGAACCTCTGTCAGAAATTATGGATCAAAGGGATTTTACAGTAGAGTAAATATTGCACATGGTGCGTTTTTCAATGCAAAAGAAGGAACTTTGAGGCAGAATTTCTCAAAAATGATACAGTAAATATAGTTCATACTGAGTGAGTGAACAGTTAGGATGGTCCTGAGATCAAGTGTATGAACCTTTGTCAGAAATTATGGATCAAAGAGATTTTACAGTAGAGTAAATATTGCACATGGTGCGTTTTTCAATGCAAAAGAAGGAACTTTGAGGCAGAATTTCTCAAAAATGATGCAGTAAATATGCTTGATACAGAGTGAGTGAACAGTTAGGATGGTCCTGGGGTCAGGTGTATGAACCTCTGTCAGAAATTATGGATCAAAGGGATTTTACAGTAGAGTAAATATTGCATAGTGCGTTTTTCAACGCAACAGAAGGAACTTTGAGGCAGAATTTCTCAAAAATGATACAGTAAATATAGTTCATACTGAGTGAGTGAACAGTTAGGATGGTCCTGAGATCAAGTGTATGAACCTCTGTCAGAAATTATGGATCAAAGGGATTTTACAGTAGAGTAAATATTGCACATGGTGCGTTTTTCAATGCAAAAGAAGGAACTTTGAGGCAGAATTTCTCAAAAATGATACAGTAAATATAGTTCATACTGAGTGAGTGAACAGTTAGGATGGTCCTGGGGTCAGGTGTGTGAACCTCTGTCAGAAATTATGGATCAAAGGGATTTTACAGTACAGTAAATATTGCATAGTGCGTTTTTCAACGCAACAGAAGGAACTTTGAGGCAGAATTTCTCAAAAATGATACAGTAAATATAGTTCATACTGAGTGAGTGAACAGTTAGGATGGTCCTGGGGTCAGGTGTATGAACCTTTGTCAGAAATTATGGATCAAAGGGAATTTACAGTAGAGTAAATATTGAACATGGTGCGTTTTTCAATGCAAAAGAAGGAACTTTGAGGCAGAATTTCTCAAAAATGATACAGTAAATATGCTTGATACAGAGTGAGTGAACAGTTAGGATGGTCCTGGGGTCAGGTGTATGAACCTCTGTCAGAAATTATGGATCAAAGGGATTTTACAGTAGAGTAAATATTGCATAGTGCGTTTTTCAACGCAACAGAAGGAACTTTGAGGCAGAATTTCTCAAAAATGATACAGTAAATATAGTTCATACTGAGTGAGTGAACAGTTAGGATGGTCCTGAGATCAAGTGTATGAACCTTTGTCAGAAATTATGGATCAAAGGGATTTTACAGTAGAGTAAATATTGAACATAGTGCGATTTTCAATGCAAAAGAAGGAACTTTGAGGCAGAATTTCTCAAAAATGATACAGTAAATATAGTTCATACTGAGTGAGTGAACAGTTAGGATGGACCTGGGGTCAGGTGTATGAACCTCTGTCAGAAATTATGGATCAAAGGGATTTTACAGTGGAGTAAATATTGCACATGGTGCGTTTATCAATGCAAAAGAAGGAACTTTGAGGCAGAATTTCTCAAAAATGGTACAGTAAATATGCTTGATACAGAGTGAGTGAACAGTTAGGATGGTCCTGGGGTCAGGTGTATGAACCTCTGTCAGAAATTATGGATCAAAGGGATTTTACAGTAGAGTAAATATTGCATAGTGCGTTTTTCAACGCAAAAAAAGGAACTTTGAGGCAGAATTTCTCAAAAATGATACAGTAAATATAGTTCATACTGAGTGAGTGAACAGTCAGGATGGTCCTGGGGTCAGGTGTATGAACCTCTGTCAGAAATTATGGATCAAAGGGATTTTACAGTAGAGTAAATATTGCATAGTGCGTTTTTCAACGCAAAAAAAGGAACTTTGAGGCAGAATTTCTCAAAAATGATACAGTAAATATGCTTGATACAGAGTGAGTGAACAGTTAGGATGGTCCTGGGGTCAGGTGTATGAACCTCTGTCAGAAATTATGGATCAAAGGGATTTTACAGTAGAGTAAATATTGCACATGGTGCGTTTTTCAATGCAAAAGAAGGAACTTTGAGGCAGAATTTCTCAAAAATGATACAGTAAATATAGTTCATACTGAGTGAGTGAACAGTTAGGATGGTCCTGAGATCAAGTGTATGAACCTTTGTCAGAAATTATGGATCAAAGAGATTTTACAGTAGAGTAAATATTGCACATGGTGCGTTTTTCAATGCAAAAGAAGGAACTTTGAGGCAGAATTTCTCAAAAATGATGCAGTAAATATGCTTGATACAGAGTGAGTGAACAGTTAGGATGGTCCTGGGGTCAGGTGTATGAACCTCTGTCAGAAATTATGGATCAAAGGGATTTTACAGTAGAGTAAATATTGCATAGTGCGTTTTTCAACGCAACAGAAGGAACTTTGAGGCAGAATTTCTCAAAAATGATACAGTAAATATAGTTCATACTGAGTGAGTGAACAGTTAGGATGGTCCTGGGGTCAGGTGTATGAACCTTTGTCAGAAATTATGGATCAAAGGGATTCTACAGTAGAGTAAATATTGCATAGTGCGTTTTTCAACGCAAAAAAAGGAACTTTGAGGCACAGTTTCTCAAAAATGATACAGTAAATATAGTTCATACTGAGTGAGTGAACAGTTAGGATGGTCCTGAGATCAAGTGTATGAACCTCTGTCAGAAATTATGGATCAAAGGGATTTTACAGTAGAGTAAATATTGCACATGGTGCGTTTTTCAATGCAAAAGAAGGAACTTTGAGGCAGAATTTCTCAAAAATGATACAGTAAATATAGTTCATACTGAGTGAGTGAACAGTTAGGATGGTCCTGGGGTCAGGTGTGTGAACCTCTGTCAGAAATTATGGATCAAAGGGATTTTACAGTACAGTAAATATTGCATAGTGCGTTTTTCAACGCAACAGAAGGAACTTTGAGGCAGAATTTCTCAAAAATGATACAGTAAATATAGTTCATACTGAGTGAGTGAACAGTTAGGATGGTCCTGAGATCAAGTGTATGAACCTTTGTCAGAAATTATGGATCAAAGGGATTTTACAGTAGAGTAAATATTGCATAGTGCGTTTTTCAACGCAACAGAAGGAACTTTGAGGCAGAATTTCTCAAAAATGATACAGTAAATATAGTTCATACTGAGTGAGTGAACAGGCAGGATGGTCCTGGGGTCAGGTGTATGAACCTCTGTCAGAAATTATGGATCAAAGGGATTTTACAGTAGAGTAAATATTGCATAGTGCGTTTTTCAACGCAAAAAAAGGAACTTTGAGGCAGAATTTCTCAAAAATGATACAGTAAATATGCTTGATACAGAGTGAGTGAACAGTTAGGATGGTCCTGGGGTCAGGTGTATGAACCTCTGTCAGAAATTATGGATCAAAGGGATTTTACAGTAGAGTAAATATTGCACATGGTGCGTTTTTCAATGCAAAAGAAGGAACTTTGAGGCAGAATTTCTCAAAAATGATACAGTAAATATAGTTCATACTGAGTGAGTGAACAGTTAGGATGGTCCTGAGATCAAGTGTATGAACCTTTGTCAGAAATTATGGATCAAAGAGATTTTACAGTAGAGTAAATATTGCACATGGTGCGTTTTTCAATGCAAAAGAAGGAACTTTGAGGCAGAATTTCTCAAAAATGATGCAGTAAATATGCTTGATACAGAGTGAGTGAACAGTTAGGATGGTCCTGGGGTCAGGTGTATGAACCTCTGTCAGAAATTATGGATCAAAGGGATTTTACAGTAGAGTAAATATTGCATAGTGCGTTTTTCAACGCAACAGAAGGAACTTTGAGGCAGAATTTCTCAAAAATGATACAGTAAATATAGTTCATACTGAGTGAGTGAACAGTTAGGATGGTCCTGGGGTCAGGTGTATGAACCTTTATCAGAAATTATGGATCAAAGGGATTCTACAGTAGAGTAAATATTGCATAGTGCGTTTTTCAACGCAAAAAAAGGAACTTTGAGGCACAGTTTCTCAAAAATGATACAGTAAATATAGTTCATACTGAGTGAGTGAACAGTTAGGATGGTCCTGAGATCAAGTGTATGAACCTCTGTCAGAAATTATGGATCAAAGGGATTTTACAGTAGAGTAAATATTGCACATGGTGCGTTTTTCAATGCAAAAGAAGGAACTTTGAGGCAGAATTTCTCAAAAATGATACAGTAAATATAGTTCATACTGAGTGAGTGAACAGTTAGGATGGTCCTGGGGTCAGGTGTGTGAACCTCTGTCAGAAATTATGGATCAAAGGGATTTTACAGTACAGTAAATATTGCATAGTGCGTTTTTCAACGCAACAGAAGGAACTTTGAGGCAGAATTTCTCAAAAATGATACAGTAAATATAGTTCATACTGAGTGAGTGAACAGTTAGGATGGTCCTGAGATCAAGTGTATGAACCTTTGTCAGAAATTATGGATCAAAGGGATTTTACAGTAGAGTAAATATTGCACATGGTGCGTTTTTCAATGCAAAAGAAGGAACTTTGAGGCAGAATTTCTCAAAAATGATACAGTAAATATGCTTGATACAGAGTGAGTGAACAGTTAGGATGGTCCTGGGGTCAGGTGTATGAACCTCTGTCAGAAATTATGGATCAAAGGGATTTTACAGTAGAGTAAATATTGCATAGTGCGTTTTTCAACGCAACAGAAGGAACTTTGAGGCAGAATTTCTCAAAAATGATACAGTAAATATAGTTCATACTGAGTGAGTGAACAGTCAGGATGGTCCTGGGGTCAGGTGTATGAACCTCTGTCAGAAATTATGGATCAAAGGGATTTTACAGTAGAGTAAATATTGCACATGGTGCGTTTTTCAATGCAAAAGAAGGAACTTTGAGGCAGAATTTATCAAAAATGATACAGTAAATATAGTTCATACTGAGTGAGTGAACAGTTAGGATGGTCCTGGGGTCAGGTGTATGAACCTCTGTCAGAAATTATGGATCAAAGGGATTTTACAGTGGAGTAAATATTGCACATGGTGCGTTTTTCAATGCAAAAGAAGGAACTTTGAGGCAGAATTTCTCAAAAATGATACAGTAAATATAGTTCATACTGAGTGAGTGAACAGTCAGGATGGTCCTGGGGTCAGGTGTATGAAACTTTGTCAGAAATTATGGATCAAAGGGATTTTACAGTAGAGTAAATATTGAACATAGTGCGATTTTCAATGCAAAAGAAGGAACTTTGAGGCAGAATTTCTCAAAAATGATACAGTAAATATGCTTGATACAGAGTGAGTGAACAGTTAGGATGGTCCTGGGGTCAGGTGTATGAACCTCTGTCAGAAATTATGGATCAAAGGGATTTTACAGTAGAGTAAATATTGCATAGTGCGTTTTTCAACGCAACAGAAGGAACTTTGAGGCAGAATTTCTCAAAAATGATACAGTAAATATAGTTCATACTGAGTGAGTGAACAGTCAGGATGGTCCTGGGGTCAGGTGTATGAACCTCTGTCAGAAATTATGGATCAAAGGGATTTTACAGTAGAGTAAATATTGCATAGTGCGTTTTTCAACGCAAAAAAAGGAACTTTGAGGCAGAATTTCTCAAAAATGATGCAGTAAATATGCTTGATACAGAGTGAGTGAACAGTTAGGATGGTCCTGGGGTCAGGTGTATGAACCTCTGTCAGAAATTATGAATCAAAGGGATTTTACAGTAGAGTAAATATTGCACATGGTGCGTTTTTCAATGCAAAAGAAGGAACTTTGAGGCAGAATTTCTCAAAAATGATACAGTAAATATAGTTCATACTGAGTGAGTGAACAGTTAGGATGGTCCTGGGGTCAGGTGTATGAACCTCTGTCAGAAATTATGGATCAAAGGGATTTTACAGTAGAGTAAATATTGAACATAGTGCGATTTTCAATGCAAAAGAAGGAACTTTGAGGCAGAATTTCTCAAAAATGATACAGTAAATATAGTTCATACTGAGTGAGTGAACAGTTAGGATGGTCCTGGGGTCAGGTGTATGAACCTCTGTCAGAAATTATGGATCAAAGGGATTTTACAGTAGAGTAAATATTGCATAGTGCGTTTTTCAACGCAACAGAAGGAACTTTGAGGCAGAATTTCTCAAAAATGATACAGTAAATATAGTTCATACTGAGTGAGTGAACAGTTAGGATGGTCCTGGGGTCAGGTGTATGAACCTTTGTCAGAAATTATGGATCAAAGGGAATTTACAGTAGAGTAAATATTGAACATGGTGCGTTTTTCAATGCAAAAGAAGGAACTTTGAGGCAGAATTTCTCAAAAATGATACAGTAAATATGCTTGATACAGAGTGAGTGAACAGTTAGGATGGTCCTGGGGTCAGGTGTATGAACATCTGTCAGAAATTATGGATCAAAGGGATTTTACAGTAGAGTAAATATTGCATAGTGCGTTTTTCAACGCAACAGAAGGAACTTTGAGGCAGAATTTCTCAAAAATGATACAGTAAATATAGTTCATACTGAGTGAGTGAACAGTTAGGATGGTCCTGAGATCAAGTGTATGAACCTTTGTCAGAAATTATGGATCAAAGGGATTTTACAGTAGAGTAAATATTGAACATAGTGCGATTTTCAATGCAAAAGAAGGAACTTTGAGGCAGAATTTCTCAAAAATGATACAGTAAATATAGTTCATACTGAGTGAGTGAACAGTTAGGATGGACCTGGGGTCAGGTGTATGAACCTCTGTCAGAAATTATGGATCAAAGGGATTTTACAGTGGAGTAAATATTGCACATGGTGCGTTTATCAATGCAAAAGAAGGAACTTTGAGGCAGAATTTCTCAAAAATGGTACAGTAAATATGCTTGATACAGAGTGAGTGAACAGTTAGGATGGTCCTGGGGTCAGGTGTATGAACCTCTGTCAGAAATTATGGATCAAAGGGATTTTACAGTAGAGTAAATATTGCATAGTGCGTTTTTCAACGCAACAGAAGGAACTTTGAGGCAGAATTTCTCAAAAATGATACAGTAAATATAGTTCATACTGAGTGAGTGAACAGTCAGGATGGTCCTGGGGTCAGGTGTATGAACCTCTGTCAGAAATTATGGATCAAAGGGATTTTACAGTAGAGTAAATATTGCATAGTGCGTTTTTCAACGCAAAAAAAGGAACTTTGAGGCAGAATTTCTCAAAAATGATGCAGTAAATATGCTTGATACAGAGTGAGTGAACAGTTAGGATGGTCCTGGGGTCAGGTGTATGAACCTCTGTCAGAAATTATGGATCAAAGGGATTTTACAGTAGAGTAAATATTGCACATGGTGCGTTTTTCAATGCAAAAGAAGGAACTTTGAGGCAGAATTTATCAAAAATGATACAGTAAATATAGTTCATACTGAGTGAGTGAACAGTTAGGATGGTCCTGAGATCAAGTGTATGAACCTTTGTCAGAAATTATGGATCAAAGAGATTTTACAGTAGAGTAAATATTGCACATGGTGCGTTTTTCAATGCAAAAGAAGGAACTTTGAGGCAGAATTTCTCAAAAATGATGCAGTAAATATGCTTGATACAGAGTGAGTGAACAGTTAGGATGGTCCTGGGGTCAGGTGTATGAACCTCTGTCAGAAATTATGGATCAAAGGGATTTTACAGTAGAGTAAATATTGCATAGTGCGTTTTTCAACGCAACAGAAGGAACTTTGAGGCAGAATTTCTCAAAAATGATACAGTAAATATAGTTCATACTGAGTGAGTGAACAGTTAGGATGGTCCTGGGGTCAGGTGTATGAACCTTTGTCAGAAATTATGGATCAAAGGGATTCTACAGTAGAGTAAATATTGCATAGTGCGTTTTTCAACGCAACAGAAGGAACTTTGAGGCAGAATTTCTCAAAAATGATACAGTAAATATAGTTCATACTGAGTGAGTGAACAGTCAGGATGGTCCTGGGGTCAGGTGTATGAACCTCTGTCAGAAATTATGGATCAAAGGGATTTTACAGTAGAGTAAATATTGCATAGTGCGTTTTTCAACGCAAAAAAAGGAACTTTGAGGCAGAATTTCTCAAAAATGATGCAGTAAATATGCTTGATACAGAGTGAGTGAACAGTTAGGATGGTCCTGGGGTCAGGTGTATGAACCTCTGTCAGAAATTATGGATCAAAGGGATTTTACAGTAGAGTAAATATTGCACATGGTGCGTTTTTCAATGCAAAAGAAGGAACTTTGAGGCAGAATTTATCAAAAATGATACAGTAAATATAGTTCATACTGAGTGAGTGAACAGTTAGGATGGTCCTGAGATCAAGTGTATGAACCTTTGTCAGAAATTATGGATCAAAGAGATTTTACAGTAGAGTAAATATTGCACATGGTGCGTTTTTCAATGCAAAAGAAGGAACTTTGAGGCAGAATTTCTCAAAAATGATGCAGTAAATATGCTTGATACAGAGTGAGTGAACAGTTAGGATGGTCCTGGGGTCAGGTGTATGAACCTCTGTCAGAAATTATGGATCAAAGGGATTTTACAGTAGAGTAAATATTGCATAGTGCGTTTTTCAACGCAACAGAAGGAACTTTGAGGCAGAATTTCTCAAAAATGATACAGTAAATATAGTTCATACTGAGTGAGTGAACAGTTAGGATGGTCCTGGGGTCAGGTGTATGAACCTTTGTCAGAAATTATGGATCAAAGGGATTCTACAGTAGAGTAAATATTGCATAGTGCGTTTTTCAACGCAAAAAAAGGAACTTTGAGGCACAGTTTCTCAAAAATGATACAGTAAATATAGTTCATACTGAGTGAGTGAACAGTTAGGATGGTCCTGAGATCAAGTGTATGAACCTCTGTCAGAAATTATGGATCAAAGGGATTTTACAGTAGAGTAAATATTGCACATGGTGCGTTTTTCAATGCAAAAGAAGGAACTTTGAGGCAGAATTTCTCAAAAATGATACAGTAAATATAGTTCATACTGAGTGAGTGAACAGTTAGGATGGTCCTGGGGTCAGGTGTGTGAACCTCTGTCAGAAATTATGGATCAAAGGGATTTTACAGTACAGTAAATATTGCATAGTGCGTTTTTCAACGCAACAGAAGGAACTTTGAGGCAGAATTTCTCAAAAATGATACAGTAAATATAGTTCATACTGAGTGAGTGAACAGTTAGGATGGTCCTGAGATCAAGTGTATGAACCTTTGTCAGAAATTATGGATCAAAGGGATTTTACAGTAGAGTAAATATTGCACATGGTGCGTTTTTCAATGCAAAAGAAGGAACTTTGAGGCAGAATTTATCAAAAATGATACAGTAAATATAGTTCATACTGAGTGAGTGAACAGTTAGGATGGTCCTGGGGTCAGGTGTATGAACCTCTGTCAGAAATTATGGATCAAAGGGATTTTACAGTGGAGTAAATATTGCACATGGTGCGTTTTTCAATGCAAAAGAAGGAACTTTGAGGCAGAATTTCTCAAAAATGATACAGTAAATATAGTTCATACTGAGTGAGTGAACAGTCAGGATGGTCCTGGGGTCAGGTGTATGAAACTTTGTCAGAAATTATGGATCAAAGGGATTTTACAGTAGAGTAAATATTGAACATAGTGCGATTTTCAATGCAAAAGAAGGAACTTTGAGGCAGAATTTCTCAAAAATGATACAGTAAATATGCTTGATACAGAGTGAGTGAACAGTTAGGATGGTCCTGGGGTCAGGTGTATGAACCTCTGTCAGAAATTATGGATCAAAGGGATTTTACAGTAGAGTAAATATTGCATAGTGCGTTTTTCAACGCAACAGAAGGAACTTTGAGGCAGAATTTCTCAAAAATGATACAGTAAATATAGTTCATACTGAGTGAGTGAACAGTCAGGATGGTCCTGGGGTCAGGTGTATGAACCTCTGTCAGAAATTATGGATCAAAGGGATTTTACAGTAGAGTAAATATTGCACATGGTGCGTTTTTCAATGCAAAAGAAGGAACTTTGAGGCAGAATTTATCAAAAATGATACAGTAAATATAGTTCATACTGAGTGAGTGAACAGTTAGGATGGTCCTGAGATCAAGTGTATGAACCTTTGTCAGAAATTATGGATCAAAGAGATTTTACAGTAGAGTAAATATTGCACATGGTGCGTTTTTCAATGCAAAAGAAGGAACTTTGAGGCAGAATTTCTCAAAAATGATGCAGTAAATATGCTTGATACAGAGTGAGTGAACAGTTAGGATGGTCCTGGGGTCAGGTGTATGAACCTCTGTCAGAAATTATGGATCAAAGGGATTTTACAGTAGAGTAAATATTGCATAGTGCGTTTTTCAACGCAACAGAAGGAACTTTGAGGCAGAATTTCTCAAAAATGATACAGTAAATATAGTTCATACTGAGTGAGTGAACAGTTAGGATGGTCCTGGGGTCAGGTGTATGAACCTTTGTCAGAAATTATGGATCAAAGGGATTCTACAGTAGAGTAAATATTGCATAGTGCGTTTTTCAACGCAAAAAAAGGAACTTTGAGGCACAGTTTCTCAAAAATGATACAGTAAATATAGTTCATACTGAGTGAGTGAACAGTTAGGATGGTCCTGAGATCAAGTGTATGAACCTCTGTCAGAAATTATGGATCAAAGGGATTTTACAGTAGAGTAAATATTGCACATGGTGCGTTTTTCAATGCAAAAGAAGGAACTTTGAGGCAGAATTTCTCAAAAATGATACAGTAAATATAGTTCATACTGAGTGAGTGAACAGTTAGGATGGTCCTGGGGTCAGGTGTGTGAACCTCTGTCAGAAATTATGGATCAAAGGGATTTTACAGTACAGTAAATATTGCATAGTGCGTTTTTCAACGCAACAGAAGGAACTTTGAGGCAGAATTTCTCAAAAATGATACAGTAAATATAGTTCATACTGAGTGAGTGAACAGTTAGGATGGTCCTGAGATCAAGTGTATGAACCTTTGTCAGAAATTATGGATCAAAGGGATTTTACAGTAGAGTAAATATTGCACATGGTGCGTTTTTCAATGCAAAAGAAGGAACTTTGAGGCAGAATTTATCAAAAATGATACAGTAAATATAGTTCATACTGAGTGAGTGAACAGTTAGGATGGTCCTGGGGTCAGGTGTATGAACCTCTGTCAGAAATTATGGATCAAAGGGATTTTACAGTGGAGTAAATATTGCACATGGTGCGTTTTTCAATGCAAAAGAAGGAACTTTGAGGCAGAATTTCTCAAAAATGATACAGTAAATATAGTTCATACTGAGTGAGTGAACAGTCAGGATGGTCCTGGGGTCAGGTGTATGAAACTTTGTCAGAAATTATGGATCAAAGGGATTTTACAGTAGAGTAAATATTGAACATAGTGCGATTTTCAATGCAAAAGAAGGAACTTTGAGGCAGAATTTCTCAAAAATGATACAGTAAATATGCTTGATACAGAGTGAGTGAACAGTTAGGATGGTCCTGGGGTCAGGTGTATGAACCTCTGTCAGAAATTATGGATCAAAGGGATTTTACAGTAGAGTAAATATTGCATAGTGCGTTTTTCAACGCAACAGAAGGAACTTTGAGGCAGAATTTCTCAAAAATGATACAGTAAATATAGTTCATACTGAGTGAGTGAACAGTCAGGATGGTCCTGGGGTCAGGTGTATGAACCTCTGTCAGAAATTATGGATCAAAGGGATTTTACAGTAGAGTAAATATTGCATAGTGCGTTTTTCAACGCAAAAAAAGGAACTTTGAGGCAGAATTTCTCAAAAATGATACAGTAAATATGCTTGATACAGAGTGAGTGAACAGTTAGGATGGTCCTGGGGTCAGGTGTATGAACCTCTGTCAGAAATTATGGATCAAAGGGATTTTACAGTAGAGTAAATATTGCACATGGTGCGTTTTTCAATGCAAAAGAAGGAACTTTGAGGCAGAATTTATCAAAAATGATACAGTAAATATAGTTCATACTGAGTGAGTGAACAGTTAGGATGGTCCTGGGGTCAGGTGTATGAACCTTTGTCAGAAATTATGGATCAAAGGGATTCTACAGTAGAGTAAATATTGCATAGTGCGTTTTTCAACGCAAAAAAAGGAACTTTGAGGCACAGTTTCTCAAAAATGATACAGTAAATATGCTTGATACAGAGTGAGTGAACAGTTAGGATGGTCCTGAGATCAAGTGTATGAACCTCTGTCAGAAATTATGGATCAAAGGGATTTTACAGTAGAGTAAATATTGCACATGGTGCGTTTTTCAATGCAAAAGAAGGAACTTTGAGGCAGAATTTCTCAAAAATGATACAGTAAATATAGTTCATACTGAGTGAGTGAACAGTTAGGATGGTCCTGGGGTCAGGTGTGTGAACCTCTGTCAGAAATTATGGATCAAAGGGATTTTACAGTACAGTAAATATTGCATAGTGCGTTTTTCAACGCAACAGAAGGAACTTTGAGGCAGAATTTCTCAAAAATGATACAGTAAATATAGTTCATACTGAGTGAGTGAACAGTTAGGATGGTCCTGAGATCAAGTGTATGAACCTTTGTCAGAAATTATGGATCAAAGGGATTTTACAGTAGAGTAAATATTGCACATGGTGCGTTTTTCAATGCAAAAGAAGGAACTTTGAGGCAGAATTTATCAAAAATGATACAGTAAATATAGTTCATACTGAGTGAGTGAACAGTTAGGATGGTCCTGGGGTCAGGTGTATGAACCTCTGTCAGAAATTATGGATCAAAGGGATTTTACAGTGGAGTAAATATTGCACATGGTGCGTTTTTCAATGCAAAAGAAGGAACTTTGAGGCAGAATTTCTCAAAAATGATACAGTAAATATAGTTCATACTGAGTGAGTGAACAGTCAGGATGGTCCTGGGGTCAGGTGTATGAAACTTTGTCAGAAATTATGGATCAAAGGGATTTTACAGTAGAGTAAATATTGAACATAGTGCGATTTTCAATGCAAAAGAAGGAACTTTGAGGCAGAATTTCTCAAAAATGATACAGTAAATATGCTTGATACAGAGTGAGTGAACAGTTAGGATGGTCCTGGGGTCAGGTGTATGAACCTCTGTCAGAAATTATGGATCAAAGGGATTTTACAGTAGAGTAAATATTGCACATGGTGCGTTTTTCAATGCAAAAGAAGGAACTTTGAGGCAGAATTTCTCAAAAATGATACAGTAAATATAGTTCATACTGAGTGAGTGAACAGTTAGGATGGTCCTGAGATCAAGTGTATGAACCTTTGTCAGAAATTATGGATCAAAGAGATTTTACAGTAGAGTAAATATTGCACATGGTGCGTTTTTCAATGCAAAAGAAGGAACTTTGAGGCAGAATTTCTCAAAAATGATGCAGTAAATATGCTTGATACAGAGTGAGTGAACAGTTAGGATGGTCCTGGGGTCAGGTGTATGAACCTCTGTCAGAAATTATGGATCAAAGGGATTTTACAGTAGAGTAAATATTGCATAGTGCGTTTTTCAACGCAACAGAAGGAACTTTGAGGCAGAATTTCTCAAAAATGATACAGTAAATATAGTTCATACTGAGTGAGTGAACAGTTAGGATGGTCCTGAGATCAAGTGTATGAACCTCTGTCAGAAATTATGGATCAAAGGGATTTTACAGTAGAGTAAATATTGCACATGGTGCGTTTTTCAATGCAAAAGAAGGAACTTTGAGGCAGAATTTCTCAAAAATGATACAGTAAATATAGTTCATACTGAGTGAGTGAACAGTTAGGATGGTCCTGGGGTCAGGTGTGTGAACCTCTGTCAGAAATTATGGATCAAAGGGATTTTACAGTACAGTAAATATTGCATAGTGCGTTTTTCAACGCAACAGAAGGAACTTTGAGGCAGAATTTCTCAAAAATGATACAGTAAATATAGTTCATACTGAGTGAGTGAACAGTTAGGATGGTCCTGGGGTCAGGTGTATGAACCTTTGTCAGAAATTATGGATCAAAGGGAATTTACAGTAGAGTAAATATTGAACATGGTGCGTTTTTCAATGCAAAAGAAGGAACTTTGAGGCAGAATTTCTCAAAAATGATACAGTAAATATGCTTGATACAGAGTGAGTGAACAGTTAGGATGGTCCTGGGGTCAGGTGTATGAACCTCTGTCAGAAATTATGGATCAAAGGGATTTTACAGTAGAGTAAATATTGCATAGTGCGTTTTTCAACGCAACAGAAGGAACTTTGAGGCAGAATTTCTCAAAAATGATACAGTAAATATAGTTCATACTGAGTGAGTGAACAGTTAGGATGGTCCTGAGATCAAGTGTATGAACCTTTGTCAGAAATTATGGATCAAAGGGATTTTACAGTAGAGTAAATATTGAACATAGTGCGATTTTCAATGCAAAAGAAGGAACTTTGAGGCAGAATTTCTCAAAAATGATACAGTAAATATAGTTCATACTGAGTGAGTGAACAGTTAGGATGGACCTGGGGTCAGGTGTATGAACCTCTGTCAGAAATTATGGATCAAAGGGATTTTACAGTGGAGTAAATATTGCACATGGTGCGTTTATCAATGCAAAAGAAGGAACTTTGAGGCAGAATTTCTCAAAAATGGTACAGTAAATATGCTTGATACAGAGTGAGTGAACAGTTAGGATGGTCCTGGGGTCAGGTGTATGAACCTCTGTCAGAAATTATGGATCAAAGGGATTTTACAGTAGAGTAAATATTGCATAGTGCGTTTTTCAACGCAAAAAAAGGAACTTTGAGGCAGAATTTCTCAAAAATGATACAGTAAATATAGTTCATACTGAGTGAGTGAACAGTCAGGATGGTCCTGGGGTCAGGTGTATGAACCTCTGTCAGAAATTATGGATCAAAGGGATTTTACAGTAGAGTAAATATTGCATAGTGCGTTTTTCAACGCAAAAAAAGGAACTTTGAGGCAGAATTTCTCAAAAATGATACAGTAAATATGCTTGATACAGAGTGAGTGAACAGTTAGGATGGTCCTGGGGTCAGGTGTATGAACCTCTGTCAGAAATTATGGATCAAAGGGATTTTACAGTAGAGTAAATATTGCACATGGTGCGTTTTTCAATGCAAAAGAAGGAACTTTGAGGCAGAATTTCTCAAAAATGATACAGTAAATATAGTTCATACTGAGTGAGTGAACAGTTAGGATGGTCCTGAGATCAAGTGTATGAACCTTTGTCAGAAATTATGGATCAAAGAGATTTTACAGTAGAGTAAATATTGCACATGGTGCGTTTTTCAATGCAAAAGAAGGAACTTTGAGGCAGAATTTCTCAAAAATGATGCAGTAAATATGCTTGATACAGAGTGAGTGAACAGTTAGGATGGTCCTGGGGTCAGGTGTATGAACCTCTGTCAGAAATTATGGATCAAAGGGATTTTACAGTAGAGTAAATATTGCATAGTGCGTTTTTCAACGCAACAGAAGGAACTTTGAGGCAGAATTTCTCAAAAATGATACAGTAAATATAGTTCATACTGAGTGAGTGAACAGTTAGGATGGTCCTGGGGTCAGGTGTATGAACCTTTGTCAGAAATTATGGATCAAAGGGATTCTACAGTAGAGTAAATATTGCATAGTGCGTTTTTCAACGCAAAAAAAGGAACTTTGAGGCACAGTTTCTCAAAAATGATACAGTAAATATAGTTCATACTGAGTGAGTGAACAGTTAGGATGGTCCTGAGATCAAGTGTATGAACCTCTGTCAGAAATTATGGATCAAAGGGATTTTACAGTAGAGTAAATATTGCACATGGTGCGTTTTTCAATGCAAAAGAAGGAACTTTGAGGCAGAATTTCTCAAAAATGATACAGTAAATATAGTTCATACTGAGTGAGTGAACAGTTAGGATGGTCCTGGGGTCAGGTGTGTGAACCTCTGTCAGAAATTATGGATCAAAGGGATTTTACAGTACAGTAAATATTGCATAGTGCGTTTTTCAACGCAACAGAAGGAACTTTGAGGCAGAATTTCTCAAAAATGATACAGTAAATATAGTTCATACTGAGTGAGTGAACAGTTAGGATGGTCCTGAGATCAAGTGTATGAACCTTTGTCAGAAATTATGGATCAAAGGGATTTTACAGTAGAGTAAATATTGCATAGTGCGTTTTTCAACGCAACAGAAGGAACTTTGAGGCAGAATTTCTCAAAAATGATACAGTAAATATAGTTCATACTGAGTGAGTGAACAGGCAGGATGGTCCTGGGGTCAGGTGTATGAACCTCTGTCAGAAATTATGGATCAAAGGGATTTTACAGTAGAGTAAATATTGCATAGTGCGTTTTTCAACGCAAAAAAAGGAACTTTGAGGCAGAATTTCTCAAAAATGATACAGTAAATATGCTTGATACAGAGTGAGTGAACAGTTAGGATGGTCCTGGGGTCAGGTGTATGAACCTCTGTCAGAAATTATGGATCAAAGGGATTTTACAGTAGAGTAAATATTGCACATGGTGCGTTTTTCAATGCAAAAGAAGGAACTTTGAGGCAGAATTTCTCAAAAATGATACAGTAAATATAGTTCATACTGAGTGAGTGAACAGTTAGGATGGTCCTGAGATCAAGTGTATGAACCTTTGTCAGAAATTATGGATCAAAGAGATTTTACAGTAGAGTAAATATTGCACATGGTGCGTTTTTCAATGCAAAAGAAGGAACTTTGAGGCAGAATTTCTCAAAAATGATGCAGTAAATATGCTTGATACAGAGTGAGTGAACAGTTAGGATGGTCCTGGGGTCAGGTGTATGAACCTCTGTCAGAAATTATGGATCAAAGGGATTTTACAGTAGAGTAAATATTGCATAGTGCGTTTTTCAACGCAACAGAAGGAACTTTGAGGCAGAATTTCTCAAAAATGATACAGTAAATATAGTTCATACTGAGTGAGTGAACAGTTAGGATGGTCCTGGGGTCAGGTGTATGAACCTTTATCAGAAATTATGGATCAAAGGGATTCTACAGTAGAGTAAATATTGCATAGTGCGTTTTTCAACGCAAAAAAAGGAACTTTGAGGCACAGTTTCTCAAAAATGATACAGTAAATATAGTTCATACTGAGTGAGTGAACAGTTAGGATGGTCCTGAGATCAAGTGTATGAACCTCTGTCAGAAATTATGGATCAAAGGGATTTTACAGTAGAGTAAATATTGCACATGGTGCGTTTTTCAATGCAAAAGAAGGAACTTTGAGGCAGAATTTCTCAAAAATGATACAGTAAATATAGTTCATACTGAGTGAGTGAACAGTTAGGATGGTCCTGGGGTCAGGTGTGTGAACCTCTGTCAGAAATTATGGATCAAAGGGATTTTACAGTACAGTAAATATTGCATAGTGCGTTTTTCAACGCAACAGAAGGAACTTTGAGGCAGAATTTCTCAAAAATGATACAGTAAATATAGTTCATACTGAGTGAGTGAACAGTTAGGATGGTCCTGAGATCAAGTGTATGAACCTTTGTCAGAAATTATGGATCAAAGGGATTTTACAGTAGAGTAAATATTGCACATGGTGCGTTTTTCAATGCAAAAGAAGGAACTTTGAGGCAGAATTTCTCAAAAATGATACAGTAAATATGCTTGATACAGAGTGAGTGAACAGTTAGGATGGTCCTGGGGTCAGGTGTATGAACCTCTGTCAGAAATTATGGATCAAAGGGATTTTACAGTAGAGTAAATATTGCATAGTGCGTTTTTCAACGCAACAGAAGGAACTTTGAGGCAGAATTTCTCAAAAATGATACAGTAAATATAGTTCATACTGAGTGAGTGAACAGTCAGGATGGTCCTGGGGTCAGGTGTATGAACCTCTGTCAGAAATTATGAATCAAAGGGATTTTACAGTAGAGTAAATATTGCACATGGTGCGTTTTTCAATGCAAAAGAAGGAACTTTGAGGCAGAATTTCTCAAAAATGATACAGTAAATATAGTTCATACTGAGTGAGTGAACAGTTAGGATGGTCCTGAGATCAAGTGTATGAACCTTTGTCAGAAATTATGGATCAAAGAGATTTTACAGTAGAGTAAATATTGCACATGGTGCGTTTTTCAATGCAAAAGAAGGAACTTTGAGGCAGAATTTCTCAAAAATGATACAGTAAATATGCTTGATACATAGTGAGTGAACAGTTAGGATGGTCCTGGGGTCAGGTGTATGAACCTCTGTCAGAAATTATGGATCAAAGGGATTTTACAGTAGAGTAAATATTGCATAGTGCGTTTTTCAACGCAACAGAAGGAACTTTGAGGCAGAATTTCTCAAAAATGATACAGTAAATATAGTTCATACTGAGTGAGTGAACAGTTAGGATGGTCCTGAGATCAAGTGTATGAACCTTTGTCAGAAATTATGGATCAAAGGGATTCTACAGTAGAGTAAATATTGCATAGTGCGTTTTTCAACGCAAAAAAAGGAACTTTGAGGCACAGTTTCTCAATAATGATATAGTAAATATAGTTCATACTGAGTGAGTGAACAGTTAGGATGGTCCTGAGATCAAGTGTATGAACCTCTGTCAGAAATTATGGATCAAAGGGATTTTACAGTAGAGTAAATATTGCACATGGTGCGTTTTTCAATGCAAAAGAAGGAACTTTGAGGCAGAATTTCTCAAAAATGATACAGTAAATATAGTTCATACTGAGTGAGTGAACAGTTAGGATGGTCCTGGGGTCAGGTGTGTGAACCTCTGTCAGAAATTATGGATCAAAGGGATTTTACAGTACAGTAAATATTGCATAGTGCGTTTTTCAACGCAACAGAAGGAACTTTGAGGCAGAATTTCTCAAAAATGATACAGTAAATATAGTTCATACTGAGTGAGTGAACAGTTAGGATGGTCCTGAGATCAAGTGTATGAACCTTTGTCAGAAATTATGGATCAAAGGGAATTTACAGTAGAGTAAATATTGCATAGTGCGTTTTTCAACGCAAAAAAAGGAACTTTGAGGCAGAATTTCTCAAAAATGATACAGTAAATATAGTTCATACTGAGTGAGTGAACAGTTAGGATGGTCCTGGGGTCAGGTGTATGAACCTCTGTCAGAAATTATGGATCAAAGGGATTTTACAGTAGAGTAAATATTGCATAGTGCGTTTTTCAACGCAAAAAAAGGAACTTTGAGGCACAGTTTCTCAAAAATGATACAGTAAATATAGTTCATACTGAGTGAGTGAACAGTTAGGATGGTCCTGAGATCAAGTGTATGAACCTTTGTCAGAAATTATGGATCAAAGAGATTTTACAGTAGAGTAAATATTGCACATGGTGCGTTTTTCAATGCAAAAGAAGGAACTTTGAGGCAGAATTTCTCAAAAATGATACAGTAAATATGCTTGATACAGAGTGAGTGAACAGTTAGGATGGTCCTGGGGTCAGGTGTATGAACCTCTGTCAGAAATTATGGATCAAAGGGATTTTACAGTAGAGTAAATATTGCATAGTGCGTTTTTCAACGCAACAGAAGGAACTTTGAGGCAGAATTTCTCAAAAATGATACAGTAAATATAGTTCATACTGAGTGAGTGAACAGTCAGGATGGTCCTGGGGTCAGGTGTATGAACCTCTGTCAGAAATTATGGATCAAAGGGATTTTACAGTAGAGTAAATGTTGCATAGTGCGTTTTTCAACGCAAAAAAAGGAACTTTGAGGCAGAATTTCTAAAAAATGATACAGTAAATATGCTTGATACAGAGTGAGTGAACAGTTAGGATGGTCCTGGGGTCAGGTGTATGAACCTCTGTCAGAAATTATGGATCAAAGGGATTTTACAGTAGAGTAAATATTGCACATGGTGCGTTTTTCAATGCAAAAGAAGGAACTTTGAGGCAGAATTTCTCAAAAATGATACAGTAAATATAGTTCATACTGAGTGAGTGAACAGTTAGGATGGTCCTGAGATCAAGTGTATGAACCTTTGTCAGAAATTATGGATCAAAGAGATTTTACAGTAGAGTAAATATTGCACATGGTGCGTTTTTCAATGCAAAAGAAGGAACTTTGAGGCAGAATTTCTCAAAAATGATGCAGTAAATATGCTTGATACAGAGTGAGTGAACAGTTAGGATGGTCCTGGGGTCAGGTGTATGAACCTCTGTCAGAAATTATGGATCAAAGGGATTTTACAGTAGAGTAAATATTGCATAGTGCGTTTTTCAACGCAACAGAAGGAACTTTGAGGCAGAATTTCTCAAAAATGATACAGTAAATATAGTTCATACTGAGTGAGTGAACAGTTAGGATGGTCCTGGGGTCAGGTGTATGAACCTTTGTCAGAAATTATGGATCAAAGGGATTCTACAGTAGAGTAAATATTGCATAGTGCGTTTTTCAACGCAAAAAAAGGAACTTTGAGGCACAGTTTCTCAAAAATGATACAGTAAATATAGTTCATACTGAGTGAGTGAACAGTTAGGATGGTCCTGAGATCAAGTGTATGAACCTTTGTCAGAAATTATGGATCAAAGAGATTTTACAGTAGAGTAAATATTGCACATGGTGCGTTTTTCAATGCAAAAGAAGGAACTTTGAGGCAGAATTTCTCAAAAATGATACAGTAAATATGCTTGATACAGAGTGAGTGAACAGTTAGGATGGTCCTGGGGTCAGGTGTATGAACCTCTGTCAGAAATTATGGATCAAAGGGATTTTACAGTAGAGTAAATATTGCATAGTGCGTTTTTCAACGCAACAGAAGGAACTTTGAGGCAGAATTTCTCAAAAATGATACAGTAAATATGCTTGATACAGAGTGAGTGAACAGTTAGGATGGTCCTGGGGTCAGGTGTATGAACCTCTGTCAGAAATTATGGATCAAAGGGATTTTACAGTAGAGTAAATATTGCACATGGTGCGTTTTTCAATGCAAAAGAAGGAACTTTGAGGCAGAATTTCTCAAAAATGATACAGTAAATATAGTTCATACTGAGTGAGTGAACAGTTAGGATGGTCCTGAGATCAAGTGTATGAACCTTTGTCAGAAATTATGGATCAAAGAGATTTTACAGTAGAGTAAATATTGCACATGGTGCGTTTTTCAATGCAAAAGAAGGAACTTTGAGGCAGAATTTCTCAAAAATGATACAGTAAATATGCTTGATACAGAGTGAGTGAACAGTTAGGATGGTCCTGGGGTCAGGTGTATGAACCTCTGTCAGAAATTATGGATCAAAGGGATTTTACAGTAGAGTAAATATTGCATAGTGCCTTTTTCAACGCAACAGAAGGAACTTTGAGGCAGAATTTCTCAAAAATGATACAGTAAATATAGTTCATACTGAGTGAGTGAACAGTTAGGATGGTCCTGGGGTCAGGTGTATGAACCTTTGTCAGAAATTATGGATCAAAGGGATTCTACAGTAGAGTAAATATTGCACATGGTGCGTTTTTCAATGCAAAAGAAGGAACTTTGAGGCAGAATTTATCAAAAATGATACAGTAAATATAGTTCATACTGAGTGAGTGAACAGTTAGGATGGTCCTGGGGTCAGGTGTATGAACCTCTGTCAGAAATTATGGATCAAAGGGATTTTACAGTGGAGTAAATATTGCACATGGTGCGTTTTTCAATGCAAAAGAAGGAACTTTGAGGCAGAATTTCTCAAAAATGATACAGTAAATATAGTTCATACTGAGTGAGTGAACAGTCAGGATGGTCCTGGGGTCAGGTGTATGAACCTTTGTCAGAAATTATGGATCAAAGGGATTTTACAGTAGAGTAAATATTGAACATAGTGCGATTTTCAATGCAAAAGAAGGAACTTTGAGGCAGAATTTCTCAAAAATGATACAGTAAATATGCTTGATACAGAGTGAGTGAACAGTTAGGATGGTCCTGGGGTCAGGTGTATGAACCTCTGTCAGAAATTATGGATCAAAGGGATTTTACAGTAGAGTAAATATTGCATAGTGCGTTTTTCAACGCAACAGAAGGAACTTTGAGCCAGAATTTCTCAAAAATGATACAGTAAATATAGTTCATACTGAGTGAGTGAACAGTCAGGATGGTCCTGGGGTCAGGTGTATGAACCTCTGTCAGAAATTATGAATCAAAGGGATTTTACAGTAGAGTAAATATTGCACATGGTGCGTTTTTCAATGCAAAAGAAGGAACTTTGAGGCAGAATTTCTCAAAAATGATACAGTAAATATGCTTGATACAGAGTGAGTGAACAGTTAGGATGGTCCTGGGGTCAGGTGTATGAACCTCTGTCAGAAATTATGGATCAAAGGGATTTTACAGTAGAGTAAATATTGCATAGTGCGTTTTTCAACGCAACAGAAGGAACTTTGAGGCAGAATTTCTCAAAAATGATACAGTAAATATAGTTCATACTGAGTGAGTGAACAGTTAGGATGGTCCTGAGATCAAGTGTATGAACCTCTGTCAGAAATTATGGATCAAAGGGATTTTACAGTAGAGTAAATATTGCACATGGTGCGTTTTTCAATGCAAAAGAAGGAACTTTGAGGCAGAATTTCTCAAAAATGATACAGTAAATATAGTTCATACTGAGTGAGTGAACAGTTAGGATGGTCCTGAGATCAAGTGTATGAACCTTTGTCAGAAATTATGGATCAAAGGGAATTTACAGTAGAGTAAATATTGCATAGTGCGTTTTTCAACGCAAAAAAAGGAACTTTGAGGCAGAATTTCTCAAAAATGATACAGTAAATATAGTTCATACTGAGTGAGTGAACAGTTAGGATGGTCCTGGGGTCAGGTGTATGAACCTCTGTCAGAAATTATGGATCAAAGGGATTTTACAGTAGAGTAAATATTGCATAGTGCGTTTTTCAACGCAAAAAAAGGAACTTTGAGGCACAGTTTCTCAAAAATGATACAGTAAATATAGTTCATACTGAGTGAGTGAACAGTTAGGATGGTCCTGAGATCAAGTGTATGAACCTCTGTCAGAAATTATGGATCAAAGGGATTTTACAGTAGAGTAAATATTGAACATAGTGCGATTTTCAATGCAAAAGAAGGAACCTTGAGGCAGAATTTCTCAAAAATGGTACAGTAAATATGCTTGATACAGAGTGAGTGAACAATCAGGATGGTCCTGGGGTCAGGTGTATGAACCTCTGTCAGAAATTATGGATCAAAGGGATTTTACAGTAGAGTAAATATTGCACATGGTGCGTTTTTCAACGCAACAGAAGGAACTTTGAGGCAGAATTTCTCAAAAATGATACAGTAAATATAGTTCATACTGAGTGAGTGAACAGTTAGGATGGTCCTGAGATCAAGTGTATGAACCTCTGTCAGAAATTATGGATCAAAGGGATTTTACAGTAGAGTAAATATTGCACATGGTGCGTTTTTCAATGCAAAAGAAGGAAATTTGAGGCAGAATTTCTCAAAAATGATACAGTAAATATGCTTGATACAGAGTGAGTGAACAGTTAGGATGGTCCTGGGGTCAGGTGTATGAACCTCTGTCAGAAATTATGGATCAAAGGGATTTTACAGTAGAGTAAATATTGCATAGTGCGTTTTTCAACGCAACAGAAGGAACTTTGAGGCAGAATTTCTCAAATATGATACAGTAAATATAGTTCATACTGAGTGAGTGAACAGTTAGGATGGTCCTGGGGTCAGGTGTATGAACCTCTGTCAGAAATTATGGATCAAAGGGATTTTACAGTAGAGTAAATATTGAACATAGTGCGATTTTCAATGCAAAAGAAGGAACTTTGAGGCAGAATTTCTCAAAAATGATACAGTAAATATAGTTCATACTGAGTGAGTGAACAGTTAGGATGGTCCTGGGGTCAGGTGTATGAACCTCTGTCAGAAATTATGGATCAAAGGGATTTTACAGTAGAGTAAATATTGCATAGTGCGTTTTTCAACGCAAAAGAAGGAAATTTGAGGCAGAATTTCTCAAAAATGATACAGTAAATATGCTTGATACAGAGTGAGTGAACAGTTAGGATGGTCCTGGGGTCAGGTGTATGAACCTCTGTCAGAAATTATGGATCAAAGGGAATTTACAGTAGAGTAAATATTGCATAGTGCGTTTTTCAACGCAACAGAAGGAACTTTGAGGCAGAATTTCTCAAAAATGATACAGTAAATATAGTTCATATTGAGTGAGTGAACAGTCAGGATGGTCCTAGGGTCAGGTGTATGAACCTCTGTCAGAAATTATGGATCAAAGGGATTTTACAGTAGAGTAAATATTGAACATAGTGCGATTTTCAATGCAAAAGAAGGAACTTTGAGGCAGAATTTCTCAAAAATGATACAGTAAATATAGTTCATACTGAGTGAGTGAACAGTTAGGATGGTCCTGGGGTCAGGTGTATGAACCTCTGTCAGAAATTATGGATCAAAGGGATTTTACAGTAGAGTAAATATTGAACATAGTGCGATTTTCAATGCAAAAGAAGGAACTTTGAGGCAGAATTTCTCAAAAATGATACAGTAAATATAGTTCATACTGAGTGAGTGAACAGTCAGGATGGTCCTGGGGTCAGGTGTATGAACCTCTCTCAGAAATTATGGATCAAAGGGATTTTACAGTAGAGTAAATATTGCATAGTGCGTTTTTCAACGCAAAAAAAGGAACTTTGAGGCAGAATTTCTCAAAAATGATACAGTAAATATGCTTGATACAGAGTGAGTGAACAGTTAGGATGGTCCTGGGGTCAGGTGTATGAACCTCTGTCAGAAATTATGGATCAAAGGGATTTTACAGTAGAGTAAATATTGCACATGGTGCGTTTTTCAATGCAAAAGAAGGAACTTTGAGGCAGAATTTCTCAAAAATGATACAGTAAATATAGTTCATACTGAGTGAGTGAACAGTTAGGATGGTCCTGAGATCAAGTGTATGAACCTTTGTCAGAAATTATGGATCAAAGGGATTTTACAGTAGAGTAAATATTGCACATGGTGCGTTTTTCAATGCAAAAGAAGGAACTTTGAGGCAGAATTTCTCAAAAATGATACAGTAAATATGCTTGATACAGAGTGAGTGAACAGTTAGGATGGTCCTGGGGTCAGGTGTATGAACCTCTGTGAGAAATTATGGATCAAAGGGATTTTACAATAGAGTAAATATTGCATAGTGCGTTTTTCAACGCAAAAAAAGGAACTTTGAGGCAGAATTTCTCAAAAATGATACAGTAAATATGCTTGATACAGAGTGAGTGAACAGTTAGGATGGTCCTGGGGTCAGGTGTATGAACCTCTGTCAGAAATTATGGATCAAAGGGAATTTACAGTAGAGTAAATATTGCATAGTGCGTTTTTCAACGCAACAGAAGGAACTTTGAGGCAGAATTTCTCAAAAATGATACAGTAAATATAGTTCATACTGAGTGAGTGAACAGTTAGGATGGTCCTGGGGTCAGGTGTATGAACCTCTGTCAGAAATTATGGATCAAAGGGATTTTACAGTAGAGTAAATATTGCATAGTGCGTTTTTCAACGCAAAAGAAGGAACTTTGAGGCAGAATTTCTCAAAAATGGTACAGTAAATATAGTTCATACTGAGTGAGTGAACAGTTAGGATGGTCCTGGGGTCAGGTGTATGAACCTTTGTCAGAAATTATGGATCAAAGGGATTTTACAGTAGAGTAAATATTGCACATGGTGCGTTTTTCAATGCAAAAGAAGGAACTTTGAGGCAGAATTTCTCAAAAATGGTACATTAAATATGCTTGATACAGAGTGAGTGAACAGTTAGGATGGTCCTGGGGTCAGGTGTATGAACCTCTGTCAGAAATTATGGATCAAAGGGATTTTACAGTAGAGTAAATATTGCATAGTGCGTTTTTCAACGCAAAAAAAGGAACTTTGAGGCAGAATTTCTCAAAAATGATACAGTAAATATAGTTCATACTGAGTGAGTGAACAGTTAGGATGGTCCTGAGATCAAGTGTATGAACCTTTGTCAGAAATTATGGATCAAAGGGATTTTACAGTAGAGTAAATATTGCACATGGTGCGTTTTTCAATGCAAAAGAAGGAACTTTGAGGCAGAATTTCTCAAAAATGATACAGTAAATATAGTTCGTGTATGAACCTTTGTCAGAAATTATGGATCAAATGGACTTTACAATAGAGTAAATATTGCACATAGTGCGATTTTCAATGCAAAAAAAGGAACTTTGAGGCAGAATTTCTCAAAAATGATACAGTAAATATGCTTGATACAGAGTGAGTGAACAGTTAGGATGGTCCTGGGGTCAGGTGTATGAACCTCTGTCAGAAATTATGGATCAAATGGACTTTACAGTAGAGTAAATATTGCATAGTGCGTTTTTCAACGCAAAAGAAGGAACTTTGAGGCAGAATTTCTCAAAAATGATACTGTAAATATAGTTCATACTGAGTGAGTGAACAGTTAGGATGGTCCTGAGATCAAGTGTATGAACCTCTGTCAGAAATTATGGATTAAAGGATTAAATGGATTTTGCAGTAGAGTAAATATTGCACATAGTGAGTTTTTCAATGCAAAAGAAGGAACTTTGAGGCAGAATTTCTCAAAAATGATACAGTAAATATGCTTGATACAGAGTGAGTGAACAGTTAGGATGGTCCTGGGGTCAGGTGTATGAACCTCTGTCAGAAATTATGGATCAAAGGGATTTTACAGTAGAGTAAATATTGCATAGTGCGTTTTTCAACGCAAAAGAAGGAAATTTGAGGCAGAATTTCTCAAAAATGATATAGTAAATATAGTTCATACTGAGTGAGTGAACAGTTAGGATGGTCCTGGGGTCAGGTGTATGAACCTTTGTCAGAAATTATGGATCAAAGGGATTTTACAGTAGAGTAAATATTGCACATGGTGCGTTTTTCAATGCAAAAGAAGGAACTTTGAGGCAGAATTTCTCAAAAATGATACAGTAAATATGCTTGATACAGAGTGAGTGAACAGTCAGGATGGTCCTGGGGTCAGGTGTATGAACCTCTGTCAGAAATTATGGATCAAAGGGATTTTACAGCAGAGTAAATATTGAACATAGTGCGATTTTCAATGCAAAAGAAGGAACTTTGAGGCAGAATTTCTCAAAAATGATACAGTAAATATGCTTGATACAGAGTGAGTGAACAGTTAGGATGGTCCTGGGGTCAGGTGTATGAACCTCTGTCAGAAATTATGGATCAAAGGGATTTTACAGTAGAGTAAATATTGCATAGTGCGTTTTTCAACGCAAAAGAAGGAACTTTGAGGCAGAATTTCTCAAAAATGATATAGTAAATATAGTTCATACTGAGTGAGTGAACAGTTAGGATGGTCCTGGGGTCAGGTGTATGAACCTTTGTCAGAAATTATGGATCAAAGGGATTTTACAGTAGAGTAAATATTGCACATGGTGCGTTTTTCAATGCAAAAGAAGGAACTTTGAGGCAGAATTTCTCAAAAATTATACAGTAAATATAGTTCGTGTATGAACCTTTGTCAGAAATTATGGATCAAATGGACTTTACAATAGAGTAAATATTGCACATAGTGCGATTTTCAATGCAAAAAAAGGAACTTTGAGGCAGAATTTCTCAAAAATGATACAGTAAATATGCTTGATACAGAGTGAGTGAACAGTTAGGATGGTCCTGGGGTCAGGTGTATGAACCTCTGTCAGAAATTATGGATCAAATGGACTTTACAGTAGAGTAAATATTGCATAGTGCGTTTTTCAACGCAAAAGAAGGAACTTTGAGGCAGAATTTCTCAAAAATGATACAGTAAATATGCTTGATACAGAGTGAGTGAACAGTTAGGATGGTCCTGGGGTCAGGTGTATGAACCTCTGTCAGAAATTATGGATCAAAGGGATTTTACAGTAGAGTAAATATTGAACATAGTGCGATTTTCAATGCAAAAGAAGGAACTTTGAGGCAGAATTTCTCAAAAATGATACAGTAAATATAGTTCATACTGAGTGAGTGAACAGTTAGGATGGTCCTGGGGTCAGGTGTATGAACCTCTGTCAGAAATTATGGATCAAAGGGATTTTACAGTAGAGTAAATATTGCATAGTGCGTTTTTCAACGCAAAAGAAGGAAATTTGAGGCAGAATTTCTCAAAAATGATATAGTAAATATAGTTCATACTGAGTGAGTGAACAGTTAGGATGGTCCTGGGGTCAGGTGTATGAACCTTTGTCAGAAATTATGGATCAAAGGGATTTTACAGTAGAGTAAATATTGCACATGGTGCGTTTTTCAATGCAAAAGAAGGAACTTTGAGGCAGAATTTCTCAAAAATGATACAGTAAATATGCTTGATACAGAGTGAGTGAACAGTCAGGATGGTCCTGGGGTCAGGTGTATGAACCTCTGTCAGAAATTATGGATCAAAGGGATTTTACAGCAGAGTAAATATTGAACATAGTGCGATTTTCAATGCAAAAGAAGGAACTTTGAGGCAGAATTTCTCAAAAATGATACAGTAAATATGCTTGATACAGAGTGAGTGAACAGTTAGGATGGTCCTGGGGTCAGGTGTATGAACCTCTGTCAGAAATTATGGATCAAAGGGATTTTACAGTAGAGTAAATATTGCATAGTGCGTTTTTCAACGCAAAAGAAGGAACTTTGAGGCAGAATTTCTCAAAAATAACACAGTAAATATAGTTCATACTGAGTGAGTGAACAGTCAGGATGGTCCTGGGGTCAGGTGTATGAACCTCTGTCAGAAATTATGGATCAAAGGGATTTTACAGTAGAGTAAATATTGCATAGTGCGTTTTTCAACGCAAAAAAAGGAACTTTGAGGCAGAATTTCTCAAAAATGATACAGTAAATATGCTTGATACAGAGTGAGTGAACAGTTAGGATGGTCCTGGGGTCAGGTGTATGAACCTCTGTCAGAAATTATGGATCAAAGGGAATTTACAGTAGAGTAAATATTGCATAGTGCGTTTTTCAACGCAACAGAAGGAACTTTGAGGCAGAATTTCTCAAAAATGATACAGTAAATATAGTTCATACTGAGTGAGTGAACAGTCAGGATGGTCCTGAGATCAAGTGTATGAACCTTTGTCAGAAATTATGGATCAAAGGGAATTTACAGTAGAGTAAATATTGCACATGGTGCGTTTTTCAATGCAAAAGAAGGAACTTTGAGGCAGAATTTCTCAAAAATGGTACAGTAAATATGCTTGATACAGAGTGAGTGAATAATCAGGATGGTCCTGGGGTCAGGTGTATGAACCTCTGTCAGAAATTATGGATCAAAGGGATTTTACAGTAGAGTAAATATTGCACATGGTGCGTTTTTCAACGCAAAAAAAGGAACTTTGAGGCAGAATTTCTCAAAAATGATACAGTAAATATGCTTGATACAGAGTGAGTGAACAGTTAGGATGGTCCTGGGGTCAGGTGTATGAACCTCTGTCAGAAATTATGGATCAAAGGGATTTTACAGTAGAGTAAATATTGCATAGTGCGTTTTTCAACGCAACAGAAGGAACTTTGAGGCAGAATTTCTCAAAAATGATACAGTAAATATAGTTCATACTGAGTGAGTGAACAGTTAGGATGGTCCTGGGGTCAGGTGTATGAACCTCTGTCAGAAATTATGGATCAAAGGGATTTTACAGTAGAGTAAATATTGCATAGTGCGTTTTTCAACGCAAAAGAAGGAAATTTGAGGCAGAATTTCTCAAAAATGATATAGTAAATATAGTTCATACTGAGTGAGTGAACAGTTAGGATGGTCCTGGGGTCAGGTGTATGAACCTTTGTCAGAAATTATGGATCAAAGGGATTTTACAGTAGAGTAAATATTGCACATGGTGCGTTTTTCAATGCAAAAGAAGGAACTTTGAGGCAGAATTTCTCAAAAATGATACAGTAAATATGCTTGATACAGAGTGAGTGAACAGTCAGGATGGTCCTGGGGTCAGGTGTATGAACCTCTGTCAGAAATTATGGATCAAAGGGATTTTACAGCAGAGTACATATTGAACATAGTGCGATTTTCAATGCAAAAGAAGGAACTTTGAGGCAGAATTTCTCAAAAATGATACAGTAAATATGCTTGATACAGAGTGAGTGAACAGTTAGGATGGTCCTGGGGTCAGGTGTATGAACCTCTGTCAGAAATTATGGATCAAAGGGATTTTACAGTAGAGTAAATATTGCATAGTGCGTTTTTCAACGCAAAAGAAGGAACTTTGAGGCAGAATTTCTCAAAAATGATATATTAAATATAGTTCATACTGAGTGAGTGAACAGTTAGGATGGTCCTGGGGTCAGGTGTATGAACCTTTGTCAGAAATTATGGATCAAAGGGAATTTACAGTAGAGTAAATATTGCACATGGTGCGTTTTTCAATGCAAAAGAAGGAACTTTGAGGCAGAATTTCTCAAAAATGGTACAGTAAATATGCTTGATACAGACTGAGTGAATAATCAGGATGGTCCTGGGGTCAGGTGTATGAACCTCTGTCAGAAATTATGGATCAAAGGGATTTTACAGTAGAGTAAATATTGCACATGGTGCGTTTTTCAACGCAAAAAAAGGAACTTTGAGGCAGAATTTCTCAAAAATGATACAGTAAATATGCTTGATACAGAGTGAGTGAACAGTTAGGATGGTCCTGGGGTCAGGTGTATGAACCTCTGTCAGAAATTATGGATCAAAGGGATTTTACAGTAGAGTAAATATTGCATAGTGCGTTTTTCAACGCAACAGAAGGAACTTTGAGGCAGAATTTCTCAAAAATGGTACAGTAAATATAGTTCATATTGAGTGAGTGAACAGTCAGGATGGTCCTAGGGTCAGGTGTATGAACCTCTGTCAGAAATTATGGATCAAAGGGATTTTACAGTAGAGTAAATATTGCACATGGTGCGTTTTTCAACGCAAAAGAAGGAACTTTGAGGCAGAATTTCTCAAAAATGATACAGTAAATATAGTTCATACTGAGTGAGTGAACAGTTAGGATGGTCCTGGGGTCAGGTGTATGAACCTCTGTCAGAAATTATGGATCAAAGGGATTTTACAGTAGAGTAAATATTGAACATAGTGCGATTTTCAATGCAAAAGAAGGAACTTTGAGGCAGAATTTCTCAAAAATGATACAGTAAATATAGTTCATACTGAGTGAGTGAACAGTCAGGATGGTCCTGGGGTCAGGTGTATGAACCTCTGTCAGAAATTATGGATCAAAGGGATTTTACAGTAGAGTAAATATTGCATAGTGCGTTTTTCAACGCAAAAAAAGGAACTTTGAGGCAGAATTTCTCAAAAATGATACAGTAAATATGCTTGATACAGAGTGAGTGAACAGTTAGGATGGTCCTGGGGTCAGGTGTATGAACCTCTGTCAGAAATTATGGATCAAAGGGATTTTACAGTAGAGTAAATATTGCACATGGTGCGTTTTTCAATGCAAAAGAAGGAACTTTGAGGCAGAATTTCTCAAAAATGATACAGTAAATATAGTTCATACTGAGTGAGTGAACAGTTAGGATGGTCCTGGGGTCAGGTGTATGAACCTTTGTCAGAAATTATGGATCAAAGGGATTTTACAGTAGAGTAAATATTGCACATGGTGCGTTTTTCAATGCAAAAGAAGGAACTTTGAGGCAGAATTTCTCAAAAATGATACAGTAAATATGCTTGATACAGAGTGAGTGAACAGTCAGGATGGTCCTGGGGTCAGGTGTATGAACCTCTGTCAGAAATTATGGATCAAAGGGATTTTACAGCAGAGTACATATTGAACATAGTGCGATTTTCAATGCAAAAGAAGGAACTTTGAGGCAGAATTTCTCAAAAATGATACAGTAAATATGCTTGATACAGAGTGAGTGAACAGTTAGGATGGTCCTGGGGTCAGGTGTATGAACCTCTGTCAGAAATTATGGATCAAAGGGATTTTACAGTAGAGTAAATATTGCATAGTGCGTTTTTCAACGCAAAAGAAGGAACTTTGAGGCAGAATTTCTCAAAAATGATATATTAAATATAGTTCATACTGAGTGAGTGAACAGTTAGGATGGTCCTGGGGTCAGGTGTATGAACCTTTGTCAGAAATTATGGATCAAAGGGAATTTACAGTAGAGTAAATATTGCACATGGTGCGTTTTTCAATGCAAAAGAAGGAACTTTGAGGCAGAATTTCTCAAAAATGGTACAGTAAATATGCTTGATACAGACTGAGTGAATAATCAGGATGGTCCTGGGGTCAGGTGTATGAACCTCTGTCAGAAATTATGGATCAAAGGGATTTTACAGTAGAGTAAATATTGCACATGGTGCGTTTTTCAACGCAAAAAAAGGAACTTTGAGGCAGAATTTCTCAAAAATGATACAGTAAATATGCTTGATACAGAGTGAGTGAACAGTTAGGATGGTCCTGGGGTCAGGTGTATGAACCTCTGTCAGAAATTATGGATCAAAGGGATTTTACAGTAGAGTAAATATTGCATAGTGCGTTTTTCAACGCAACAGAAGGAACTTTGAGGCAGAATTTCTCAAAAATGATACAGTAAATATAGTTCATATTGAGTGAGTGAACAGTCAGGATGGTCCTAGGGTCAGGTGTATGAACCTTTGTCAGAAATTATGGATCAAAGGGATTTTACAGTAGAGTAAATATTGCACATGGTGCGTTTTTCAACGCAAAAGAAGGAACTTTGAGGCAGAATTTCTCAAAAATGATACAGTAAATATAGTTCATACTGAGTGAGTGAACAGTTAGGATGGTCCTGGGGTCAGGTGTATGAACCTCTGTCAGAAATTATGGATCAAAGGGATTTTACAGTAGAGTAAATATTGAACATAGTGCGATTTTCAATGCAAAAGAAGGAACTTTGAGGCAGAATTTCTCAAAAATGGGACAGTAAATATGCTTGATACAGAGTGAGTGAACAATCAGGATGGTCCTGGGGTCAGGTGTATGAACCTCTCTCAGAAATTATGGATCAAAGGGATTTTACAGTGGAGTAAATATTGCATAGTGCGTTTTTCAACGCAAAAAAAGGAACTTTGAGGCAGAATTTCTCAAAAATGATACAGTAAATATGCTTGATACAGAGTGAGTGAACAGTTAGGATGGTCCTGGGGTCAGGTGTATGAACCTCTGTCAGAAATTATGGATCAAAGGGATTTTACAGTAGAGTAAATATTGAACATAGTGCGATTTTCAATGCAAAAGAAGGAACTTTGAGGCAGAATTTCTCAAAAATGATACAGTAAATATAGTTCATATTGAGTGAGTGAACAGTCAGGATGGTCCTGGGGTCAGGTGTATGAACCTCTGTCAGAAATTATGGATCAAAGGGATTTTACAGTAGAGTAAATATTGCATAGTGCGTTTTTCAACGCAAAAAAAGGAACTTTGAGGCAGAATTTCTCAAAAATGATACAGTAAATATGCTTGATACAGAGTGAGTGAACAGTTAGGATGGTCCTGGGGTCAGGTGTATGAACCTCTGTCAGAAATTATGGATCAAAGGGATTTTACAGTAGAGTAAATATTGCACATGGTGCGTTTTTCAATGCAAAAGAAGGAACTTTGAGGCAGAATTTCTCAAAAATGATACAGTAAATATAGTTCATACTGAGTGAGTGAACAGTTAGGATGGTCCTGGGGTCAGGTGTATGAACCTTTGTCAGAAATTATGGATCAAAGGGATTTTACAGTAGAGTAAATATTGCACATGGTGCGTTTTTCAATGCAAAAGAAGGAACTTTGAGGCAGAATTTCTCAAAAATGATACAGTAAATATGCTTGATACAGAGTGAGTGAACAGTTAGGATGGTCCTGGGGTCAGGTGTATGAACCTCTGTCAGAAATTATGGATCAAAGGGATTTTACAGTAGAGTAAATATTGCATAGTGCGTTTTTCAACGCAAAAAAAGGAACTTTGAGGCAGAATTTCTCAAAAATGATACAGTAAATATGCTTGATACAGAGTGAGTGAACAGTTAGGATGGTCCTGGGGTCAGGTGTATGAACCTCTGTCAGAAATTATGGATCAAAGGGAATTTACAGTAGAGTAAATATTGCATAGTGCGTTTTTCAACGCAACAGAAGGAACTTTGAGGCAGAATTTCTCAAAAATGATACAGTAAATATAGTTCATACTGAGTGAGTGAACAGTTAGGATGGTCCTGAGATCAAGTGTATGAACCTTTGTCAGAAATTATGGATCAAAGGGAATTTACAGTAGAGTAAATATTGCACATGGTGCGTTTTTCAATGCAAAAGAAGGAACTTTGAGGCAGAATTTCTCAAAAATGATACAGTAAATATAGTTCATACTGAGTGAGTGAACAGTTAGGATGGTCCTGGGGTCAGGTGTATGAACCTCTGTCAGAAATTATGGATCAAAGGGATTTTACAGTAGAGTAAATATTGCATAGTGCGTTTTTCAACGCAAAAGAAGGAACTTTGAGGCAGAATTTCTCAAAAATGGTACAGTAAATATAGTTCATACTGAGTGAGTGAACAGTTAGGATGGTCCTGGGGTCAGGTGTATGAACCTTTGTCAGAAATTATGGATCAAAGGGATTTTACAGTAGAGTAAATATTGCACATGGTGCGTTTTTCAATGCAAAAGAAGGAACTTTGAGGCAGAATTTCTCAAAAATGGTACATTAAATATGCTTGATACAGAGTGAGTGAACAATCAGGATGGTCCTGGGGTCAGGTGTATGAACCTCTGTCAGAAATTATGGATCAAAGGGATTTTACAGTAGAGTAAATATTCCACATGGAGCGTTTTTCAACGCAAAAGAAGGAACTTTGAGGCAGAATTTCTCAAAAATGATACAGTAAATATAGTTCATACTGAGTGAGTGAACAGTTAGGATGGTCCTGGGGTCAGGTGTATGAACCTCTGTCAGAAATTATGGATCAAAGGGATTTTACAGTAGAGTAAATATTGCATAGTGCGTTTTTCAACGCAAAAAAAGGAACTTTGAGGCAGAATTTCTCAAAAATGATACAGTAAATATAGTTCATACTGAGTGAGTGAACAGTTAGGATGGTCCTGAGATCAAGTGTATGAACCTTTGTCAGAAATTATGGATCAAAGGGATTTTACAGTAGAGTAAATATTGCACATGGTGCGTTTTTCAATGCAAAAGAAGGAACTTTGAGGCAGAATTTCTCAAAAATGGTACAGTAAATATGCTTGATACAGAGTGAGTGAACAGTTAGGATGGTCCTGGGGTCAGGTGTATGAACCTCTGTCAGAAATTATGGATCAAAGGGATTTTACAGTGGAGTAAATATTGCACATGGTGCGTTTTTCAACGCAAAAAAAGGAACTTTGAGGCAGAATTTCTCAAAAATGATACAGTAAATATAGTTCATACTGAGTGAGTGAACAGTTAGGATGGTCCTGGGGTCAGGTGTATGAACCTTTGTCAGAAATTATGGATCAAAGGGATTTTACAGTAGAGTAAATATTGAACATAGTGCGATTTTCAATGCAAAAGAAGGAACTTTGAGGCAGAATTTCTCAAAAATGATACAGTAAATACAGTTCATACTGAGTGAGTGAACAGTTAGGATGGTCCTGAGATCAAGTGTATGAACCTTTGTCAGAAATTATGGATCAAAGGGATTTTACAGTAGAGTAAATATTGCACATGGTGCGTTTTTCAATGCAAAAGAAGGAACTTTGAGGCAGAATTTCTCAAAAATTATACAGTAAATATAGTTCGTGTATGAACCTTTGTCAGAAATTATGGATCAAATGGACTTTACAATAGAGTAAATATTGCACATAGTGCGATTTTCAATGCAAAAAAAGGAACTTTGAGGCAGAATTTCTCAAAAATGATACAGTAAATATAGTTCATACTGAGTGAGTGAACAGTTAGGATGGTCCTGGGGTCAGGTGTATGAACCTTTGTCAGAAATTATGGATCAAAGGGATTTTACAGTAGAGTAAATATTGAACATAGTGCGATTTTCAATGCAAAAGAAGGAACTTTGAGGCAGAATTTCTCAAAAATGATACAGTAAATATGCTTGATACAGAGTGAGTGAACAGTCAGGATGGTCCTGGGGTCAGGTGTATGAACCTCTGTCAAAAATTATGGATCAAAGGGATTTTACAGTAGAGTAAATATTGCATAGTGCGTTTTTCAACGCAAAAAAAGGAACTTTGAGGCAGAATTTCTCAAAAATGATACAGTAAATACAGTTCATACTGAGTGAGTGAACAGTTAGGATGGTCCTGAGATCAAGTGTATGAACCTTTGTCAGAAATTATGGATCAAAGGGATTTTACAGTAGAGTAAATATTGCACATGGTGCGTTTTTCAATGCAAAAGAAGGAACTTTGAGGCAGAATTTCTCAAAAATTATACAGTAAATATAGTTCGTGTATGAACCTTTGTCAGAAATTATGGATCAAATGGACTTTACAATAGAGTAAATATTGCACATAGTGCGATTTTCAATGCAAAAAAAGGAACTTTGAGGCAGAATTTCTCAAAAATGATACAGTAAATATGCTTGATACAGAGTGAGTGAACAGTTAGGATGGTCCTGGGGTCAGGTGTATGAACCTCTGTCAGAAATTATGGATCAAATGGACTTTACAGTAGAGTAAATATTGCATAGTGCGTTTTTCAACGCAAAAGAAGGAACTTTGAGGCAGAATTTCTCAAAAATGATACAGTAAATATAGTTCATACTGAGTGAGTGAACAGTTAGGATGGTCCTGAGATCAAGTGTATGAACCTCTGTCAGAAATTATGGATTAAAGGATTAAATGGATTTTGCAGTAGAGTAAATATTGCACATAGTGAGTTTTTCAATGCAAAAGAAGGAACTTTGAGGCAGAATTTCTCAAAAATGATACAGTAAATATGCTTGATACAGAGTGAGTGAACAGTTAGGATGGTCCTGGGGTCAGGTGTATGAACCTTTGTCAGAAATTATGGATCAAAGGGATTTTACAGTAGAGTAAATATTGCATAGTGCGTTTTTCAACGCAAAAAAAGGAACTTTGAGGCAGAATTTCTCAAAAATGATACAGTAAATATGCTTGATACAGAGTGAGTGAACAGTTAGGATGGTCCTGGGGTCAGGTGTATGAACCTTTGTCAGAAATTATGGATCAAATGGATTTTACAGTATCGTAAATATAGAGCATGAGGCCTTTTTTCAATGCAAAAGAAGGAACTTTGAGGCAGAATTTCTCAAAAATGATACGTTTGATACTAAGTCAGTGAGTAGTAAACGTAGTCTTGAGGTGCAAAATGTCAAAAATTAGTATGAAATCATCAAGCCTTTTCATAAGAAAAAAATAGCATTTTAGTTAGATAGCTTTTAGACTATGTGGCCTGTCACATTGGCATGTTTGTTTTTACTGCCTTGGAATAACCGATGTTTTATTTTGAAAACCGGAAGTTTTCTCGCTCCGTATCAGTGAACTGCCTGCATTTGCCATACATTATGTAATACGAGCGCACTTTAAATTTGGAAGCGGCTGGTTTGACCACGGAAAGACGAACGCCGGCTCACTTGACCGCAGTCCTAAAAACTACTTGGAAAGTGAGGCGTCTCAGTGCCACCTCTCTGGCTGGCGTGCATTCAGACACAGCTGGAATGATTGCAGCTTTTGTTCCTCAAAGCCCTGTGTGCGGTGATGGAGCAACAGCGCCCTCCTTTGGTGACAGCTGAGAGGGAAAAAAAAGCTTACAGCACCTGGTATTCCCAGGCGGTCTCCCATCCAAGTACTAACCAGGCCCGACCCTGCTTAGCTTCCGAGATCAGACGAGATCGGGCGTGTTCTTTTTTTTTTTTCTTTTTTTTTCCTTTTTTCTTTTATTCCAATTCACAAATTTACATTTTCAATACCATATTTTTACACAAAACTTAATCCCTTCCCCATCCCTTCCATCATCCCCACAAAACACAGCCAAAATCCAAACTATCATCTTACCAATTAAACAGAATCTTGCCCTCCTCACCTTCATAAATAAACTTATTCCCACTTAAAAAAAACTGTTTGACCTCCTTCCCACCATACCTACAATTCATATCAATGTCTTTCTTCATTATTGTTTTAAATAAGTGTTTTACTTTCACCTTCCGCCCCTCAAAATGTGCATAATTTCTCCTGTAAACGACCGCGAGTCTGGCATGACTTAAAACAAAATTAATAAACCAAATATTCACATCTTTCCTTTTTTCAAATAAACCAAACAAAAACAATTTCCTCCATCCTTCTTCCAACTCTGAGTCTATCCTCCAGTTTTTCTTCAAAAATGCTTTTAAAAAATCAAAGAAATCAACCAACTCAACACAGTCCAAAAAAAAATGTAAAAAGCTCTCATGGCCATTATTACATACATCACACATTGCACTTACTGCGTTGTTAATTCTATTAAACACCACATTTGTATATATCCTATTATGTTTTATCAGAAAATCATTATTCTCACACTCTACACTGTTATATTTTATGTTCACATTCGACCATATTTTCTTTACATCAAAATCTTCAAACACTCTACTCCAAACTTTCTCTGCCGCTGACTCTTTTATCACATCAACTATTAACCATCCATACACTTTTTTTACACTCATACTCTTAATTTCACATTTCTTCCCATTCTCCATCACAAACATCTCAGGCATACATTCATCTATTGTCTGGACACATTCTTTTTCAATTTTGTTAGTCCAGTTCAAAGGTATACTTGCTTTAATTCTTTCACATATTTTATTTACTTTCTCTCTGCTTTCCATTCCTTCACACTCACACACCGAATCATAAATACAGTTTTCTCTAAGAAATCCTGGGATGACCTCATAAATTATATCTTTAACCTGCTTAATACCTCCTATTATAAATTGTGGTTCATATAATATTTTATTTTTATATCTGAGTTTTTCATTTAGAAATAAAGGCAAGTTTACAAACATTTGCAACCCATCACACTCATAATCCACCTTAGGAAGAAATTTTCTCCACGCTTCTAATACTTCTCTATAAATCTCTGGTATTCCTACCGTCATTGATTTCTTGAACCCCATACACCAGCCATTCTCACCCATTCCCCCCACATCATTGATATATTTCTTCAAGAGTTCCTTCCACCCGTAATTCCATCTTCCCACCATATATTTCTGTACCGTTTTTATTCTCAGTGCTGCCCGTTTTGTTTCCAAATCTACTAAATTTAACCCTCCCTCCCACTTTTTCCCGATTAATGTTTTCTGTGCAATTTTCACCCCTTTCCCTTCCCATATGAAATCACACACAATTTTGTTTAACTCATTCATCACCCACTCCGGCATATCAAGAACACTCATCACATACACACACACTGATAACAACAAACTATTAACCACAATTATCTTCCCCTTTAACCTTAATTTCCTCCCCCTCCACGCTGTACATACTGGTCTTATTTTATTTATCACCCCTGTCCACGTCACATCTCTCGCCTCCTTACTTTCCACCCCTAAGTGCACTCCCAACACCTTTATATATTTTTCTTCCACCTTTAATCCCACTTCTACTCTCTCTACTTCACCTATGTACATTATTTCTGATTTGTCTTTATTTATTTTTGCCCCTGATGCCCTTCCATATTTCTCTACTAACTCCAAAACTTTCTTTACACTTCCTCCATCTCTAACCATGATAGTAGTATCATCCGCATATTGATTTATTACACACATCCCTCCGTATGGCAGCTGAATCCCTTTCACATCTTTATTCAACTTAATTAGTGTAGCTAGGGGCTCTACCACTATTGCATACAGCAACGCTGATAGAGGACACCCCTGCCTCACTGATCTCCCCACTTCAAAACTGTCTGTCAGTACCCCGTTCACTTTTACTCGACTTTTTGCACTCCCATATAATCTCTTCACCCATCCCCTCATTCTCTCCCCAAACCCAAATCGCTCTAATACCCTATACAGAAACCTATGCTCTACCCTATCAAACGCCTTATTCCAGTCTATTCCTAACACCACTCCCCCTTTCTTATCCCGCTTCATATATTCCAAAACATCCCTAACTGTCCCTATCGTATCTTCTATATCTCTTCCTGGTATGCTATAACTTTGTGTTGTTTGAACTATCTCTCCTATCACTCTCTTCATCCTATTTGCTAATACTTTTGTTAAAATTTTATAATCTACATTTAATAAACTAATTGGCCTATAATTTTCTAAATCTAAAGTACTTCCCTTTTTCTTATATATAATTGTTATCACCCCTTCTACCATCCTATCCTGCACTAGCCCTGTTCTTTCCATCCCCCTAAACACTTCTGCTAAAATCGGTGCTACCTCATTCTTATATGTTTTATACCATTCTATCCCTATTCCATCACTCCCCGGACTCTTCCCACTTTTCAAACTTGCTATTGCCTCCATCACCTCCTTCTCATTTATTTCCCTATCACACCATTTCTTATCATCCTCACTCAAACTTTTTTCTACACTTGCCAATACCTCATCTATACTTGATTCATCTATTTCTCCCTTCTTATATAACTCCCCATAAAACTCCTGTATCCTCTCCAGTATCTCCACATAATCTTCTATTACCTCTCCCTTCTTATTATTAATTTCATTGATAAATGTCCTATTCTGTCTTCTTTTCTCTAACCCTAAAAAGTATCCTGTACACTTTTCACCCTCTAAAGCATATTTTGCTTTACTTCTCAAAATCGCCCCTCTACATTTTTCCCTTTCATACCTCTCTAGCTTCATCTTTATCTCTATATAATTGTCTATACTATATCCCTCCTCATCTTCTACCCTACTCAATTCTACTCTCAATTTTTCCTTCAAACCCTTCTCCTCCTTCATCATCCTTTCTTTTCTTTTCTTACTATACCGTATACTAATAGATTTGATTTGATCCTTTATCTTCTCCCATCTCTCCCCTATACTATCATCTACACTATCCTTTTCAATATACACCGCTCTCCTCTCATTCTCTCTATCTAATAATTCCCTAATCTGTTTCTCATACTCTTCTTCCTCAATATATCCTGCATTCAATATCCACATCCCTCCCCCTACCTCCTCTCTCCCGACCTTAATTCTAAACCTAACCCCATCATGATCACTAAAGCTATTTCCCTGATGTCTTATTCTGTCTATATATCTAATAATTTCCCCCTGTACTAACACTAAATCTATTCTACTCTGTTTTAATACCCCATCCCTAATCTGTCTCCTCGTGAACTCTCTCTTCTCTGGGTACTCGTATCTCCACGCATCTATCAAGCCCTTATCCTTCATCACCTCTAACAACATATTTCTCGACTTCTCCCACCTAAATTCTACCCCCTTACCTATATCTAATCTACTACATTTTATATTGAAATCCCCTACAATAATACATCTTCCTACAACTATCTTTTTTAATTCCTCTATAATATCTTTTTCTATATTTGGCACATACACATTAATTAGTCTAAATTCTACCTTTTTATATTTAAACTCTATTGCTACTATCCTCCCTGTCTTGTCTTTATACACCTCCTTTATCTCTTCTACACTATCCTTTTTAATCATTATTGCTACCCCCCTTGCATTTCTAGCCCCATTATTATAATAGATGTCTCCCTCCCATTCTCCTCTCATCTCTCTTACTTTCTCCTCATCCCAATTCGTTTCCTGTATACATATAATATCACTACGATATGTAAAAAGCATTTCTTTTATTTTCCCTCTATCCCTTAATCCATTTACATTTACAGAAGTTACAGTGGCCATGAGAGCAAACCATAAAAATAAATAAAAGTTTAAACCAAACATTTTAAATCAAAATTACATACCAGACCGCGGCCCCCTTCGTTCTTCTCGTTCTCTGTCCTTTTCTGCCTGTCTCTTTGCAATCAGTCTCTGGGATATTTTTTTTTTCTTTCCTGAACGCACGTCTGTCTCCTCTTCCCTCCTCGCTTTTCCACTCCATGGTCTCTGTTCTTTTAGTCCACAATCCTTATTCCCTAATCCAACGCTCTCATCCTTGTCACCATCCTTCCGACCCTCCTCGTCCTCCTTTTCCTCCTCGCCTCCTCTCGTCTGCTCCATCTCACCCCCGTCCTCGCCGTCGTCCTCCTGCCCGTCCTCTTGCTCTTCCTCCATGTCCTCCTCACCCTCTTCATCCTGTTCCCTCGTCTGGTCCCCCGTCTGCTCGTCGCAGTCTTCTCGTCCACTCTCCCCCTCCTCTTCCTCCGTCGCTCTCCGCTCCACACACTCCCGTGCGTAATGGCCCGTCTGTCCACATTTAAAACATTTAAATTCCGGACATTCTCTGAAGATGTGCCCTGTCTTAATGCACAGTCTACAGACACGTATCTGTCTGTCATGAATGACCCTGAAATACTCCGTGCCTCTCATTGTATCAAACTTAGTGGAGTATGGGAGTGAGCGGACCTGCTCTGTGAAGCGCACTTTTAAAAATCTCCTCCAGCTTATCCAGTATCTTGCCGCCCTCCATGTAGACGGGTAAATTAATGAAAGAGACTACCATTTCATTACTTGAAATGTCTCTTGCGTGTATGAGCACTCCATTAATGCGCACCCCATCCATTAGTTTTGTTTTTCCGGTTTCAGTTTTCATTGTTAGTTCATATATTTTTTCGCTTCTCACCCTGCAGCCCAGCACCTCTGTCAGTCCATTTTCCGCATCCATGTTGTCCGTCCGGTGAGTACAAAAGCACGTCCCCCAGACAGCAAAAGCTGTCAGGGGAAGAACACAAAAATGAAAACTGTACTATGTACAAACGAAATAGTCAAAATAATAACGAAACTCCAGGTTTAAATAGCACAACTTTCACTCCAAACAAAACTCTCTTTGTCTCTCTCTGACCATGCACTTCCTGAAAGGGGCGTGTCTCAGTGCCACCTCTCTGGCGTGCATTCAGACACAGCTGGAATGATTGCAGCTTTTGTTCCTCAAAGCCCTGTGTGCGGTGATGGAGCAACAGCGCCCTCCTTTGGTGACAGCTGAGAGGGAAAAAAAAGCTTACAGCACCTGGTGTTCCCAGGCACTTTCTCCACCAAGTCCCTAAGCTCCCGTCAACCGACCAATGGTTGAGCAATGTTGAGCAGAGTTGAGGAGCGATCAGCCAATGGTTGAGCAATGTTGAGCAGAGCTGAGGAGCGATCAGCCAATGGTTGAGCAATGTTGAGCAGAGCTCAGCGCTCAACAGACCAATCATTGTGCGAGGATCATAATACGTCAGCTAATGTATTCACCGGTCATTGCCACTACTGTCAACGGAGGATTCACTCAGGTAAATTTTATTCTCTTCATCCTTTGCTAGTTAATTTTTTTAAGGTATGTATTAAGCTGTATCGATTTTGTAGAAAGAGAAAAGATTCTGTGTCATAACACGGTCGTTGTGTATAAAGGGAAGACGTTGAAGGTATGTTTTTAGCTGCTGGGTAGACTTCAGTCAACCTAACGCCGTTTTGTCTGTGAGCAACCATATTACTCGTGGTTGGTCTCGTTTTAATCGTGACAATCTAAGCTTTCCAACGGTGTATGGCATGACTATATTCACCCAAGTTGATTAATGTGCGTCTGTAGCTAGCTAACGCGGCTAACAAGACTGTTTACAATGAGTTGAAAGTGTGTTGTTAGAAGAAAGTTTTCTTAGTATTAATCTATAATTCGTCGAAATTTGTTTGAGTTGGGGGCTATCTGCAAAATTTTCTGTCAGGTTCATCCGCCTCCTGAGGTAATTAGTCTGCTAGCGGTCAGCGCAACGACGATTACAGTAGCACTAGCGGCTACATCGCACACCTGCACACCTGTTGCTTTTCAGCGACAATCAACATTTTCTTGGTCAATTTGATGTGGATATGTGTTAATGTGGGTAAATGTGACTGTTTAAACAACAGCTGATGCTAGAGTAAGTGTAACATAAAGCAATTTGGCGACGGTGTTAATCTCTTGTTGCATGGGATGCGCTGCATACCTGGTAAACAGCAATTTCTAACAACATAGGGCTATTTAGATAACAATCTGGCGAGCGTGTTGTCCTAGGCTAATACACCAACAGCACATTTCTGTATAATAAAGGGCTACGTATTGTCAATCTAAATGATCTGCTTTTAGTTTTACTCATTTATTCATGTTTTACTGTACCAGATGAAACATGGAGAAGCAGGTGCATCGGTGCAGCGTGTGCGACAAGACTTTCACTGAAAAGTCCAACCTGACGAGGCATCTGAAGATCCATGCCATCGCCAGGGAGACCTTTGACTGTGATGTGTGCAGGAAGAGCTTGACCACCAAATCATCGCTGGTCAGCCATCAACAGCTACACCAGTACCCCAACATCGTTTTGTACCGGCAAGGAGAGGCCAGGCTGCACTGTACAGAGGCAGCAAAGTCTGTGGCAGAGGCCCCCAGCAGCACTGTTGTTGACCCTAAATGGCTGGATCTCAAGACAGCAGAGGCGGCTGCCAAGAGGTCCGGGGGTGAGCTGTGGAAAGGTCAGCTGGTCATCGTGTTCGGGAAATACGCCGGTCAGACCTTCAGGTGGCTTATAGAAAATGATGTCGGCTGGCTGGTGTGGTTGCTGTTCCAGTACTGTCAGCAGGGAGAGCAGGGCGAGCTGCTGAAGTGGCAGAAGGAGCGACTGCTTGAGTACGCCAGAGAGTTCCCTCCTGTCACATGGCACCTTGACAGGAGGTTGAAGGTAAGATAACCTCAGTTACCTTTTAGACCTGAGTAATTGATGTTAAGCAGTAACCAGTATTAGTAAAAGTATTATTTTATAAGATTATTCTATGGTCGTGTTTTATTTTCTGCAGAAAGCGAATTCGAAGAAAGACCGGGCTCCTCCGACCGTCCCCGACGTCTCTCAGCAGGACCCCAACTACGCCAGTGATGCCGAGTTGTTGGCTTCTGCGGGTATAGTAGTGTTATGCAGAAATGAACATGAAAGTACTGTGTAGTATGCTGTGGAGCTGCTAGGACTTGTGTTTGTGCCACGTGAAATTCATCAGTATGTATCGAGCAGTGCAGTTGATACATTTTTGTGGTGTTCTCCTCTTCAGAGAGTGTCCTGGATGAGTCCGAGCCGTCGGTCAGCACACACCTGACCACCTGGGGAAACCTCGCCAGCTCTGTGTGCCAGGACGACAGGACCGGACCCTCGTCCCTCCGAGAGACCTCGGAACCCGGTGCCGTCGTGCTGGAAGGCTGGCAGAAGTTCTGGGAGCAGCCGCCTGAATCCGCCCAAGCCACTGGTATGTCCCCTGCGAATATCAAGTGGCTGAAGAACAATGAAATATACGGGCTGTTCGAGAGGGCCGCCAAGTATAAGAACAGCAGGGGTGAGGTGGCCGAGAGGAAGGTGTTCAAGGAGAAGATGGAGTTCCACCCGCCCCCTCCTCCTATGGCCGTCAAGGGAGCTGTGCCAAACATGCTCTCCTTCTTCACCACCCCTGCCTTCTTCTGGCGCCCGGTCGGCGTGATGAAGGCGTTGATCTGCTGCCCCAACACCAACTGCGCCGCACCGCCAGAGTACTACCTGGAGAAGAAAGGGTACGGCAGCTACGCCAGGCAAGTGTGCAGCACCAACTTCCACTACACCTTACTGACCGAGAGGTTGACGTGCAAGTATTGTCGCAAGCTGAGGGAGGGGCTGAGCCAGGCGCACGCAGACGACAGCGACGATGAGGAGGACGACGCCCAGAAGCAGCAGCAGCAGCAGTACTCGTGGCTGGCGCACAGCCCCAAAATTCTGATGAGCCTCGCCCCGGCTGTCAGAAGGATGTTCCCCGCCGTTCTCTGTGGCAAGCGTGCCGTGGACAGGAGTGTGGTCACCCTGATGAATGACCGACTCAACGCGGTGTCCATGGCCAAGGTGCAGAGGCTGCTGCAGCAGGGCCATGACGAGTGGTACGTGGAGCGTCGGGACCTGTACCAGACCCTCCTGTACGACGCCCACATGTCGGCGGCTGGATCCTCTTCCTCTCAGCGAGGCATCCTGTCTTTTGCCAGAGCGGCTGGCACTTACACCCCTCCCATCGCCCCGTCTCATCTTCCGTCTGCTCGGGTCCTGAGGCGCGCGCACCTGATCCTAGAGATGGAGAAGATGCCCGTGTACAGGGACCAGATCCTCAGCACTACTGGGGAGATCTTGTGCATCGACGGCACAAGGAAGGTATGTACAGCATAAAGTACTTGTTTATCAACAGTCAGTCTGTTCCATATGGTCACACCACGCAATGAATGTTCTGCTTTGTTTTTATAGATTCTCAAGAAGATCTACGGCGACGGCCAGGGCACCATGCAGTACGTGACCAGCGTGCTGAATGAGTGGGGTCAGTTCTTGACCACGGTGTTGGTTGCGTCCGAGTCGGAGGGGTGCTACGCACGCATGGCCAGAGGTCTGGTCGCCCGCTTTCGCCGTGCCAACGCTCCTGCTCCGAAGGTGTTGTACGCGGACAACAACTGCTGTCGGTGAGTTCAATAGCAGTTGAAACCTATGATGAAATGGATAATCCAACATGTAACACACCTACACAAAATGTCATGATCTCATTTTCAGTGACAGCGGTTCGTCGTTCTTGGAGAACCTGTTTGGTGACTGGGTGAAGAGGGGTACTGTCATCAGGCTGGACATCCGCCACTGGCTGCACCGCTGGGACGCCGTCGTGATCAAGCAGAGCCACGCCAAGTACGGGGCTTTCATGAGTGCCATGGCGGGTGCCGTGCTCGCTTACAACAAGGCGGACATGATGCTGCTGGTCCAGGCGGTCAAGTTGGGTAATGCAGAGCTCTACGACAGGTACACTGATGAGGAGATGATGGCTTTCCTCAAGCCTCATCAGGTCAGGTCGTATGTCAGGCGTATTACCCGTGGGGTTGCGGTAAGTGTGGTTTTCATATTGTACTAAGGTATCGGTCAGATCTAGCTTTGAAAATAAATGTATGTGTGAATGTGTGAATGCAATGTGATTAAACACTTGACGCTGACAATATATCATATGTGTTACAGGAGACTGCTATGGTGATGGAGTCCATCCTTGCCGAGTTCCGGGGACCAGCTGGCCTTGACATTGATGGGATCCACCTCTTCAAGTCGCCCGAGGCAGTCGACGCACACTGGGTAGTTGCGAGCAAGCACCTCAGTTGCATGCAGGTGGGTTAATGTCTCTGCAGTCATCGTGTGTCAAAACCATTCAAACTTGTGGTAACATTTCAAAATGACACCAGAATAAATAAGGACCTTGCAATATGTTGTGTGTTACAGGATCCCCCTGGCATACAGCTGTATGTCTCTGTGAAGGTGGTTGTGATGAACGGCATCCGGCTGAACAAGTACAAGTGCCGGCGAGGCAGCAACTCTCTCGAGGGGTTGCACGCCCACCTGTTCAACGCCGTCCCTTCACAGCGATGTGGGATCATGCCGTTCCAAGTAAGTGATTAAAACACGTGTGTGTGTGTGTGTGTGTGTATGTATGTATGTGTGTATGTGTATGTATATATATATTTCAGACACATGTTCATACGGTATAATTTAAAAAGAAAAGTGTCAATGATCGCTTCAATGATACATTTTATTTCACAGCTTCAGTCATCACTTGTAAGAATTGTACACAATAACAGTCAAATGGAAATGTGTGTTTCAGGTATACTTGGTGTCCTTTGCCGTGCAGTGGAACCACCGCATGGCATCGCTCCGTGTCGCTGGTGGTCATGGCCGGCAGACGTCTTGCTTGGACCCGCGGCAGATCCAGCGCGTCAACCAGCAGGCCGAGGTTCTTTTTGGCAAGGAGCACGTCCTGGAGCCCAACTTTGCTGCACCGATGCCAGTCCCCGAAGCGTACGAGCACCCCGACGAGGAGGAGCTCCTTGGTGTGGAGTACGCCATGTGCCAGTCCACCAGCTTCACTGCCAGGGACTACTACGTGCAGAAAGGTACAGTAGTTAAAGCACACACTTAAACAATGATGACAAACCTGGTGCAAAAAAAAACTATTGTTTTGTAGACATGTTTGTGATTAGTAAAATTATATATTTGCAGTTGAGGAAGAGCAGTCGCGTGAGGAGGAGGAGGAGGAGGAGGAGGAGGAGGAAGAGGAGTTGGAGTCGACTGAGCAGGGCGGCGATGAGCAGGCGGCGGATGAGGGTCTCGGAATGTCTTCTGATGCAGAAGAGGACCCGATAGACCGCGTCGGTGAGAAGCACGTCGTCCTCACTCAGGCAGAACAGGCGGAAGAGGAGGACAGTCCTGCCCTGCAAGACGTGTTCATGACCCACCGTCACCTGCATCTGCCAGGTATAGAGGAAGTGGAGGCACTGGCCGTGCTCCTCCTAGAACTGGCTGACGACAGCGACCGTCTCCTAGTGCCGGCCGACCTCCGGCAGAAGATTGCCACCGCAGCCAACGCTCTCCATGACCACGACAAGACCGCCGCCCGCTTTGTCAAGCAGTATGAGTCAAGGTGGGGCTACACCTTGTTCGGTCGGTGTCTTGGGGCGGACTCTCCTGAGACCAGAGCAGCCCAGAAGACAAAGTTTGGCTGGATGAGGTATGCTCAGGCGGCACAGGTGACCGAGGACAGTCGCCTGCTCTACCTCCTCCTCAAGTCCGAGACGACCCCATCCTCGGCGGTCTCGCCATCCCACTGCCCAACATTAACGCCAAGTCGATCTCGACCTTCACTGCTAGGGAGGAGAAGAAGGCCAACTACGGGGCGACAGTACTACCCAAGGTGACTCCTCACCTGAAAGTGCTGTGGGACGCACCGTTCCCGGAGGCTCCTGCGCTGCCAACAGCCCTGCCTCCGCCAGACCGGCCTCAGGTCCAGTACCAGCACATCCATCACGAGGCTGGAAAGAGACGTGGTGAGAAGCGGAGGTAAGTTGCACTTTGTTTCACCTGTTGGCTGTGGAAAGCAAATAGCACACACGTCATATCAATACTGATCACATGTGTATTTTATATTTCCAGATTATTTGTTGATGAGCCAGAGCCTGTGACTCCCGCAAACCGGCCCGTTCAGCCCACTGCGTTGTCGTTCTCCACCCGGCCGACGCCTGCTGCGCTCACCCCCATTCTGCCGAGGCCTCCTGCACCCGCCCACCTCCAGCCGAGGCCTCCTGCTGCGTCCACCTATGGCCCACCCCCTGTGTCGGCAGCACCCATACTGCTGGTCCTCCCCGCACAGCCACAGGCCCGCTCCGTCCTGTTTCGTGGGCCATCCTGCAGCCAGAACTTTGTCCCTCCTGCACCAACAGTGAAGGCATTCATGCCTAACAAGTCCTCACGGCCATGTGGGGCTTGCCACGTGCCAAACTGTGGTGGACAGCGGAAGAGGTACACCCCTTCCAAGGACAAAGTGGCTGGAAGCATGCAGAAAATATTTTCCTACTGTCCATCCACTAGGAAGTCTACCACCTCTGCCTTCGACAATGTGGTGTATGACAACTTTGAACACTTTAAGAGTGTCGTGGATGCGGAGTTGGAAAGGAGGACTGTGTAAATACCTGTAAATATGTGTGTGTGTGTGTGTGAAAATAACTTACCTCTGTGATGCCACTGTTCCTGTGCCATCTGTAGGAGAGAGAAAGAGGCTTGTTTGTGTGTGTTTCTCTTTCTTTGTGTGTGTTTTAAAGTGCTTCAGCAAGCACAATCTATTTATTTATATAGTTCAAAAAAATGCTCTTTACAGTTTTACTTAAAGTTCTTTTGTTTGTTTTTTATTTATTATTATTTATATTGCTGTTTAAATGCACTTTGTTGTATCTGTTCTGGTCTATGTTCATTATCAAGGCCAATCTTTTTAACCTTAATCAGTTCCAATCTAACACAATCAGTTTACATACCCTTTAGTGGTTGTTCATGTTCAGATAATCTGTGTTTTTGTCATGCGTCTTGTTTGTATGTATTTGTCTGCTTCATGTTTAACAAAAGTTTGCTAAAGAAAAACACAACAGAGAGGAACGGCTTGAGCCTTTTATTTGTTGATTGGTCACCTGAGTCTTCATGTTCATTATTGCACTTTTACCTGTACAAGCCAATTGTTAATTTGTATCTTAAGTACAAGTGTGTGTTTTTTAATTGTTGAGTGTTTTTGATTATTATTGTTATTTAAATGTGCCTGTCCTTGTGATGTGTGTATGTCTGTCAGCTCCATGTTTAACTAAATGTTTGCAGATGGTAGTAAATGTTTGTCTCTCGTGTTCTCGCTCATAGATCTGTACCTTGTCGTGGTGAGCGAGCTTTAAACTAAACAGATCTTGTTTACTTGTGTTTTATATGCATTGCCTTTTTGAATGAAACACATTCTGGGTGAAAAATAAAAGTTGGAAAAGTATTTTGGAGTCTGTGTGTGCTTGGGTTTCACAAGGGGTGGGATAGTGGAAAGAAAAAACACACCAAAGCAATTAAAAGTCCTTGTGTCTTCTCCCCTGCTACCAGAGGTGTGAATACACCCCCACTGTGCTGGCTGCAGCCCCTGTGTGGTCAAAACAATAAGTTCTGTGAATAGCTCTGATGTCTTCTAGACAAAGTGAGAGTGCACTGTATACATTCTTACACCCTTTTTCTTAATTCAGCCCAAAAATGTAACAATTAAACACTTTTCCACTTGATTATATGAATCTCATCAGCTACATCAACTCAAACTATGAAAATAATAAACAAAACATTCAGCAGACCAATGGATTTTGATAAACTAGACCTTGTACACGACATTTCTGGAAATAAAACCTCCCACCAGTGGCCAGCAGATGGAGCTGTCCGTTTTGATCCTTTTTGATCGATCCCAGGGTTCAGCAATAGGTACTTGGGGGGGTCATGAGCCATTCCCAGGCGGTCTCCCATCCAAGTACTAACCAGGCCCGACCCTGCTTAGCTTCCGAGATCAGACGAGATCGGGCGTGTTCAGGGTGGTATGGCCGTAAGCGATGAAACTGGCTGCAGAAAGCCCATTTAAACATGCTGTGACACCACTGACAGTTCCTCACACCATCTGAGTGGCGGATAATGGTGTCTCAGCCATCAAACACATGCTATCCTTTAACATTACTTTCATAGGAATTGTTTTTTTCTGTGGAGAAAAACACACAGCCCGAAGGATTGCAACCTTGTTTCTCAGGCTATTTGTGTACATGCAGGATGATTGCAGGCTTTTTACAGGCTGTAACAGTGAGAACTGGAACCCTAAAAACTACTTGGAAAGTGAGGCGTCTCAGTGCCACCTCTCTGGCGTGCATAGAGACACAGCTGGAATGATTGCAGCTTTTGTTCCTCAAAGCCCTGTGTGCGGTGATGGAGCAACAGCGCCCTCCTTTGGTGACAGCTGAGAGAAAAAAAAAAAGCTTACAGCACCTGGTATTCCCAGGCGGTCTCCCATCCAAGTACTAACCAGGCCCGACCCTGCTTAGCTTCCGAGATCAGACGAGATCGGGCGTGTTCAGGGTGGTATGGCCGTAAGCGATGAAACAGGCTGCAGAAAGCCCATTTAAACATGCTGTGACACCACTGACAGTTCTTCACACCATCTGAGTGGCGGATAATGGTGTCTCAGCCATCAAACACATGCTATCCTTTAACATTACTTTCATAGGAATTGTTTTTTTCTGTGGAGAAAAACACACAGCCCGAAGGATTGCAACCTTGTTTCTCAGGCTATTTGTGTACATGCAGGATGATTGCAGGCTTTTTACAGGCTGTAACAGTGAGAACTGGAACCCTAAAAACTACTTGGAAAGTGAGGCGTCTCAGTGCCACCTCTCTGGCGTGCATAGAGACACAGCTGGAATGATTGCAGCTTTTGTTCCTCAAAGCCCTGTGTGCGGTGATGGAGCAACAGCGCCCTCCTTTGGTGACAGCTGAGAGAAAAAAAAAAGCTTACAGCACCTGGTATTCCCAGGCGGTCTCCCATCCAAGTACTAACCAGGCCCGACCCTGCTTAGCTTCCGAGATCAGACGAGATCGGGCGTGTTCAGGGTGGTATGGCCGTAAGCGATGAAACAGGCTGCAGAAAGCCCATTTAAACATGCTGTGACACCACTGACAGTTCCTCACACCATCTGAGTGGCGGATAATGGTGTCTCAGCCATCAAACACATGCTATCCTTTAACATTACTTTCATAGGAATTGTTTTTTTCTGTGGAGAAAAACACACAGCCCGAAGGATTGCAACCTTGTTTCTCAGGCTATTTGTGTACATGCAGGATGATTGCAGGCTTTTTACAGGCTGTAACAGTGAGAACTGGAACCCTAAAAACTACTTGGAAAGTGAGGCGTCTCAGTGCCACCTCTCTGGCGTGCATAGAGACACAGCTGGAATGATTGCAGCTTTTGTTCCTCAAAGCCCTGTGTGCGGTGATGGAGCAACAGCGCCCTCCTTTGGTGACAGCTGAGAGAAAAAAAAAAGCTTACAGCACCTGGTATTCCCAGGCGGTCTCCCATCCAAGTACTAACCAGGCCCGACCCTGCTTAGCTTCCGAGATCAGACGAGATCGGACGTGTTCAGGGTGGTATGGCCGTAAGCGATGAAACAGGCTGCAGAAAGCCCATATAAACATGCTGTGACACCACTGACAGTTCCTCACACCATCTGAGTGGCGGATAATGGTGTCTCAGCCATCAAACACATGCTATCCTTTAACATTACTTTCATAGTAATTTTTTTTTCTGTGGAGAAAAACACACAGCCCGAAGGATTGCAACCTTGTTTCTCAGGCTATTTGTGTACATGCAGGATGATTGCAGGCTTTTTACAGGCTGTAACAGTGAGAACTGGAACCCTAAAAACTACTTGGAAAGTGAGGCGTCTCAGTGCCACCTCTCTGGTGTGCATAGAGACACAGCTGGAATGATTGCAGCTTTTGTTCCTCAAAGCCCTGTGTGCGGTGATGGAGCAACAGCGCCCTCCTTTGGTGACAGCTGAGAGAAAAAAAAAAGCTTACAGCACCTGGTATTCCCAGGCGGTCTCCCATCCAAGTACTAACCAGGCCCGACCCTGCTTAGCTTCCGAGATCAGACGAGATCGGGCGTGTTCAGGGTGGTATGGCCGTAAGCGATGAAACAGGCTGCAGAAAGCCCATTTAAACATGCTGTGACACCACTGACAGTTCCTCACACCATCTGAGTGGCGGATAATGGTGTCTCAGCCATCAAACACATGCTATCCTTTAACATTACTTTCATAGGAATTGTTTTTTTCTGTGGAGAAAAACACACAGCCCGAAGGATTGCAACCTTGTTTCTCAGGCTATTTGTGTACATGCAGGATGATTGCAGGCTTTTTACAGGCTGTAACAGTGAGAACTGGAACCCTAAAAAATACTTGGAAAGTGAGGCGTCTCAGTGCCACCTCTCTGGCGTGCATAGAGACACAGCTGGAATGATTGCAGCTTTTGTTCCTCAAAGCCCTGTGTGCGGTGATGGAGCAACAGCGCCCTCCTTTGGTGACAGCTGAGAGAAAAAAAAAAGCTTACAGCACCTGGTATTCCCAGGCGGTCTCCCATCCAAGTACTAACCAGGCCCGACCCTGCTTAGCTTCCGAGATCAGACGAGATCGGGCGTGTTCAGGGTGGTATGGCCGTAAGCGATGAAACAGGCTGCAGAAAGCCCATTTAAACATGCTGTGACACCACTGACAGTTCCTCACACCATCTGAGTGGCGGATAATGGTGTCTCAGCCATCAAACACATGCTATCCTTTAACATTACTTTCATAGGAATTGTTTTTTTCTGTGGAGAAAAACACACAGCCCGAAGGATTGCAACCTTGTTTCTCAGGCTATTTGTGTACATGCAGGATGATTGCAGGCTTTTTACAGGCTGTAACAGTGAGAACTGGAACCCTAAAAACTACTTGGAAAGTGAGGCGTCTCAGTGCCACCTCTCTGGCGTGCATAGAGACACAGCTGGAATGATTGCAGCTTTTGTTCCTCAAAGCCCTGTGTGCGGTGATGGAGCAACAGCGCCCTCCTTTGGTGACAGCTGAGAGAAAAAAAAAAGCTTACAGCACCTGGTATTCCCAGGCGGTCTCCCATCCAAGTACTAACCAGGCCCGACCCTGCTTAGCTTCCGAGATCAGACGAGATCGGGCGTGTTCAGGGTGGTATGGCCGTAAGCGATGAAACAGGCTGCAGAAAGCCCATTTAAACATGCTGTGACACCACTGACAGTTCCTCACACCATCTGAGTGGCGGATAATGGTGTCTCAGCCATCAAACACATGCTATCCTTTAACATTACTTTCATAGGAATTGTTTTTTTCTGTGGAGAAAAACACACAGCCCGAAGGATTGCAACCTTGTTTCTCAGGCTATTTGTGTACATGCAGGATGATTGCAGGCTTTTTACAGGCTGTAACAGTGAGAACTGGAACCCTAAAAACTACTTGGAAAGTGAGGCGTCTCAGTGCCACCTCTCTGGCGTGCATAGAGACACAGCTGGAATGATTGCAGCTTTTGTTCCTCAAAGCCCTGTGTGCGGTGATGGAGCAACAGCGCCCTCCTTTGGTGACAGCTGAGAGAAAAAAAAAAAGCTTACAGCACCTGGTATTCCCAGGCGGTCTCCCATCCAAGTACTAACCAGGCCCGACCCTGCTTAGCTTCCGAGATCAGACGAGATCGGGCGTGTTCAGGGTGGTATGGCCGTAAGCGATGAAACAGGCTGCAGAAAGCCCATTTAAACATGCTGTGACACCACTGACAGTTCCTCACACCATCTGAGTGGCGGATAATGGTGTCTCAGCCATCAAACACATGCTATCCTTTAACATTACTTTCATAGGAATTGTTTTTTTCTGTGGAGAAAAACACACAGCCCGAAGGATTGCAACCTTGTTTCTCAGGCTATTTGTGTACATGCAGGATGATTGCAGGCTTTTTACAGGCTGTAACAGTGAGAACTGGAACCCTAAAAACTACTTGGAAAGTGAGGCGTCTCAGTGCCACCTCTCTGGCGTGCATAGAGACACAGCTGGAATGATTGCAGCTTTTGTTCCTCAAAGCCCTGTGTGCGGTGATGGAGCAACAGCGCCCTCCTTTGGTGACAGCTGAGAGAAAAAAAAAAGCTTACAGCACCTGGTATTCCCAGGCGGTCTCCCATCCAAGTACTAACCAGGCCCGACCCTGCTTAGCTTCCGAGATCAGACGAGATCGGACGTGTTCAGGGTGGTATGGCCGTAAGCGATGAAACAGGCTGCAGAAAGCCCATATAAACATGCTGTGACACCACTGACAGTTCCTCACACCATCTGAGTGGCGGATAATGGTGTCTCAGCCATCAAACACATGCTATCCTTTAACATTACTTTCATAGTAATTTTTTTTTCTGTGGAGAAAAACACACAGCCCGAAGGATTGCAACCTTGTTTCTCAGGCTATTTGTGTACATGCAGGATGATTGCAGGCTTTTTACAGGCTGTAACAGTGAGAACTGGAACCCTAAAAACTACTTGGAAAGTGAGGCGTCTCAGTGCCACCTCTCTGGTGTGCATAGAGACACAGCTGGAATGATTGCAGCTTTTGTTCCTCAAAGCCCTGTGTGCGGTGATGGAGCAACAGCGCCCTCCTTTGGTGACAGCTGAGAGAAAAAAAAAAGCTTACAGCACCTGGTATTCCCAGGCGGTCTCCCATCCAAGTACTAACCAGGCCCGACCCTGCTTAGCTTCCGAGATCAGACGAGATCGGGCGTGTTCAGGGTGGTATGGCCGTAAGCGATGAAACAGGCTGCAGAAAGCCCATTTAAACATGCTGTGACACCACTGACAGTTCCTCACACCATCTGAGTGGCGGATAATGGTGTCTCAGCCATCAAACACATGCTATCCTTTAACATTACTTTCATAGGAATTGTTTTTTTCTGTGGAGAAAAACACACAGCCCGAAGGATTGCAACCTTGTTTCTCAGGCTATTTGTGTACATGCAGGATGATTGCAGGCTTTTTACAGGCTGTAACAGTGAGAACTGGAACCCTAAAAACTACTTGGAAAGTGAGGCGTCTCAGTGCCACCTCTCTGGCGTGCATAGAGACACAGCTGGAATGATTGCAGCTTTTGTTCCTCAAAGCCCTGTGTGCGGTGATGGAGCAACAGTGCCCTCCTTTGGTGACAGCTGAGAGAAAAAAAAAAGCTTACAGCACCTGGTATTCCCAGGCGGTCTCCCATCCAAGTACTAACCAGGCCCGACCCTGCTTAGCTTCCGAGATCAGACGAGATCGGGCGTGTTCAGGGTGGTATGGCCGTAAGCGATGAAACTGGCTGCAGAAAGCCCATTTAAACATGCTGTGACACCACTGACAGTTCCTCACACCATCTGAGTGGCGGATAATGGTGTCTCAGCCATCAAACACATGCTATCCTTTAACATTACTTTCATAGGAATTGTTTTTTTCTGTGGAGAAAAACACACAGCCCGAAGGATTGCAACCTTGTTTCTCAGGCTATTTGTGTACATGCAGGATGATTGCAGGCTTTTTACAGGCTGTAACAGTGAGAACTGGAACCCTAAAAACTACTTGGAAAGTGAGGCGTCTCAGTGCCACCTCTCTGGCGTGCATAGAGACACAGCTGGAATGATTGCAGCTTTTGTTCCTCAAAGCCCTGTGTGCGGTGATGGAGCAACAGCGCCCTCCTTTGGTGACAGCTGAGAGAAAAAAAAAAGCTTACAGCACCTGGTATTCCCAGGCGGTCTCCCATTCAAGTACTAACCAGGCCCGACCCTGCTTAGCTTCCGAGATCAGACGAGATCGGGCGTGTTCAGGGTGGTATGGCCGTAAGCGATGAAACAGGCTGCAGAAAGCCCATTTAAACATGCTGTGACACCACTGACAGTTCCTCACACCATCTGAGTGGCGGATAATGGTGTCTCAGCCATCAAACACATGCTATCCTTTAACATTACTTTCATAGGAATTGTTTTTTTCTGTGGAGAAAAACACACAGCCCGAAGGATTGCAACCTTGTTTCTCAGGCTATTTGTGTACATGCAGGATGATTGCAGGCTTTTTACAGGCTGTAACAGTGAGAACTGGAACCCTAAAAACTACTTGGAAAGTGAGGCGTCTCAGTGCCACCTCTCTGGCGTGCATAGAGACACAGCTGGAATGATTGCAGCTTTTGTTCCTCAAAGCCCTGTGTGCGGTGATGGAGCAACAGCGCCCTCCTTTGGTGACAGCTGAGAGAAAAAAAAAAGCTTACAGCACCTGGTATTCCCAGGCGGTCTCCCATCCAAGTACTAACCAGGCCCGACCCTGCTTAGCTTCCGAGATCAGACGAGATCGGGCGTGTTCAGGGTGGTATGGCCGTAAGCGATGAAACAGGCTGCAGAAAGCCCATTTAAACATGCTGTGACACCACTGACAGTTCCTCACACCATCTGAGTGGCGGATAATGGTGTCTCAGCCATCAAACACATGCTATCCTTTAACATTACTTTCATAGGAATTGTTTTTTTCTGTGGAGAAAAACACACAGCCCGAAGGATTGCAACCTTGTTTCTCAGGCTATTTGTGTACATGCAGGATGATTGCAGGCTTTTTACAGGCTGTAACAGTGAGAACTGGAACCCTAAAAACTACTTGGAAAGTGAGGCGTCTCAGTGCCACCTCTCTGGCGTGCATAGAGACACAGCTGGAATGATTGCAGCTTTTGTTCCTCAAAGCCCTGTGTGCGGTGATGGAGCAACAGCGCCCTCCTTTGGTGACAGCTGAGAGAAAAAAAAAAGCTTACAGCACCTGGTATTCCCAGGCGGTCTCCCATCCAAGTACTAACCAGGCCCGACCCTGCTTAGCTTCCGAGATCAGACGAGATCGGGCGTGTTCAGGGTGGTATGGCCGTAAGCGATGAAACAGGCTGCAGAAAGCCCATTTAAACATGCTGTGACACCACTGACAGTTCCTCACACCATCTGAGTGGCGGATAATGGTGTCTCAGCCATCAAACACATGCTATCCTTTAACATTACTTTCATAGGAATTGTTTTTTTCTGTGGAGAAAAACACACAGCCCGAAGGATTGCAACCTTGTTTCTCAGGCTATTTGTGTACATGCAGGATGATTGCAGGCTTTTTACAGGCTGTAATAGTGAGAACTGGAACCCTAAAAACTACTTGGAAAGTGAGGCGTCTCAGTGCCACCTCTCTGGCGTGCATAGAGACACAGCTGGAATGATTGCAGCTTTTGTTCCTCAAAGCCCTGTGTGCGGTGATGGAGCAACAGCGCCCTCCTTTGGTGACAGCTGAGAGAAAAAAAAAAGCTTACAGCACCTGGTATTCCCAGGCGGTCTCCCATCCAAGTACTAACCAGGCCCGACCCTGCTTAGCTTCCGAGATCAGACGAGATCGGGCGTGTTCAGGGTGGTATGGCCGTAAGCGATGAAACAGGCTGCAGAAAGCCCATTTAAACATGCTGTGACACCACTGACAGTTCCTCACACCATCTGAGTGGCGGATAATGGTGTCTCAGCCATCAAACACATGCTATCCTTTAACATTACTTTCATAGGAATTGTTTTTTTCTGTGGAGAAAAACACACAGCCCGAAGGATTGCAACCTTGTTTCTCAGGCTATTTGTGTACATGCAGGATGATTGCAGGCTTTTTACAGGCTGTAACAGTGAGAACTGGAACCCTAAAAACTACTTGGAAAGTGAGGCGTCTCAGTGCCACCTCTCTGGCGTGCATAGAGAAACAGCTGGAATGATTGCAGCTTTTGTTCCTCAAAGCCCTGTGTGCGGTGATGGAGCAACAGCGCCCTCCTTTGGTGACAGCTGAGAGAAAAAAAAAAGCTTACAGCACCTGGTATTCCCAGGCGGTCTCCCATCCAAGTACTAACCAGGCCCGACCCTGCTTAGCTTCCGAGATCAGACGAGATCGGGCGTGTTCAGGGTGGTATGGCCGTAAGCGATGAAACAGGCTGCAGAAAGCCCATTTAAACATGCTGTGACACCACTGACAGTTCCTCACACCATCTGAGTGGCGGATAATGGTGTCTCAGCCATCAAACACATGCTATCCTTTAACATTACTTTCATAGGAATTGTTTTTTTCTGTGGAGAAAAACACACAGCCCGAAGGATTGCAACCTTGTTTCTCAGGCTATTTGTGTACATGCAGGATGATTGCAGGCTTTTTACAGGCTGTAACAGTGAGAACTGGAACCCTAAAAACTACTTGGAAAGTGAGGCGTCTCAGTGCCACCTCTCTGGCGTGCATAGAGAAACAGCTGGAATGATTGCAGCTTTTGTTCCTCAAAGCCCTGTGTGCGGTGATGGAGCAACAGCGCCCTCCTTTGGTGACAGCTGAGAGAAAAAAAAAAGCTTACAGCACCTGGTATTCCCAGGCGGTCTCCCATCCAAGTACTAACCAGGCCCGACCCTGCTTAGCTTCCGAGATCAGACGAGATCGGGCGTGTTCAGGGTGGTATGGCCGTAAGCGATGAAACAGGCTGCAGAAAGCCCATTTAAACATGCTGTGACACCACTGACAGTTCCTCACACCATCTGAGTGGCGGATAATGGTGTTTCAGCCATCAAACACATGCTATCCTTTAACATTACTTTCATAGGAATTGTTTTTTTCTGTGGAGAAAAACACACAGCCCGAAGGATTGCAACCTTGTTTCTCAGGCTATTTGTGTACATGCAGGATGATTGCAGGCTTTTTACAGGCTGTAACAGTGAGAACTGGAACCCTAAAGACTACTTGGAAAGTGAGGCGTCTCAGTGCCACCTCTCTGGCGTGCATAGAGACACAGCTGGAATGATTGCAGCTTTTGTTCCTCAAAGCCCTGTGTGCGGTGATGGAGCAACAGCGCCCTCCTTTGGTGACAGCTGAGAGAAAAAAAAAAGCTTACAGCACCTGGTATTCCCAGGCGGTCTCCCATCCAAGTACTAACCAGGCCCGACCCTGCTTAGCTTCCGAGATCAGACGAGATCGGGCGTGTTCAGGGTGGTATGGCCGTAAGCGATGAAACAGGCTGCAGAAAGCCCATTTAAACATGCTGTGACACCACTGACAGTTCCTCACACCATCTGAGTGGCGGATAATGGTGTCTCAGCCATCAAACACATGCTATCCTTTAACATTACTTTCATAGGAATTGTTTTTTTCTGTGGAGAAAAACACACAGCCCGAAGGATTGCAACCTTGTTTCTCAGGCTATTTGTGTACATGCAGGATGATTGCAGGCTTTTTACAGGCTGTAACAGTGAGAACTGGAACCCTAAAAACTACTTGGAAAGTGAGGCGTCTCAGTGCCACCTCTCTGGCGTGCATAGAGACACAGCTGGAATGATTGCAGCTTTTGTTCCTCAAAGCCCTGTGTGCGGTGATGGAGCAACAGCGCCCTCCTTTGGTGACAGCTGAGAGAAAAAAAAAAGCTTACAGCACCTGGTATTCCCAGGCGGTCTCCCATCCAAGTACTAACCAGGCCCGACCCTGCTTAGCTTCCGAGATCAGACGAGATCGGGCGTGTTCAGGGTGGTATGGCCGTAAGCGATGAACCAGGCTGCAGAAAGCCCATTTAAACATGCTGTGACACCACTGACAGTTCCTCACACCATCTGAGTGGCGGATAATGGTGTCTCAGCCATCAAACACATGCTATCCTTTAACATTACTTTCATAGGAATTGTTTTTTTCTGTGGAGAAAAACACACAGCCCGAAGGATTGCAACCTTGTTTCTCAGGCTATTTGTGTACATGCAGGATGATTGCAGGCTTTTTACAGGCTGTAACAGTGAGAACTGGAACCCTAAAAACTACTTGGAAAGTGAGGCGTCTCAGTGCCACCTCTCTGGCGTGCATAGAGACACAGCTGGAATGATTGCAGCTTTTGTTCCTCAAAGCCCTGTGTGCGGTGATGGAGCAACAGCGCCCTCCTTTGGTGACAGCTGAGAGAAAAAAAAAAGCTTACAGCACCTGGTATTCCCAGGCGGTCTCCCATCCAAGTACTAACCAGGCCCGACCCTGCTTAGCTTCCGAGATCAGACGAGATCGGGCGTGTTCAGGGTGGTATGGCCGTAAGCGATGAAACAGGCTGCAGAAAGCCCATTTAAACATGCTGTGACACCACTGACAGTTCCTCACACCATCTGAGTGGCGGATAATGGTGTCTCAGCCATCAAACACATGCTATCCTTTAACATTACTTTCATAGGAATTGTTTTTTTCTGTGGAGAAAAACACACAGCCCGAAGGATTGCAACCTTGTTTCTCAGGCTATTTGTGTACATGCAGGATGATTGCAGGCTTTTTACAGGCTGTAACAGTGAGAACTGGAACCCTAAAAACTACTTGGAAAGTGAGGCGTCTCAGTGCCACCTCTCTGGCGTGCATAGAGACACAGCTGGAATGATTGCAGCTTTTGTTCCTCAAAGCCCTGTGTGCGGTGATGGAGCAACAGCGCCCTCCTTTGGTGACAGCTGAGAGAAAAAAAAAAGCTTACAGCACCTGGTATTCCCAGGCGGTCTCCCATCCAAGTACTAACCAGGCCCGACCCTGCTTAGCTTCCGAGATCAGACGAGATCGGGCGTGTTCAGGGTGGTATGGCCGTAAGCGATGAAACAGGCTGCAGAAAGCCCATTTAAACATGCTGTGACACCACTGACAGTTCCTCACACCATCTGAGTGGCGGATAATGGTGTCTCAGCCATCAAACACATGCTATCCTTTAACATTACTTTCATAGGAATTGTTTTTTTCTGTGGAGAAAAACACACAGCCCGAAGGATTGCAACCTTGTTTCTCAGGCTATTTGTGTACATGCAGGATGATTGCAGGCTTTTTACAGGCTGTAACAGTGAGAACTGGAGCCCTAAAAACTACTTGGAAAGTGAGGCGTCTCAGTGCCACCTCTCTGGCGTGCATAGAGACACAGCTGGAATGATTGCAGCTTTTGTTCCTCAAAGCCCTGTGTGCGGTGATGGAGCAACAGCGCCCTCCTTTGGTGACAGCTGAGAGAAAAAAAAAAAGCTTACAGCACCTGGTATTCCCAGGCGGTCTCCCATCCAAGTACTAACCAGGCCCGACCCTGCTTAGCTTCCGAGATCAGACGAGATCGGGCGTGTTCAGGGTGGTATGGCCGTAAGCGATGAAACAGGCTGCAGAAAGCCCATTTAAACATGCTGTGACACCACTGACAGTTCCTCACACCATCTGAGTGGCGGATAATGGTGTCTCAGCCATCAAACACATGCTATCCTTTAACATTACTTTCATAGGAATTGTTTTTTTCTGTGGAGAAAAACACACAGCCCGAAGGATTGCAACCTTGTTTCTCAGGCTATTTGTGTACATGCAGGATGATTGCAGGCTTTTTACAGGCTGTAACAGTGAGAACTGGAACCCTAAAAACTACTTGGAAAGTGAGGCGTCTCAGTGCCACCTCTCTGGCGTGCATAGAGACACAGCTGGAATGATTGCAGCTTTTGTTCCTCAAAACCCTGTGTGCGGTGATGGAGCAACAGCGCCCTCCTTTGGTGACAGCTGAGAGAAAAAAAAAAGCTTACAGCACCTGGTATTCCCAGGCGGTCTCCCATCCAAGTACTAACCAGGCCCGACCCTGCTTAGCTTCCGAGATCAGACGAGATCGGGCGTGTTCAGGGTGGTATGGCCGTAAGCGATGAAACAGGCTGCAGAAAGCCCATTTAAACATGCTGTGACACCACTGACAGTTCCTCACACCATCTGAGTGGCGGATAATGGTGTCTCAGCCATCAAACACATGCTATCCTTTAACATTACTTTCATAGGAATTGTTTTTTTCTGTGGAGAAAAACACACAGCCCGAAGGATTGCAACCTTGTTTCTCAGGCTATTTGTGTACATGCAGGATGATTGCAGGCTTTTTACAGGCTGTAACAGTGAGAACTGGAACCCTAAAAACTACTTGGAAAGTGAGGCGTCTCAGTGCCACCTCTCTGGCGTGCATAGAGACACAGCTGGAATGATTGCAGCTTTTGTTCCTCAAAGCCCTGTGTGCGGTGATGGAGCAACAGCGCCCTCCTTTGGTGACAGCTGAGAGAAAAAAAAAAGCTTACAGCACCTGGTATTCCCAGGCGGTCTCCCATCCAAGTACTAACCAGGCCCGACCCTGCTTAGCTTCCGAGATCAGACGAGATCGGGCGTGTTCAGGGTGGTATGGCCGTAAGCGATGAAACAGGCTGCAGAAAGCCCATTTAAACATGCTGTGACACCACTGACAGTTCCTCACACCATCTGAGTGGCGGATAATGGTGTCTCAGCCATCAAACACATGCTATCCTTTAACATTACTTTCATAGGAATTGTTTTTTTCTGTGGAGAAAAACACACAGCCCGAAGGATTGCAACCTTGTTTCTCAGGCTATTTGTGTACATGCAGGATGATTGCAGGCTTTTTACAGGCTGTAACAGTGAGAACTGGAGCCCTAAAAACTACTTGGAAAGTGAGGCGTCTCAGTGCCACCTCTCTGGCGTGCATAGAGACACAGCTGGAATGATTGCAGCTTTTGTTCCTCAAAGCCCTGTGTGCGGTGATGGAGCAACAGCGCCCTCCTTTGGTGACAGCTGAGAGAAAAAAAAAAGCTTACAGCACCTGGTATTCCCAGGCGGTCTCCCATCCAAGTACTAACCAGGCCCGACCCTGCTTAGCTTCCGAGATCAGACGAGATCGGGCGTGTTCAGGGTGGTATGGCCGTAAGCGATGAAACAGGCTGCAGAAAGCCCATTTAAACATGCTGTGACACCACTGACAGTTCCTCACACCATCTGAGTGGCGGATAATGGTGTCTCAGCCATCAAACACATGCTATCCTTTAACATTACTTTCATAGGAATTGTTTTTTTCTGTGGAGAAAAACACACAGCCCGAAGGATTGCAACCTTGTTTCTCAGGCTATTTGTGTACATGCAGGATGATTGCAGGCTTTTTACAGGCTGTAACAGTGAGAACAGGAACCCTAAAAACTACTTGGAAAGTGAGGCGTCTCAGTGCCACCTCTCTGGCGTGCATAGAGACACAGCTGGAATGATTGCAGCTTTTGTTCCTCAAAGCCCTGTGTGCGGTGATGGAGCAACAGCGCCCTCCTTTGGTGACAGCTGAGAGAAAAAAAAAAGCTTACAGCACCTGGTATTCCCAGGCGGTCTCCCATCCAAGTACTAACCAGGCCCGACCCTGCTTAGCTTCCGAGATCAGACGAGATCGGGCGTGTTCAGGGTGGTATGGCCGTAAGCGATGAAACAGGCTGCCGAAAGCCCATTTAAACATGCTGTGACACCACTGACAGTTCCTCACACCATCTGAGTGGCGGATAATGGTGTCTCAGCCATCAAACACATGCTATCCTTTAACATTACTTTCATAGGAATTGTTTTTTTCTGTGGAGAAAAACACACAGCCCGAAGGATTGCAACCTTGTTTCTCAGGCTATTTGTGTACATGCAGGATGATTGCAGGCTTTTTACAGGCTGTAACAGTGAGAACTGGAACCCTAAAAACTACTTGGAAAGTGAGGCGTCTCAGTGCCACCTCTCTGGCGTGCATAGAGAAACAGCTGGAATGATTGCAGCTTTTGTTCCTCAAAGCCCTGTGTGCGGTGATGGAGCAACAGCGCCCTCCTTTGGTGACAGCTGAGAGAAAAAAAAAAGCTTACAGCACCTGGTATTCCCAGGCGGTCTCCCATCCAAGTACTAACCAGGCCCGACCCTGCTTAGCTTCCGAGATCAGACGAGATCGGGCGTGTTCAGGGTGGTATGGCCGTAAGCGATGAAACAGGCTGCAGAAAGCCCATTTAAACATGCTGTGACACCACTGACAGTTCCTCACACCATCTGAGTGGCGGATAATGGTGTTTCAGCCATCAAACACATGCTATCCTTTAACATTACTTTCATAGGAATTGTTTTTTTCTGTGGAGAAAAACACACAGCCCGAAGGATTGCAACCTTGTTTCTCAGGCTATTTGTGTACATGCAGGATGATTGCAGGCTTTTTACAGGCTGTAACAGTGAGAACTGGAACCCTAAAAACTACTTGGAAAGTGAGGCGTCTCAGTGCCACCTCTCTGGCGTGCATAGAGACACAGCTGGAATGATTGCAGCTTTTGTTCCTCAAAGCCCTGTGTGCGGTGATGGAGCAACAGCGCCCTCCTTTGGTGACAGCTGAGAGAAAAAAAAAAGCTTACAGCACCTGGTATTCCCAGGCGGTCTCCCATCCAAGTACTAACCAGGCCCGACCCTGCTTAGCTTCCGAGATCAGACGAGATCGGGCGTGTTCAGGGTGGTATGGCCGTAAGCGATGAAACAGGCTGCAGAAAGCCCATTTAAACATGCTGTGACACCACTGACAGTTCCTCACACCATCTGAGTGGCGGATAATGGTGTCTCAGCCATCAAACACATGCTATCCTTTAACATTACTTTCATAGGAATTGTTTTTTTCTGTGGAGAAAAACACACAGCCCGAAGGATTGCAACCTTGTTTCTCAGGCTATTTGTGTACATGCAGGATGATTGCAGGCTTTTTACAGGCTGTAACAGTGAGAACTGGAACCCTAAAAACTACTTGGAAAGTGAGGCGTCTCAGTGCCACCTCTCTGGCGTGCATAGAGACACAGCTGGAATGATTGCAGCTTTTGTTCCTCAAAGCCCTGTGTGCGGTGATGGAGCAACAGCGCCCTCCTTTGGTGACAGCTGAGAGAAAAAAAAAAGCTTACAGCACCTGGTATTCCCAGGCGGTCTCCCATCCAAGTACTAACCAGGCCCGACCCTGCTTAGCTTCCGAGATCAGACGAGATCGGGCGTGTTCAGGGTGGTATGGCCGTAAGCGATGAATCAGGCTGCAGAAAGCCCATTTAAACATGCTGTGACACCACTGACAGTTCCTCACACCATCTGAGTGGCGGATAATGGTGTCTCAGCCATCAAACACATGCTACCCTTTAACATTACTTTCAT